>OX381709.1:58155414-58554511 GCA_947462335.1 Harmothoe impar | reverse complement strand
ATACAGCGAACCGCGCCCATGAATCCGAAAGTAGTAAGTACAAATACCTTAGTATAGTAGGCACGCTGGGACAAACTGGCAAAGTGGCGGACATATAAAGGTGGTGCATACCTTTGTACTTGGGATTAGATAATGATGACTTAACTATACCACTTAATACGGTGGGCTTATAATGTCAGTTTTAGGTACATTGGCGGTATTTATACATATTGAATTGATCAATTGATATTACATAACAATACAAGATATACGTTGGTGATAAATTGAGACACAGTTGATTGTTGAAAGGGATGATAGTTAGTATGTGATAAGCAAAGAACAGACATTGGGGGTTGGCAGAGTGATAGGGTCTTTATTTTATAGCACATCTTAAATCTGGATGGTGTTTCTCCACAAATTTGCGGACGTCCGCAAATTTGCGGAGCTCCGTAAATTTGCGGAGTACACTGTCCATATATTTGTGGAGGTCCAAAAATATATACGGGGGTCCACAAATACTTGTCTGCAATAAATCGTTTCTCCTCAAATCACTTAAACTTGATGTACGCACCTCCGTATATTTATTTACGGAGCTCCGCAAATATTGGCGGCCAAATAATTTTCCGTTGTAAACAGCCTCGCTTTGAAAAGTAGGTCATATAGTGGAGTGACCTTCACCTTGCACATCAATCGCCATCAACGGCCATGCCGGAGCACTACAGACCTCGGTACGTGCCCAATGCACCTCGTGAATACTACCAAAGACTGGACCCACTGTCTTTCTACACGGAGAAGAAGTTCATTCAGCGCTATAGAATAAGCAAAGATGCCGCTCGTTTGTTGATCAAGTTCTATGTATCCACCAAACAGAAGAAAGTAATGCGGGGGAAACATGCCATCACGCATCGATTGCTAGTAAGTTCCTTATTATCGTTCATTGTACAGTCTACACTACTTAGAATATCCCAATGCTATTTAAATTATGTTATTCTGCTTATTGACATAACACACATCTTCAACATGTAATGTCTCTCTTTGTTAACGTGAAAATGTTTGTTAGCATTGTGTGGAGCACGGTACACTTTCAGCGTGATTATTTTCTTTGTCAACAGTATGCCATGTGACATATAATTGGCTTTGTACGGTAAGTCGGTGTAATCTAATGACCTTTTGTTAACTCGGTTAATTGTGTTGCTATTGTTTAGCGTTAATGTTAAGACACTGAGGGTAAGTACTGGGTTCGCGCTAGGGTATTTTATGTCATAGCCAGTGTGGTGAATTTGTGGCAAAATGGATTAGGCAGATTGAGATTGAATTCGCCAGATTGAAAATTCAAAAAAGTAGAAGAATCGCAGAGCAGTGCATAGCTTTTGCTTTTATAAAGTACTGTAACCATTCCATAGGCCTTCACCTTTATGGGTGGCGAATTTGGCAAAATGCAGCTCCTCACTAGTCGAAATATGACAGGAGGGGGGGCTACACTTTACAGGAATTCCATTGTCGGTGAGCGTTTTGACATTTAATTATAACTGTAAAATATGTGCACATCTGACTAATGTTACTGCTCCCTGTACTCATTTCCGTTCCCTTGGCAGGATGAAGAGACCTATTGATTATTTTTTTAATAAAAAAAATATTGGCAGTCTCTCTCAAATGGTTTAATAAATGCCCAACCCTTTAGAAGTATGTGTTCTTATTTTGAGTAATAATTGAAACTCCAATAGTTCAACAGTTGAGTTTTCAAGGACCGGTGCTATGGCAGAACACTGTCTTCAGTTTAAAATAGCATGATTATAGGACATGGGTCAAATCGTAATGTATAATTTACAATATATAACATCTCTTCATTTTGACTGAGCGATTTTTGTACTATGGTACTTCTACAAATATCAAATTACTGATGCCTTTCAAAATGTTAATACATACGTGGAGTACCTTATACAGCCTAGTATATACAGGCAACAGAGGTAGATGGCAGTCAGAGGGATAAGGGTATGAAAGGAGAATTCACTAGTCAATTTGAAACATTGAAAACGTTTAATCATAGTAGTTATTTCATGTTCTTGGAATGCCAACATAAGGTTCGCATACCTGTTATCTTCTTCATTTTAGCTCTCCAACAATATATTACATGATATACTCCCAAATGTGCTTGCATGAAGGTCTCTAATAGAATTAGCCAGTCTGGCGAATACAATAGGAGAAAGGTTCGCCAGATTGAGATTTAATTCGCCACTGGCGATCTGGCGAATGGCTAGCGCGAACCTGACCGTAAGGATCAAATGACAACTGCATGATATGCTTGTTATAATAGATTATTTTTACCTTCAGGTTGCTGCACACATTATCTGTATGCTAACTATACGTGCAGTTATCAATTCATAGTTTAAATTTAATGTTTTTATTCATCTTCCTTGTAATACCTACTAAAGCTGTGAAAATTAAAAGTTTTTATTTGTAAGACACAGCATATATACTTTACGTTACAAAATAAAGAATAGTTTATTCTGCTTTGAACCCACATATTTAAAATAAGGGTATAGTTGGCCATATGACATCTAAAATGTCTAACTCTGTACCAATGTACCAAATAAAAATATTTATAATTTTTCAGTTCCTGTGTGCATTACGGTACTTTGCAACTGGTGCGGACTACCTCATGATAGGCGACTGTCACGGAGTATCGAAACCCACGGTGTGTCGTGCCGTAAAATGGGTTTCGGACTACTTCCATCACCACCTGTCGACGTATGTCGTTTGGCCAGACAGTAAAACAGAGAAGAATTGCATTGCGATGATGCACTACAAAGACACCGGAATACCCGGGTGTTTTGGTCTTATTGATGGAACCCACATTCCTATCGCATGTCCTCGAGGCATGGGTATCGATGAAAATCAGTACTTTTGCTACAAGGGCTACTACAGTATCAACGCTATGGTGAGCAATTTCTTTTCCACAAATAAATGCAGCCCACATATATCCGGAGGTCCGCATTTCCAGTAATTTTTAGTACTTAAGCATACAAATACGGACCTCCATATACATTTGCGGATATCCCCATATATGTGCGGAGGTCCATAAATATATGGACAGTGTATTTACGGACCTCTGCGAATTTGCTTTATCGGAATTTTCCTGAATTTCTAAATAAAACTTATATGTATTCCTAACACTGTTAGAATAATGCAACTAAATGTATACAAACCATGTTAATTCATTGTGTTACATTATTTCGATATCTTTTTGTTTACACATAAACTATCCCTATATTTTCAAGGTTGTGTGCGACTTCGAAGGAATGATACGACACGTGGAAGTAGCGGAACAACTCCATCTTAAAGATTGACGATTAGCTACACAGTTACGCGGAAATCCATTTAGTTCGGTAGTCAATAAGTAATAGCCTAATACAGGTGTTGATATATGGTGACATGATACATTTGCAATGTCATACACGTGGCAGGTAGCAGAGTTATATCAGTTGCTCGTGCCATTTTACAATTGGTGAGCTGCTCATGATTGAATATCATAGATCTGATATTTATTTGTTTCATGTTATGTTCCATGGGATGCATACCCAATGAGCGATTTCAGCCCCAAACTTCACCCTATGACATTGGCTGTGGGTGTGTGCACATTGGACTGTATCCGGAGCCTACCTTTCAGGTTATACATTGTGGCTCCGGGGGATTATACCAATGTGGGGCTAAATAGTCCACAGTCAATACATGTACAGGTTCTAGAGCTGTGTTCATTAGAACAACCAGACCACTTAATTAAAGACAAATGCTAGTGGCTGGGCAGTTGTGATGTTCTACTGATTTTTTTCTAATAACTTTGGATTATATTACCTTCGCATATATTACCAAATAGAAAATGCAAAAGAATTGATAAGTTACAGTGCTAACTTTTATGGTTTGGCCATCCACACATAAATGTTCTAATCATGAAAACGAATGGGGAAAGGTATATATTCTGTGTACCCACTCCCATTTGTTTTTAACACTTTGTTATGTATATCAAAAATGTAGTGGATGGATCTTTTGTAGATACCCTCATGACTCGAACGGTGTTAATGTGGATTTCTTGTTCTGGTATAACTGAGAGACTGTTTGAGTAAATAACGATACACCTGTTGGTGATCATCTATATATATATACCTCAAGGATCAACCTGACCCACAGTCCATGTACAATGTACTTCTCTAGTCTGGTTTTGGCCCTCACAAGGGACTGTGAGTAAGATAATTACGGATTATACAAGTGAGTATATATGCCATACTGTTTTTGGTAACCTTTGGTTGACCTGATTACGTAAGCAATGTCAGTGGATTGTCAGGTATATTTGTACATATCTGTGTAAATACATTTATATTGCATATTATCCTCTCTGTATACACTCTTAATGTTATTTTACTTCATTATTATGTTCAATTATGTTGAATAACGTAATAGTATCCAATACAAATAACAAATAATACAGACAAGAATAACCAAGATGTCACTTTGATTAGATGATTCAGATAAATCAGAATTCATGAATATCAGAATAGCATCTATGTGAGTTTCGTGACATGTGACATGGCAGCATCAAAAATTAGTTAATGCATATTTATAGGTTATGCAGTATCGCTACTGAAAAAAACATATCTAAATGACTTATTTACGAGGTATTCTACCGTTAGGCTAGACATGTAAATCTGACGTGTATGAATATCAATGGAAGTGGAAAACGTGTGATAGTTATTGTTAGGCTTGAAAAATTAGGCTGATCTTTCTCTGGAACCATATGACGTCAAACTCTCTCTCTGCTGCCAAAGGTCGGATAAACCAAGATGTTTCAGTTCATCATGTATCTTGTCTATCCATTTAGATTTGTAGCTTTGTTCTACATGTAGCTTTTTCAATAGAGAGTAAATGGAGAAGACTGTCTCATCTCCTCTTCCATTTACTAATCTAGCCCAATAGTTTAACATTCGCTGGTTGATATGATGTTGTATTCGTACTCTCCCTAGCTCACCAAGAGTCATGCTATTACTACCACTTCCCTCTACATCTCGGATGCTCTTACCTGCTTGGGTATGAAACACATCAAACTGTGAACTCGAATCCTCGAATCCCCATAGCTCACTGCCATACAGCAGGATCGGTAAAACATAACTATCAAACAGGCAGCATTCATCATCAAAGGGACGGTGAATCTCTCTGACATTTCGTGTTAACCAGTACTTCATCATTCTTGCCTGAGTGGACTGCTTATCCACTGATTTACTTAAAGACCCATTATAGTTGAAGATCACACCCGAGTAAGTATATTCACCGGATCGGCCAATTTTGTACTGACCAAAGTGCCAATCGGGTACTTTTCGCGCTTTACCTCTGGCGAAGACAACTACCTTGGTTTTACATGTGTCCACTGCAATCTTACAGTTCTGACAATAACCATACAACGAATTCAGCGCAATTTGGAGTTCATCGGGCGATTCGCTCAGCAGAATTGTGTCAAGAGTACATAGATTTTTTACAGTGTGTTCTATATTGATACCCTTGCATTCTTGCTGCAAGTGTGTCTTAAGGTCATTCAGATATATGGAAAAGAGAAGAGGGTGAATGCTTCCCCCTTCTTGAACTCCAGCATTACAGTCAAACAGTTCAAACAGTGGTGACGATTTGATACTTGTGTACAGATTCCTTATAACATCGAAGATTTTCCCTGTTATTCCAAAGGCCAACAACTTTGACCATACGTGTCTCCTGTTTGCCGGGTCTGGAGCCTGTTTGTATTCTATAAAAGCACAATACAAGCGTTTACTTTGTGATTTAAAGTAATCGATAAGTAAGTGTAGGGTATGGATGTGCTCAGTTGTGGCATACTCATAACTGAAACCTTTTTGCTCCTCAACCAACACCTTGTTTACATCTAGATAAGAACAGAGTCTTTGGTTTATAAGTGATGTGAACACTTTACAGAGGCAGCTGAGTAATGTTACACCCCTATAATTGTCTGTGTCTTTTGGGCTGCCCATGTTGGGCACTGTTTTCCATACTGTTGGCATTGTGCCTAGTATAAGCAGCATATTAAAGTACTTGACAATGAGGGAAAGCACTTGTTCAGGACCTTTACTGAGAAACGCATAGGCTGCCCTATCGATGCCACGTGTCTTCCCATTTTTTAGTTCCTTTAGGCAGGCCTTGAATTCTTTTCCTGAGAATAGTTTATCAAGTGGTCCCAAGTGATGGCTTCCTTCGCGACGTTGATCTATGGATTTTTTCCTGCAGTCGTCTATCCTGATATTATCTCTTTTCCGTTTGTTGATTCCTGTGTTGGTACCAGCATATGCACAGAGCTTTCTAATCATTTCTGTAATATCATCAACTCGTGAACAGCTGGTTTCAGCTGCTTCCAATGCTTGGTCTATGCAGGACGATATCTGGTCAACAGCATCCATGTCAAAGGACTTCATGAACCCATTTTTTCCATCATTGTCAGGCGGAGTATCAATGTCACTCCCAGTCTCTGGAGTATGGCCAGGCCCGTTTCCAGTACTTTGACATTTGAGATTATCATCTTTGCCCGATAGTTCCACGCTTAGCGGGTTATGGACATCACTAAGATCACTATCAAATGTGTCTACCTTCATGTTTCTCATGTGTTGGAACAGGATGGGGGAGGCCACGATGTAGTCAACCACACTAACACGTTTGCATGTACGGCTACCAGTTTTGTTGTCCTCCCCGACACGACCATTAGCAATAAGTAGATTATTACTTCTACATAGGTCGATAAAACGTTTACCATGACCATTAACGATTTCATCGCGGTTATACCTTGTTGGGTCTATACCCATGGATCGCAAATTTTCTTCGCTATTGAAGGAATTAGCTTGCAGATCTTGCGATCCAACGCTATGTATTATACACGGTTCGATGTCTATAGAATCAGGTAGTAAACCCGTTCTGGCGTTAAAATCACCAACCAAAAGAAGAGGAATACCAAACTCCTTCTGTAAGTTGGTAATCTCTTCTTCTAGCTCAATGAATACATCAGCTTTGAAATATTTAGAACCGATGGGTGGAATATAGGTAGAACCAATTATAATTTCATAACCTAGTACACATCTGTCTAATTTGCACCACAAAGCACATTCATGCTCTGCACCAGTACCATTGAGTTGTGTAATGTGGTTAAATACACTGTTTTTGGCATACATGGCGATTCCACCCGATCGTACTTTGGTGGACGTTTGTCGATGGTGAAATAGTGGGGTGTAGCCTGGTATGGATGCGTCCGGTTCATCACACTTCTTCATTTTAGTCTCACTGAGACATATTATGTCATAGTTCTTCACATGTTGCTCCAGCTGACGGCTTCGTTCTAGTTTGGATACAAGGCCACATACATTTAAGACAAGGAATTTTATGCTTTTAGGTTTAGGACCTTCTGTCCCTGATGTAGCATAGCCAGTAGTGTCTGTGGGTGGTGGTGCTTCTCCCCTTCCTCCATGGTGTTCACGGGGCTGCCCTACCTCCTGTAAGGCTTGGGCTGCAGGTACCGTCTTCAACGTGCGCCCTCCAGTATCCACGTTCTCCTTGTTAGAGCCTAGGCCGAAGAAAATATGTATGTTACAAGTCAGATGGTCAAAAAAGGTCTGATCTCTTTATATACAAGGAATTTATAGGGAGAATATTTGGGTTTCTAGAAATGTTAAAACATAATTATGGTAGACGCTGAAAGTAGTATAATCAACACCACCGCCAAAGTGGTATAACTATATTTTATACGGCTCCATTCTTGCTGCAGGGACAGTAAGACCTGGTCCATTAATCGTTTACATGACATTGCTTAAAACGTGCATTAAAAAGAAATACCTAGAAGGACCGAGAGAAGTCAGCTCAGCCCTGTCCTGCTTTCACTGTGTAAGAATTTGAGTTTTGAGTTGAGATTTCTTTTTTTTTGTATGAAATGTTTTGCATTTCCATTGGGGATTTTCATTAATGTCAAATTTGATAATATTATATAGAGTACGTTAGGTGACAGTAAACATACCTTTTTGTTCTGTAGCTCTGTTAAACCTTCCTCTCTCCAGTGGACCAGGTGTAGGCCCCACCTGTACTTCTGCTTCTGTACCTCCTCCATGGTAACGGGGGTGCTCATTGTTAATGAGTCTATCACGTGAGTGTATATCAACGTCCTGTTGTATGGCTGATTCCTCCCCCACTAACGTGAGGGAGGATTCAGGGTTTTGTTTTCCTGGTTCTGCTTCTTCACTGTACAAGTCTGACATCAATAATACTTGGCCACTGGATCCTCCTCTCTATATATACCAGCGAGTCCAGGCGCCAAAGTCTAAAAATAGACTGGGGGGAATTACCCAGTGTAATGGGCCTGGAGAGCTCGAGGCTGGGCATTACCCGGATCGAGATCGTCGGTA
Organism: Harmothoe impar; assembly: GCA_947462335.1. Taxonomy (NCBI): domain Eukaryota; kingdom Metazoa; phylum Annelida; class Polychaeta; order Phyllodocida; family Polynoidae; genus Harmothoe; species Harmothoe impar. Next base: position 58,546,100 of record OX381709.1, on the reverse strand, counting down.
AAACGTCGGCACGCGACCATAAAGCCCCCGGCACAAACCGGCATAAACCAGCTTGGTTTCACTCTCGATCCCTGAATACAGGGCGACCAACTATAGTCCATAGATCTACACTGTGTCATGGACGTGCAGAGACACGTCCATGTCCTGTGTCATTAGGCCAAATTTAAAGTGTGGTAAGAAATCCGAATTTCCAAAACTTTAATTGTTGATGTAAGATTAAGAATTATTCATTAGAACTTCACTCTAAACAGATCACCCATTTATTTGACTAGAAACATAGACTCACTAGAAAAAATGCCCATGATAACCAAAGACAGCTATACTCTAATCATGTGTTTTATGTCTATATCTATAGATGAGGTGGGAGCATAAATAGTTTTCCTTGTCGTCTGTATCTAGGGGGTCTGGATGGGGGGGGTCCCAATTTCCCCTGTCGATTTTAAGAAATGGCATGTCGCCCTGTCGATTTTAAGAAATGGCCATGTCACCATGTCGATTTTAAGAAAAGGCCATGTCTCATGTCACTAACTCTTAAATTCCTCATGTCGCATGTCACTAAACCCAAAAAGGCCCATGTCGCCGTGTCGAATTTGGTGGTCCACACCAACATGTATTAAACTTGTATTTAAACAACGTGTACACACACTGGTACACACGGTTAAATTTGTGTGGGATGGGGCTTGTTTACCTCGGTCCAACCATCAGGCAACAACCTAAATTTGATGAACAGTTACTCTTGGGCATCTTTCTAAATTTACAAAACGACATTTATGCGTTACAGCTCACTTTAAATCCGAGCATAGCCTCAGGGCTAAGAAGTACAATATTATACGTTACTCACCATTCACCACACGATAGCCTAGGTGTTAAAAGATGACCACTCTCCTAATGGCCACCGTCCACAGAGCATAAACTAGGGCACATTGTCGGAATAAAGCCTTTTTTGTTTTGATCTTCGCCATTGTTTGTATACATACTTCGGCGACTACACTGTGTCCATCGGTGTGTCCACTGTGTTGCAATGACATTTTAGTTAGGAAATTTATGCTTTGTTTACACAAATTGGGTGCAAGAGAAAGTCGGCCGATAATATCAAACAGGTCTGATATCATCGGCCGAATCATGGCTATATAAAACTTTAATGGATAGGAGTGGGGGGTGGGTAGTAGCTGTGGGCCATACCATAGAATATTTACATACAATGTGAATGTAAATAGAAGCATATCTCTGTCGGCAGTATAACAACCTCTGACGTACGAATAACAACCTCTGACGTACGTATAACAACCTCTGATGGCCGTATAGAGACCGTTTTAATAGTATGGAGAAGTAACGACAAAGCGGGTTGGGTGGGGGGAACTTCGCATATTGCTGAGTCGGCGATTTTATACCGACGATCATCGTCTATGCTCTGTGGACGGTGGCCATTAGCACCCTTTGTTCACAGCTGGAATATCACTGGATTAAATAGCTATGTAACATTGAAGTGTCCCATTGTTTATTTTGCTGAACCGGCGGAATGTTGTACGGTTCGCTACTTGGGTGATGAAATGATTAAGTATGAAAAATTGTTACATACTTTATGGATGTGCCAAGTCCAAGTATGTATTTTCAAGGATTTTAATGGTAATATAAGTTATATTCAATTCAATTCAATTCAATTCAATTTTAAAGGTTTTTATTACTCACTTCCAAGTACATGTTCTTCAGTCAGTAATAGCGGGTTGACCAGCCCTCATGGATATATCATCAAAGTTCAATGTAGTATATCAGCCATATACAATTCACATGTACATGTAATGTTATCTGCACGATTTTTACAATAAAAACTTATACCAACGACACCCATAATGTCTTCTTGTGTCTTCCATGACATATATGTAATAATACTACTCGCTTTCTGGCTTGGCGTAGTGTCTGTGTTACATTATACACTGGTTATACATGCATTCAATACCGAGAGGTCTGTATTTAGTCACATCACTTGTGCATTATAGATACATACATGTTAGTTTATACAGTGAATTACAAATCAGATTTAGTATAATAAATATGCGTACAAACCATTGCCATACTGCAACCCCCAGGGTCGGGGGTCGCAGGGTGGTCACAACCGACGGATTCTCTGTCCCCTTTTAGCACCTTTAGCTAATATTCCAATCTAAATAACTTGTCATGCCTGACCAACTATGATTGTTCATTGTGTCACCTTATATGTAGTATTAAATATCTTTAATACCGGGTATCGTAGATACACTAGGTTAATACTAGAAGCGGGAAGTTGCGAGTGCATCAATGCATAGAGGTTCATTAGGTTGAGACAACCATGTATACCAGGGGGGGGGAGACCATCATATATTAGAAATAGTATTAGAGTTAGGTCCACTCGTAGGACCTGTCTGAGTTACCAGTCCAGATTCCTGGGCCAATCCACCACGAGAGTTGACAGTGTCTGAGTTACCAATCCACTGGTGTGACCGTTTACTTCATACTACCCGGTAGGAATACCAGGTTGGGGTTTTGGGTGTTAGATGTGTTAGATCAAGGCTACTCTGTGTATCTTGCCACTGATTTTTCTTTTAAAAACAAGCTTCTCATTAATTTTCTGTGTCTCATGGTCCAGATCATCCCATTCCCATGTACCTCTATACATGGGGCTTTTCTTACTAGATGTGTATATAAATCTGTCAACTCGGAACTTGATCTTCAAGTCACCGCGAGTTCTTGCCACATCAACTGGGGTTACATGTCCCTCAATCTTAGAAAGCTTAAACTTCTGGCACAGAAGTTGACTCAGTCTTCTACTGTCCAGGGTCTTTATCGCAAAATCAGTGTGTAAATCAGTCGCTGAACACCACTCATACATGTTGCCGTACTTGCATATTCTTAAACCTCTATTTTGTAAACGTTGTATTTTCAATATGATATCTTGTGTGGTACAATCAATCAAAAAACTAGCATAATCAGCAAAAGGTATTATCATCTGTTTGTATAAAAGGTAGGCTTTTTCTTCGTCATAGTTTGGGTGTATCCTGGCTTAGCTTTTGTCTAGAGAATCTCATAACTTGAGTTTTTTTACTGTTAATAGTCATACAATTATTTTCACACCATTTGGTAGCAGCTTGCATGTCTCTCCTTAATATCGCCTCAGATTCAACAATAGAGTTATGGCTAGAGAGCAGGACAATATCATCGGCATACATACAAACTTTAGAATTCTTAATTACATAAGGGAAATCATTACCGTAAAACCTCGCGTATAAGCCAAACTCGCGTATAAGCCGCACCCCTAACTTTGACAGATTATATAAGCCTCAGAGGGGGTCTGAAAATTGTTAATTTGGTACTGTAGTATACTTATAAAAACTCTCGTATAAGCCGCACCCTATATAGGCATGTTTGGTATCAAAAGAAAGCTGAGTCTGACTCGCGTATTAGCCGCGGCTTATACGCGAGGTTTTACGGTAACAAATATTAAAAACATTAAAGGGCCGAGGCTGCTGCCCTGCGGCACGCCATATTCGACTTTACATTCCTTAGATATAGTGTTATTAAGTAGAGTTACTTGTCATCTGTTGTGTAAATAAGATTCCAGCCAATTTAGGGTGAATTTATCTAGTTTTAGGGCTTTACATTTCTTTAGGAGGATAGAGTGGTGGACTGAATCGAAAGCTTTGGATCTATTGATGTAGCAGGCGCTTACAATTTGGTTTTCATCTAATTTATTAAACAGGTATAAGGTGAAGTCAAACAGTGCATCGGCCGTGCCCAGTCCCGGTCTAAAACCAAACTGCGCTTTGGTCAGTATATTATTTACATCTAGATGGTTAAGTATATGTCCGTGTATGATTTTTTCCAAAATCCTACCCGGTATAGGAAGGAGATTGATTGGCCTCGTATTACTTATACTCTTTAGGTTGCCGGCTTTGGGTATGGGAACCACAGAGCTGACGGCCCATTTATCAGGAAATATACCGTATTCAATGGAATTCCTAAATATACTTATCAATTGAGGTATCACCGTCATCAACATGTCTTTAAGGACTCTGGCATTTATCCCCTCAATCCCACTGGATTTGTGGGTATTAATGTTGCCAACCAATTTTTCTACAATCTCATAATTGATCTCGAGTTTGTTACAGGGGGTGTTCACATTGTATACAATATCCGGATTGTTGTTCACATCATAGTTATCAGCCATTTTACATCCAATATTCGCAAAGAACTGATTAAAGTAATCATCGGTCAATTCATCAGGAATAGTTTCTCCGCTCTCATGGTGCACAAAACTCGCTCTAGTACCCAGTTCCTTGGGAGCAATCAGCTCAGAAATTCTTTGCCAAAATTCTATGTGCCCATCTCCTTTTATATTATATTTTTCTTTGACTCATTTATCAATAAACCCACCCTGGTCCTGAGCACCTTAGCTAATCTCAGGTCCTCAGCTATACCGTACAGTAAGAAATCAGACATGTGCTCCTGACGCTGTTTGATGGCTTCACGTATGTCTGGAGTGATCCATTCAAGATATCTGGTTTTTAATTTGAATAATTTTATGGTGATATGCGAGGGAGTTTATTTACAATGCACCAAACTCATTCTACAATGGATCGTATCATAAGGCATTTAACAAATTAGATATAAAACGGACATCAGAAATAGTTATACATACACTATACAAGGGCTAAACAGTGGTTAACATGGATGTTAAAAATGTACATGACAAAATGTGTAGAGGTACAAAACTGTGTATGTATAGACTCAGAATGTAAAATAATAATTATAAGTCCATGTTTGCATTATGAACTGATGTTGACCTGCAACAAGCTGGGCAATGAGAATAAAATGACTAAAGGTCGAATCCCACAGGGCGATTTATGCTGACAAATCTCTGCGAATTGGCAAGCTGTTGCGAATTGGGGAGCTCCATCCAATTCTCAATAAGTATAACTACAACAAACAGATAAAACTACAAGGGATCTGTTGCGAATTGGCCACAAAATAAGATCTAAATAATTAGGTATTTTTCCTTGCTTAATGGGGAAATCTCTGTGAAATCATTATACACATAGTGCATATCAATCATCTTGAAATCAGGGGGGCACTCCATAGTTCTCATAATAAACAGACAGTATTTTAGAACCATTTTTCCTGAATAATATATATAATCTGCCCACCACTCAACCTACACGATGTATCATTTCAAATAAATTAATGGATATTCTTTCTGCATTAAAACAACTGTGAGCATAATTGTTATGAAGTAACTCCCCCGAAATACAGCACTTAACCCTCATGCATAGAGTCAATAAAGTCCAATATGCAGAGGTCTAGTATCATATCATGTACAACAGTGGGTTTTCAAACTTGCAATAGTATATAAGAACCCTTGCGATTTGGAGTATAAGCAAGGCTCCTAGAACGCAATAGGCATAGAATGCAAAGGTTCTGGGGGCATAAATCGGCCTGTGGGATTCGACCTTATATCTCTGCGAATTGGCAATCTGTTGCGAATTGGGGAACTCCCTCCAATTCACAATAGATGTAACTACAACAGGGAGATAAAACTGCAAAGGATCTGTTGAGAATTGGGCACAAAATGAGATCTAAATAATTAGATATTTTTCCTTGCTTAACAGGGAAATCTCTGCGAATTCATTATGGACATGATACATATCAATCATCTGGAAAGTCAGGGGGGCCACTCCCTATTTCTGATGATACACAAACAACATTTTACAACCATTTTTCATGAATAATGTATATAACCTGCCTACCACTAGACCTACATGATATTATTTTTTCAAAGGATAAGTTAATGGATATCCCCTCTATAGTAAAGCAACTGTAAGCACAATTATTATGAAGTAACTCCCCCCAAATGCAACACTTGATCCTTACATAATATTTTAAAGTGTATGCAGTCCATTATGCAGAGATTCTGTGCCATGTACATGTGTACATTGGGATTTGCTAGTTGCAATGAGATGTGGGAAGCCTTGCGATTTGGAGTATAGGGGTCAGTCTGGTCGCCCTGTGGGCGCATCCATTGCTTGATCTGGTAACCGGCGAGATAAGCACTGATACAGCAATCACAATGGGTCCAGGCTGTTACATAATGCACCCTAAAAATTCAGCAGTGAAGGCCAGGGAATTATCTCATTGGTTGATAATGCATCCAGCTAGACGCCTATAAGCAAGGCTCCTAGAGCGCAATAGGCATAGAATGCAGAGGGTTACTAGCCATACATCGCCCTGTGGGATTTGACCTTATGAATGAATTATGTGTATCAACCGATGTAGAATAGTAATAAAAAATATACCTAGTACATGCAGTATTAATGTGCGTTGTAAAAGCGCAGCATTTAACTTATTCAACTATGACTTGTAAGTATATAGGTCATACATTATTTAGTACATAAACAAATACATATACTTGAATACATAGTAACATTGTTACACAGACTATCTGATAATGTCATCTTGATGATAATGTCATCATCATTCCTAGAAGTCTAAAGTACATTTCAAATGCGTTGAAGTAGAACAAAGTTAAGTAGTGGAATAAATGTGGTGCATTACACAAATCTGCATATGCACATAATTCCCTTGTGAATCAGCTATGGACTGTACCACAAACTTCTGCGTTTATTTGAGATATCCATTTGGTCTTACATTGAAAAGCTTTCCCATGTATTTCACCAAAATACAATACATTCAACAACAACAAAAAGGGAATTATTGTGACCAGACGGATACTCCTCCTTAGGACACACCAGAGAGCTACAGTTGGAGGGTTTTCATCGCCCCGGAAATGTCATCTATATCACCAGTGTAGTTAAGGATTTGTTCCTCAAAGAACGACTGATCTATAACCTCTCTATTGGTCCTACTAGGTGATCGGTATTTTGAGCGGAGGTCTGCTTTGTCTTCCTTTGTCAAACGTTGTCCTCTCAAAACAAATTGCTCCCATACTTCATTTTTGGCATTGATTAAACCAATAGTGAAGCCATGTTTGGCATGAAGCTTCCTCAGTCCATCTAGGTTGGTCTTTACAACATCTTTAGAGTTCCCTCTGTAGGTATGACACCTGTAGAAGTTTGAGAAAAACAGCTGCACTTCCCATTTTGACTTTGTTCCTAGGTGCTTATTTAAGCTGTAAAATAAAACAGAATACAAATTTCTATTGGTTTCTCACTTTCCCATATAAATTTTGTTTTACACAGCTGTGAGAATGGGGCCTCCTACTCAGAAGGATCCACCTGGTCAGCTGGACTGGATTGGATAGCCAGGCTGACTCTCTTTAAAAAGAGGCGACCTGACTCTGGAAAGAGAAACAACCACAAGAGTCTGCCTGCCCCCCCCCCCCCCCCCCACTTACCATCAGTGGAACCAGGAGCGGTATGCTTTATATAGGCTAGATGGGGGTTTCAATAGAATATATTATAGAGGCGATCAGAGGAGTGGGCACTGTGTCGCTTGTCCCATGTAGGATAATGCATTTTCTTCGTGTCCTGTGATGTAGCTGTACAATAAGGCTAAAAGATTATTAAAAGATTATACATTATGCTTGTGTTGGCTGTATGATTGCTTTAATTATTGTATATTACAAAAGTGTATGTCCAGAAACCATAAAAAAGCCTGCTTCATATGCCTGTGAGCAAACATATAATTATACTTACTGTTTAGGGTGTAGCTCTTTGATCAGCATATCGGCACATTGGCTGCAGGGGGAGTAGTTGATGGTGATATTTATTGTGTATACTCCACTATGCCCATCCCCCTGGGTGTAGCTTTCTAACCACCTTTTCAGCCGGTCCACCATGATTTCTTCTGCATGTAGTGGATAGCTTCCTGTCTGGGTATAGTAATGCTTCTTGTGAATGAGTCTATCACCATCATGGGTCTGGCTGAATACTCGCAAGATAACAATGGTTATATGGGGCCAAGACTTGCCATTTTTGCCATAGTTGTGTTGAACAATGAAGTGGTCATCTATTTCAGAGCGCGTCAAGGGATCCTGTTGTCTCCCTGCTGCTCCCTCCTCCTTTCCTTCACTTTCTACATCACTAGGTGGATCTTCAGTATCTTGTTGGTCTGCTTTCCTTGCTCCTATGAGAGCCTCAGATGAGTGGGCACTGTGTCGCTTGTCCCATGTAGGAAAATGCATTTTCTTCGTGTCCTGTGGTGTAGCTGTACGATAAGGCTTTGTCACCTTGTTTCTGATAAGGACTGGGTCTTGTCCTATGTCCCGGACCCCCCTCGTCTTATGTCCTTTGTCCTCTGGGGCAAAAAGTTGCCTTCTCATCTTGTCCATTTTCCCTGTCTGGGGCCCTTCCACTCCTTGATTGTTTCTTTCCAATTCCTTGCCGTTGGACCTATCACTATTTTCTATTGCCGAAGAGACTACATTGCACTGCATCTCTAATAACTCACTAAGGTCACATACTTCAGTGGTATCTGGTGTGGGTGAGCAGGTTGACGTCCCAGGTGTGTTAATAGCACTTCTGATGATCTGCTGACCAGATATCTGTGGTTCAGGACAAGTCGACTTTTTAGAGATAGGGAGAGTGGTAGCAGCCCTTGACTTATGGTCGTAATTAAGGACATGCTCTTCAAAGAATGACTGATCTATTTCCTCTCTGTTGGCCCTACTAGGTGAATTGTATTTTGCGCGGAGGTCTGCTTTGTCTTTCTTAATCAACCGTTGTCCTCTCAGAACCAACTGCTCCCATAATTCATTTTTAGCATTGATTAAACCAATAGTGAAGCCACGTTTGGCATGAAGCTTCCTCAGTCCATCTAGGTTGGTCTTTGCAACATCTTTAGAGTTCCCTCCATGGGTATGACACTTGTAGAAGTTTGAAAAAAACAGCTGCACTTTCCATTTTGCCTTTGTTCCTAGGTGCTTATTTAAGCTGTAAAATAAAACAGAATCCAAATTGTTATTGGTTGATCCCTGTCCCATATGAATTTCGTTCTACACAGCTCTAAGAATGTAGCCCAGCTGTACTCCCAACCAGATACATGAATTACAAGGAATGGTATACACGTTATATAAGGTAGATGGGGGTTTAAATATATCAAGGCTAAATATAGAGTAAAAAAATGATACATTGCCTGCACTGTACCTGTGTTGGTTATATTATTGCTTTTATTTTGACTATTATTTGAGGACACCCCTCAATAAAAAGCTTGCTTGTTATGCCTCTGAGCAAGTATATATGGCTCACTCTCACCAAATCAGTGCAACTAAAAAAGTGACGTACATGATCGGTGGACGTACATGATCGGCGGACGTACATGATCGGCAGAGTCCAGAATCCGTCTTTTACCCCCTGCACTACGATGTTTAACTCTCCCAACCATACCTACAGGCTGTAATGTATCTTTGGGGAGTTTATTAGAAAAAAAAACCTCCCAAAATATTTATAGGGGCCGGAGGGGGGGGGGCTCAATGTGTAACCGATCATGTACGTCACATGACGTACATGATCGGCTTGGAATGTCATGTAAAATTTCCTATTTACCCACTGCTTGACCTGTCTATGATTACACATATTTAGACCTACATCATATGTACACCTCACTATGATTGATTTATGTTTTAAATATGGTCAGAAAAGGTAATTAAAGCAGTCAATAAATAATGGCCGATCATGTACGTCACATGACGTACATGATCGGTATTGAAATGTCATGTAAAATACTCTTACTAGACTCATCTACACATTTAAACCATTTGAAATACCAAGACAGACATTATATGTACACCTTGGTAAGGTTTATAAATGTTTTATTATGGTCAGAAAGAGTAGGGCAGTCAATAATCACTGATCATGTACGTCACCGATCATGTACGTCACATGACGTACATGATCGGCATTGAAATGTCATGTAAAATACTCTTACTAGAATCATTTACACATTTAAACCATTTTAAATACCAATACAGACATTATATGAACACCTTGGTAAGGTTTACTTATGTTATATGATGATCAGAAAGACTGGGGCAGTCAATAATCACCGATCATGTACGTCACCGATCATGTACGTCACCGATCATGTACGTCACCGATCATGTACGTCCACCGATCATGTACGTCCACTGGTCATGTACGTCACTTTTTTAGTTGCACTGATTTGGTGAGAGTGAGTCTAATACTTACTGTTTAGGGTGCAGCTCTTTGATCAGCATATCGGCACATTGGCTGCAGGGGGAGTAGTTGATGGCAATATTTATTGTGTATACTCCACTATGCCCTTCCCCCTGGGTGTAGCCTTCTAACCACCTTTTCAGCCTGTCCACCATGATTTCTTCTGCATGTAGGGGGTAGCTTCCTGTCTGGGTATAGTAATGCTTCTTGTGAATGAGTCTATCACCCTCATGCGACTGACTGAATACCCGCAAGATAACAACGGTTATATTGGGCCAAGACTTGCCATTTTCTCTGTAGTTGTGTTGAACAATGAAGTGGTCTTCTATTTCAGAGCGCGTCAAGGGATCCTGTTGTTTCCCTGCTGCTCCCTCCTCCTTTCCTCCACTTTCTACATCACTAGGTGGATCATCAGTGTCTTGTTGGTCTGCTTCCCTTGCCCTCATGAGGGTCTCAGAAGAGTGGGCATTGTTTTGCTTGCCGCATTTACGATGATGCCTTGTTGCCTTGCCCCCTATTGTAACTGTAAGATAAGGCTTTGTCTGTTTATCACTGATAAGCACTGGGTCTTGTCCATTAACCCTAACCCAAAGTGCATCTTGTTCCTCGTCAACTGGGTTAAACAATTGCTTTGTTGCCTTGTTAATTTTCCCTCTCTGTGGCCCTTCTGCTCCTTGATAGTTCCTGTCCAATTCCTTAATATTGGATATATCACTGTATTGTACCGGTGGTGAGACAACATTGCACTGTGTCTCAAATACCTCACTGAGGAGGTCACATACGTCAGTGGTGTCTGGTGGAAGTGGGCTGTTCGATGTCGTGGTTACGGTGGTGGGGCAAGTGGTGGCGGCCTTGGACTTGACATGGGACTCCTCCATGGTGTCTGGGTGCCAAATATAATGGCCAGAGACCAGATCCCTCCCCTTCAAATGTCCGTACTTAATAATAGATTCTGGGGGATTACCCAGACAACAGGATACTGCCTAGTACCATACTAAGCCTGTGGCAGAGAGTTATATATGGACAGAATGGTACAGACCGGTACAGACCCAACACACCTCTCCGCCATAGGCTCAGCACTTTCAGTTTCAGACCAGCTCAGATCTGAAATTCAGGTCAACCCTTCCGATGGTGCTGCCATCATGTAGATCTAGCAGGAATTACAGTTATGACTAGAAATGTTATCGTTATGCAGAGGTGTATGATATAAGCCTCTATGAAGGAATAATTGTAGGTTCTCCATGCCTTCATACCATTACTTAAAGTCAAGATTTAACAGCCTCATGCAATGAGCTGTTAGACTAACGTGTGATAATCTTTTCAATCATAGTTATAGTGTAAGAGGGTACATATGAGTGCACAAGGCTGCTTGTTTGTTAGAGGAGGGGGCTATAGTGTAGCCTCATGTATATATACTAGTAATTATTTAGATCTTATTTTGTGCCCAATTCGTAACTGATCTCTTGTAGTTTTATCTGCCTGTTGTTGTTATACCTATTGCGAATTGGAGGAAGCTCCCCAATTCGCAACAGATTCCCAATTCGCAGAGATTTGCCAGCATAAATCTCCCTGTGGGATTCGACCTTTAAGGTCAAATCCAACAACGCGAAAAATGGGTGAGAAAGTGTTGATTATTGACATAAAAACAAGGGGCAACTGTTGCCAATATTGTAAATCGCAACACTTGCCCCATAATCTTATGGCTCTCCAAATCCCACTGTGGTCAATAATAAGCAAGCAAGTGTTGCCTACAGGACTGATTAATGGATCTAGTAGAGGGGAGTTACTTCATGGTATGATTTGTCTTGTTTATTCCCTCTCAACTAGCTTAAAGATATCTAGTAGGGAATTGAATCTGAGAAATGTCGTCCTAAAACTTTCTAGAGGCATTTTCGAGTAAAGTTCCGCAAGCCATTTTCCCAGGACCACTTTTTCGTGTAGATTACAAAAAAAGTACTTGCGAAACTGAGAAATTCATATAAGGGGGTCAAAACCCCCCCAAAACACAGATTTCTGACAAAAATCCACATTTCATTGTCCTACAGGGCTGTTTATTACCATATTTAGTCAGGGAATTCCTTAAATGAAAGGTCTGGTAGAGAGGCATCTTCATGAATTACCATTATGGTAACCATGGTAACCATGGTTACAATCAATACCTAAGAAAGCTTCGTTTTGTGTTAAATAAATTGATGTAACCATCTATATATCTAAGTTTCCCTTAAACCATTGAAGGATCATATGAAGCTTCAAGTTACACATGCAGTTGTTGTCATAATGCATGAATGAAGCACTGGTGACTAATAATTCACCATACAGTATTGGTTCATCAGGCATGAATGCAGCCCCAATGATAAACGCAGCAGGTTCACATCCATGCATAATCATCCCAAAATGGCATAACATACTATGCTCCAATCAAAGGGTCTCACTAGCCAATAGCCCCTCCCTTCTGGCACCCCCTTTTGTGGTCTTCATAGAGGGAGGTGACTGTACATATATACCACAATGACCACGACTCTTCTGCAGTGTAAGGATCAGGAACTGTAAGAACTGGCTAGTTTTAAATATCATTTGTAGGTGTGATTATATAGATCAATCATAGGCTGAATATCTGTCATGGCCTGTAGATTAAATTCCTTGAAATGGGCCTTGATTGATTAGGTGAGTTGGTAGGAACACGGTTAAAGAGCATGGAGGTATTCACACAAACAGAGCTACTCCATAACATGGCAAACAAAGATCTGGCAACACCTGCGTTGCAGGATGCATTAGCATCAGCTCTTCCAAAAGGACAGGATCAACTAGAGCACTCTGTTGTGGAGAGATTCATTGAAAAATCTGAAAAATTCCATAGGCCAATCAAGCAGAACAATCCAATGACATTCACAAATCTCTACAAGGTTGAAAAGAAAATAAGAGCAAAAGGGGAAACTGTTGTGTTGAAAGCTGACATAAATGTAATAACACTTCATTTGCTGCTCGAAGAGCTGTGAATTTGGAAAAGATCTTGGAGCATGAGCTAATGGCAGTTCCTCTGTCTCTTGCAGAAGCAAATGGAAGGTTAAGGAGTGGTGATAAATCACTCCTCATACGTAGCCTGACTAAAGACATTGCCTGCCCAACTTCAATTCACACAACACATGATTCAACCATCATTATATGTGTATTGGCCACAGTACATGCATTGGGCAAACCCGAAGGAGCAAAGGTTTTCGGGGACTTAGCAAACATATTTGTCAACACCATCCTTAGAATTAGAGAAAACTGTCAGAGGATTGATTTGGTTGGTTGCAAAGACTTGTGGCTATAAGCAGGAACTGGTAAGAAGTTGTTTCCCATACATGAAACTTTCAGAAACATGCCTAACAGCCCCCATACTTCACTTCCTGCATTCCATGCATTGACAGGCTCAGGCTCAACATCATTCCTTCCTCAACATTCCAACAAACTACATTTGATGTCTTCATCAACATCATAACCTCCTTGATGCCATTGGAAAGGATGAGGATATGTTGAAATCAGCACAGAAGTTTGTTTGCCACATCTATAGGATGCCACATGCAGAATCAGTGAGCAATGCAAGGGCTCTTTTGTTTGGACAAAAGAAGCTCTACCTCCAACATCAGATGCACTGAACTTACATCTCATGTGTGCACACTACCAGAGTCTGATATGGAACTTGGCACACATCCCGAAACCCAACATTACAGATCCTACATGCATGTGATGGAAGATGGAAGACAACAACCTGTTACCTCTGCTAATGACAAAGGAAGCCATTCCAGAGGTTGGCCTCTCTCTAGTCGCCTGCCAGTGTAGGACTGGGTGCAGGAATTATCAGAGTGGGTATAGGAAGGCAGGGTTCCAGTATACACACAATTGCTGCACTGGTACTGCCTCTTCTCCTTTCCACACTGTTCACAAGTGAGGACAATAAAGCAAAAAGTGTGAAATATGACGGATTATGACCCATTTTCAACCGATGACATTTAAGGAGTAAGCAGTAGAAGCACAGAGATTCTGGCAGAGTACTGATGACAAAACCTACTTATCATTGAGATATAGCAATGTATCAGAGGTGTCATTTACTAGGAGCAGGTCACTATGGTCAGTACAAGTGCAGCTGGTTTCACAAACAAGTATAGATAAGTTAAATATTGCCTGTTATGTCTATACTATGGATGTATAAATATAAGTTTTAACCAAATAGATTAATGTGTAACTTTTGTTTTGTTGTTAAGCAGGTAACCATGGCAACCACAACAACACTATTTACTGATAAATGATAATCATACCGTTCTTGTTAATTATTACTTCATGATACACGAGAAGAAATTTTAATTCTAGGGGGAAAATGATTTTTTTGTCAAAAAATTGCATTTTGGGGGCTCTTGCCCCCCCTAAAACTCAATTCTCAGCCCCGCAAGTTATTTTTTCAGAATCTACAGAAAAAATAGGTGTAGAAAAAGATACTTGCAAAACTTTACTCAGAAATGCTTCTAGAACTTGGATAATCCAATTTCGATTCCCTACTAATCTGGAGTGTCCCCCCTGTATAAACCAAACCCATGGCATATTCTAATAAGCAACATATTTGAGCATAATCAGAGCAAAATATCTAAATGTTTTGATATCTTATTTATCATAATCACAAGACTTAGACAAGGGTTATAACCAACATTGGGCTTGTTTCAGCCAATATAACCAACCAATATTCGCTAAGTGATCAGGATTTCACAATAAACTACATTTTTCAGCCCTCATTTGCGTTGTGGGAATTGACCTTTAGATCGCCCTGTGGGATTTGACCTTATATTTGTAAATAAAGGCACATATTCGGTGCCTAATATTCACAATATCTACGCCCAAAATGGCCATAATGCAGTGGTGAATTCGAAAGCCCTCTGTGCACTGAGTAGTGGGATTTGGAATTCATCTGGAGAATAAGCAAGGCTCCCAGGTCGCAATAGACATAGAATGCAGAGAGTTTTAAGCCATAGATCGCCTTGAGGGTGTTGAATGACTTTTTGTCCATGTTTGGTATAGGTCGAATCCCACAGGCCGATCCATGCCGTCAGAACCTCTGCGTTCTATGTCTATTGCGTTCTAAGAGCCTTGCATATACTCCAAATCGCAAGGGTTCTTACATACTAATGCAAGTTCCAAATCCCACTGTTGCATATAATGTGGCACTTAACCTCTGCATATTGAACTGCATTGACTCTATGTGTGAGGATTAAGTGTTGTATTTCGGGGGAGTTACTTCATGATAATTGTGCTTAGAGTTGGTTTACTATAGAAACGATGTACATTAATCTATCATTTGAAATAACACTTCATATAGGACTAGTGGTGGGCAGATTATATATACTATTCATGAAAAATGGTTCTAAAATGCTGTCTGTGTATTTTCAAAAATAGGGAGTGCCCCCCTCACCTTCCAAATGATTGATGTGTACTATGTGCATAACGAATTCACAGAGATTTCTCTGTTAAGCAAGGGAAAATATCTAATTATTTAGATCTTATTTTGTGCTCAATTCGCAACAGATCCCTTGCAGTTGTATCTGCCTGTTATAGTTATATCTATTGCGAATTGGGGGGATCTCCCCAATTCGCAACAGATTGCCAATTCGCAGAGATTTGGCAGCATAGATCGCCCCGTGGGATTTGACCTTATGTGGAGCTAAAGGCCAACACCCACAAGGGGTTCTATGGCTTAGGACCCGCTGCGTTCTATAGGTCAAATCCCACAACGCAAATGAGGGCTGAAAAATGTAGTTTATTGTGAAATCCTGATCACTTAGCGAATATTGGTTGGTTATATTGGCTGAAACAAGCCCAATGTTGGTTATAACCCTTGTCTAAGTCTTGTGATTATGATAAATAAGATATCAAAACATTTAGATATTTTGCTCTGATTATGCTCAAATATGTTGCTTATTAGAATATGCCAACGATTTTGTTCATACAGGGGGGACACTCCAGATATCTTTAAGCTAGTTGAGAGGGAATAATCAAGACAAATCATACCATGAAGTAACTCCCCTCTACTAGATCCATTAACCAGTCCTGTAGGCAACACTTGCTTGATTATTATTGACCACAGTGGGATTTGGAGAGCCATAAGATTATGGGGCAAGTGTTGCGATTTACAATATTGGCAACAGTTGCCCCTTGTTTTTATGTCAATAATCAACACTTTCTCACCCATTTTTCGCGTTGTGGGATTTGACCTTATGCACATTGCGATCTGAGAGCCTTGCTTATACTCCAAATCGCAAGGCTTCTTACATAGTACTGCAAGTATCAAATCCCACTGTTATACCCTATATGGTACACAATCTCTGCGAATTGGAATACATTGACTTTATATGTGAGTATAATGGGTAGTATTTTGGGGGAGTCACTTCACAATAATTGTGGTTATCGATTATTTACTATCCTAAGGATATCCAGTAGTATATGTTTTGAAATAATGCATAATGTAAGACTACATGTTGGAAGATGATAGACAGTATTCATAATAAAGGCCTAAAAATGATGTCTGTGTATTATCAGATATCTGGAGTGACCCCCCTTAATCCCCACATGTTTGATACACATTATTTGCAGAGTGAATTCGCAGAGGTTTTCCTATTAAGCAAGGGAAAATATCGAATTATATAGATCTTAGTTTGTGCCCAATTCACAACAGTTTCCTTGCAGTTATACCTCCCTCTTGTAGTTACATCTGTTGCAAATTGGAGGGAGATCCACAATGTGCAACAGATCTCCAATTCACAGAGATTTTCCAGCACAGATCGCCATGTGGGTGTTGCCTGTTGGCCTTAAAGACGGATGAAAAAAAGTTTTCATTAAAATCGTAAACGATTGATAATATGTGCGTCTACGAGATATTCGGGTTCGATTTGAGGCACATACAATGTACAGGGGAAAATAAGTGTCATACATCTATATAAAATTTGTAATTGCATCACGTCCCTCATAATGACATATCATATGGAGGTGAAAGCAAAGTTCACGTCCAAATGTTGAGCTAACGTTTCAAACGTAATTTTCTTTATGGACCAGCCCCAGCGTATGAGATTGGCTCAGTGTCAATCAGCAAAATGCACAACTGCAGCAGACATTGTATCATGATGCATTGTATAGTGCCATCAATATAATAAGTCATGGCTGCCCTACATAGGCCTAGGTACGGAACTTTGTCCAGGTTTGCCATATGCAATTCAAAATAAGTCTATATAGGGTATGAATATTTTAAATGCACTCCCAGAGCATATAGGCTATCTGCCAAAGTGCAGAGGGACGTTTTTTAGAGATACATTCAAAGAACTCCTGGGTATAACAACACGTAAATAATTGCGAGTCTTGTATGTAACTGTGTGTGTGTGGGAAGAAATATATATATTACAGTAACCTATTATCGCGCTAGTATACAGGGGCGCTAGCACGGCTAAAACTACCCGCTCACTGAAAACCCAGAGAAAGGAGCCTAGTCATTATGACGACCTAGGTTGTCATAATGAATAATGGAGAATGTTGTATGGATAAAGTCTCTAATTATTTCACCTCTTAGCGAGAGGTATCCCTTTAACATATTTTGTGTACTCTTGATTGAACTAAGTAACATTACTTGTTATAAATAAGTTGCCAATGGTTGAGAATGATGGCCCCAAAGGTATAGCGGCCACCCTGCTCCCCGTCACCAGTTTATGTCTTGTGATAACTTTAGTTATTCAGTTACTTCAATTCTTTAACACTAGGGGCAGTAGTGTGCCATGAGAAGTCCAGTTTGCAATAACATTGAGTAGTCATTGGAACAACCTAGGATTTGAGAGTTGTCATTACTGACTACCCAATTAATGTGACTACATAAGGTAGTCATCATGACAACTTTGTTTTAAATGGATCAGATGTGACTACCTTAGGTTGTCAAAATGATGACCAAAGGTTGTCACCATGACTACCTAAAGTTGTTAATTTTGGTATCGTCAAAATGACGACCCTGAGGTTTTCAGTGCTTTAGCGAGTCGCGTGACCTCGATAGTGGCGCCCTGATTGGTCAATTGGGGCCGCAGGTGCCTGTGTGTTTGTCAGTTGGCTAGTACCCGTCTTTGCTAGGAACGGTGCTAGCCCCCAGATCATGTTAGCAACCATACTGAGTGAGTAGCTCTCATGCACACTACTAGTATCTATATTATTTATCCCATCACTTTCCACCTTTTGATTTTCAGACTGTGTCTCACGAACTTGTGCCAATGTTTTTGTCTCTGACCGGGTGCCGTCTCAGAAAAAGGTGTTTTTAAAGGAATTATACTCATATTATGTTTAAGGATTAGTGAAAAACGTTATGGCGGTTGTTATATAATTATGATTATAATTATAATTAGCCTCCTGCTGTTCGTATTTTGACCTTATCATGCCAAGCCGGTCAGAGATGGCACCTGGTCAGAGACGGCACCTTGTAGAATGAAGTACATGTAGTATATTTTATAGTCTAGTGTATATGGGGTATGTAATATGATGTAATATTGGGCAATGTATTAGTTATGGGTTAATTATAATAAATGATAAATAATATAAATACGAATCTATATGTGTGAGAGGTGGGGGCAACTAGTTAAGAAGTCATGGAAACATATTGTATGAAAGAACTCTATGTGTAGCTGTAGGTAGTGATGATAGAGTACACCTGTGGAGTCACAGCTGGCTCACCCTGGAGGGGGGGGGGGGTAGACTCCTAGGTAGGTACACAGGTGTGTTGTATGACGATGATGTAACAGGTATAACAATACAGGTAGGCATGTTTGGGACTTAACAACCGGCCCTATGCCATAGGAATATGAATCTTTGCAAGTATGTGCTCCCTGGGATAGTGGCTAAGGAATAAAATTAATTGTTTTGGAGACATAATTTACACCTTTCTGACAAGGGGACGTAGTACTCATGTTAAATATTTATGGATTGATTCAAAAACTCTCATTCTTTGTTTTATAGCAGGAGCTGGAATTTAGTGGTATTGCTGCAATAGGGCAGCAATGTTGCTGCCCTATGGCAGCGGCGGGTTTTCAAGGGTATTTTAGATGCTGCCCAGAGGCAGCAGCGGCCCTTAAAGGGTTAAGGAGTGGCTTATGTTACCCCTACAGAGGTGGACATTCCCACGTTTTTTTTTGCATTCTGATTTTAGTATGCATGGAAAAACAGGTGGAAAAGAGGATTTATATCAACTATACAAAGGGACGTCATGTTACAAACAAAAGAAGGAACCCATATGCCTGTCTATGCGGGTGCCGGTGACAGCCTTATGTACATGTATGCGAATTAAGAGTAATGCAAAGCATATGACAGTTGTATTCTTTTTATTCATGACATAAGGTGAATGTACGCGGTCTGAACTGGATACCGACTGACAGGGTTATTTAAAGACAAATGCTAGTGGCTGAGATATTTGGATCCTCTACTGATTTTTGCAAATAACTCTAGGACATATTAGTTTGATAATTTATATTTACAAACAGAAAATCTAAAAAAAATACTCACGTCACGGTGCTAACTTTTATGATCTGACCACTTAATTAAGTAAAACAATTAAGTCTTAACAATAGAAATGAATGGGAAACTGGTATATTTTCACATTATGTGTCATGGATAATCCCCCTGTACTGATTTATCAACCAGACTTTTTGAAGTTATATAGGCATCTATACAGACATTTCTAAAGCATGAAAATTGGGGGTCACGGTTGAAATGAAAAAGTTATGAATTAATGAAAGATCTTTCTAATACCTTAGCTTTAGGGTTCTATGAGCAATCAGACACCCCATAAACATGATAGATCAAGGTATAATGATAAGATATTACATGGAAATGTGTTATTTTAGATTAGTATTGCATGCAGGTATATCAATTTAGTAAAATTTTATAATTTCTGCAATTCCGATTTTTGCCGCCATGTGGTTTCTGTGTACCAGCCCGCATTTGTCTTTAACTGTAGCAATGCCTAGTAGACCACAATGCGCTGCCCCAAAATATGAAGTTGAACTGGACATGTTTTTAGACCACGATATTATGTAATTTTCTTATAGTACATGACTTCCTCAGTTCCCAAAAAAAAGTTCCTGACAGGGTACGGCCTCGTTTGCCCATAATGGCCGTTTCCATGGCAACCACCTCAAAATAGTGGATACGGCTGTAAAAAGTGCACATTGGCTGTCCATAGGGCTATTTGAGTTTTACCTACCCCCCCTAAATCAATGTTGAGCTTTTATCTGGTCTCATCATGCGGTTGCTAGGGTAAGCGGTTGCCTAGCAACAGACATTCTATATGAGAATTCCCTAGAAACGAGAAGAAATATCAATGAGATAGCTAATCTATCCATATCTAATTCATCAAAACTGACCCCCAAGAAACAGTGGTGATATATCCTTGTTGACATGGTCCATAGTTACCTAGCAACAGCAGATATGTACCTAGCAACCAGCGTTAACTACCAATATGGCTGAAAAAATCACATTTTGGCTCTCCATAGGACCATAAAAAGTTGACCCACCCCCACTAAATCAACTTCAAGGTTTCTGATGGCATTAATCCCTTGTTGCTAGGGTCAATAGTTGCCTAGCAACAGCCATTCTATGCTATAATTCCCTAGTTACCATGGAAAATATCCATCTGTGAGATGATAAGCCAATACCCACTCCATTCAAATTGACCCCCATGGAAAAATGGTAATAAATCTATGTTGGTATAGTCCATGGTTGCCTAGCAACAGTAGATATCTACCTAGCAACCATTTTGAAATGCATTATTTCACCAGACTCATCATAGTTATCCTGAATACTGGTATATGGCAGTATTTAGGGTGGTATCTAAAGGTTTCTGACATTATCTAGGAAGTATGTGAGGCTCTATGACGGTATCTAGGAGGCATCTGAGGATGCCTGACAATGTCAAAGAGGTATAAAAGAATATTTGACTGTACCTAAGGGCTATCTAATGTGCTCTACTGTGTATCTTGGGGGTATATGACATACCTCCTTAACCCCTTCCATGCAGTAAGCCAATATAATGCACAAAATTGCATTGAGTTACATGAATCCACTGTTTCTAGGATGAATGTTAAGTTATCAGATAACTAGAGCATACCTGTGGTTCACTGGCAGTATAATGGTGTTGTTTTTGTGTTGCTATTGGCCATGATTGCATAGTAATAGCAGATATCTACCTAGCAACCGAGGGGTAATGTTATATTTTAGCAGACTTGACCATACCCAGTGGGCACAGAACATTGAATGAACATTGATAAACGGTTGTCAATGTTGATTCAATGGTGAATTAATGTTGATTCAACATTGGACTGAATTCTGTGCCCACTAGGTAGTTGCCCTGATTACTACTGTCTGTCAATGTAATGGGGGGTACCTGAAGTTGTGTCTAGGCTTTAGGAGGTCCCTGAGGTTGACAAAGAATATCTAGATGGTATCAAAGGCTTGAATACTGTGTCAAAGAAGTATCTGATGTGCCTGACAGTAGCTAGAAGCTATGAAGTTGAGGTTGAAAGTTCCTTTATTTCTCCTGGAATGTTACAAATAAGCCCAGGGCATGCTTATCAACATATATACATGACTAAAGACAGCTCCAACTGTCAATAACAGCATAAAATTCTCTTACTGATAGTTTGAACTGGCAATACCAGATAAAAATCCTCTTATTCACAGTTTGGACTGTCAATATGAGAAACTAAATTTTTCAATTAATAGTTCCAAAAAAAAAGAAACTGCCAATGGGAGAAAATGACTGTCTAACTGTATCTAGCTTTAGCCTGATGTTGTAAAATGATATACTAGATAGTCTGCCTGTTGGGCGGTATCTAAGAGCATATCTCAAGCTGTCTGACTGTGTTTTTTGTATATAAGGCTGACTGATACTACCTGAAGTGTGCATGATGCAGTATTTAAGAGAAATATCTCAGACAGCTTAGGGCAGCAATACTATCAAATGGCCAAACCCCTTGGAAACAAACAGTATATATAATTCTGGAAAAATACATGTAATTTATGTTGCCTTGTCAGCAAAATGTCAAATTCCATCTGCAATTTGTATGTTAAACTCCTTAGCTACCATCTAGGGGCAGTTGTGGCACATTAACATTTCATGGGGCCAGTAAATAAGCCAGAATCATGTTTTTCAAGGTCAGATACTCCCATGATCCAATCAGGCACCTTGCTACTCAACAGATACTCTCATGCACTGGCAACATTCTTCCTAGGCTACCTAAGTTGACTTTTATGTCTGGCAAAATCACATTTGTCAACAACCTGCCATATACTGCAAGGTAATGATAGATGGCCTATGGATACTGTTATATAGTATTAAGCAGCCTCCAATATAATAGTGCTAGGCATATGCAGGTATCTCTTAGATAATGCCTGGGAGGTTGACATAAGGCCCTAGATACTGTCAGGCAGCCTCAGCAGCTCATACAGATACTGTAAGGCAGTAGTAAGCAAAGCCACTATGGCAAAAGCTAGTATAACACACATTTACCATTGGTTGTTAGGTAGGCATCTACTGTTGCTATGCAACAATGGACCATAGCAACAAGAACATGGCATCATTGGCATCCTGTGGACCCATTTGGGTGTAGGTATGAGTACATCACCTCTGTTAATGATAATCGCTCTGGTTTCTAGCTTATTAATATTCACCCAAAACACAGTTAAACATCTCTCATACCCCCAAGATACACAATAGAGCACATGAGATAACCCTTAGATACAGTTAAATATTCTTTTATACCTCTTTGACATTGTCAGGCATCCTCAGATGCCTCCTAGATACCGTCATAGAGCCTCACATACTTCCTAGATAATGTCAGAAACCTTTAGATACCACCCTAAATACTGCCATATACCAGTATTCAGGATAACTATGATCAAGTCTGGTGAAATAATGCATTTCAAAATGGTTGCTAGGTAGATATCTACTGTTGCTAGGCAACCATGGACTATACCAACATAGATTTATTACCATGTTTCCATGGGGGTCAATTTGAATGGAGTTGGTATTGGCTTATCATCTCACAGATGGATATTTTCCATGGTAACTAGGGAATTATAGCATAGAATGGCTGTTGCTAGGCAACTATTGACCCTAGCAACAAGGGATTAATGCCATCAGAAACCTTGAAGTTGATTTAGTGGGGGTGGGTCAACTTTTTATGGTCCTATGGAGAGCCAAAATGTGATTTTTTCAGCCATATTGGTAGTTAACGCTGGTTGCTAGGTACATATCTGCTGTTGCTAGGTAACTATGGACCATGTCAACAAGGATATATCACCACTGTTTCTTGGGGGTCAGTTTTGATGAATTAGATATGGATAGATTAGCTATCTCATTGATATTTCTTCTCGTTTCTAGGGAATTCTCATATAGAATGTCTGTTGCTAGGCAACCGCTTACCCTAGCAACCGCATGATGAGACCAGATAAAAGCTCAACATTGATTTAGGGGGGGTAGGTAAAACTCAAATAGCCCTATGGACAGCCAATGTGCACTTTTTACAGCCGGTATCTAGGAGGCATCTGAGGATGCCTGACAATGTCAAAGAGGTATAAAAGAATATTTAACTGTATCTAAGGGTTATCTCATGTGCTCTATTGTGTATCTTGGGGGTATGAGAGATGTTTAACTGTGTTTTGGGTGAATATTAATAAGCTAGAAACCAGAGCGATTATCATTAACAGAGGTGATGTACTCATACCTACACCCAAATGGGTCCACAGGATGCCAATGATGCCATGTTCTTGTTGCTATGGTCCATTGTTGCATAGCAACAGTAGATGCCTACCTAACAACCAATGGTAAATGTGTGTTATACTAGCTTTTGCCATAGTGGCTTTGCTTACTACTGCCTTACAGTATCTGTATGAGCTGCTGAGGCTGCCTGACAGTATCTAGGGCCTTATGTCAACCTCCCAGGCATTATCTAAGAGATACCTGCATATGCCTAGCACTATTATATTGGAGGCTGCTTAATACTTTATAACAGTATCCATAGGCCATCTATCATTACCTTGCAGTATATGGCAGGTTGTTGACAAATGTGATTTTGCCAGACATAAAAGTCAACTTAGGTAGCCTAGGAAGAATGTTGCCAGTGCATGAGAGTATCTGTTGAGTAGCAAGGTGCCTGATTGGATCATGGGAGTATCTGACCTTGAAAAACATGATTCTGGCTTATTTACTGGCCCCATGAAATGTTAATGTGCCACAACTGCCCCTAGATGGTAGCTAAGGAGTTTAACATACAAATTGCAGATGGAATTTGACATTTTGCTGACAAGGCAACATAAATTACATGTATTTTTCCAGAATTATATATACTGTTTGTTTCCAAGGGGTTTGGCCATTTGATAGTATTGCTGCCCTAAGCTGTCTGAGATATTTCTCTTAAATACTGCATCATGCACACTTCAGGTAGTATCAGTCAGCCTTATATACAAAAAACACAGTCAGACAGCTTGAGATATGCTCTTAGATACCGCCCAACAGGCAGACTATCTAGTATATCATTTTACAACATCAGGCTAAAGCTAGATACAGTTAGACAGTCATTTTCTCCCATTGGCAGTTTCTTTTTTTTTGGAACTATTAATTGAAAAATTTAGTTTCTCATATTGACAGTCCAAACTGTGAATAAGAGGATTTTTATCTGGTATTGCCAGTTCAAACTATCAGTAAGAGAATTTTATGCTGTTATTGACAGTTGGAGCTGTCTTTAGTCATGTATATATGTTGATAAGCATGCCCTGGGCTTATTTGTAACATTCCAGGAGAAATAAAGGAACTTTCAACCTCAACTTCATAGCTTCTAGCTACTGTCAGGCACATCAGATACTTCTTTGACACAGTATTCAAGCCTTTGATACCATCTAGATATTCTTTGTCAACCTCAGGGACCTCCTAAAGCCTAGACACAACTTCAGGTACCCCCCATTACATTGACAGACAGTAGTAATCAGGGCAACTACCTAGTGGGCACAGAATTCAGTCCAATGTTGAATCAACATTAATTCACCATTGAATCAACATTGACAACCGTTTATCAATGTTCATTCAATGTTCTGTGCCCACTGGGTATGGTCAAGTCTGCTAAAATATAACATTACCCCTCGGTTGCTAGGTAGATATCTGCTATTACTATGCAATCATGGCCAATAGCAACACAAAAACAACACCATTATACTGCCAGTGAACCACAGGTATGCTCTAGTTATCTGATAACTTAACATTCATCCTAGAAACAGTGGATTCATGTAACTCAATGCAATTTTGTGCATTATATTGGCTTACTGCATGGAAGGGGTTAAGGAGGTATGTCATATACCCCCAAGATACACAGTAGAGCACATTAGATAGCCCTTAGGTACAGTCAAATATTCTTTTATACCTCTTTGACATTGTCAGGCATCCTCAGATGCCTCCTAGATACCGTCATAGAGCCTCACATACTTCCTAGATAATGTCAGAAACCTTTAGATACCACCCTAAATACTGCCATATACCAGTATTCAGGATAACTATGATGAGTCTGGTGAAATAATGCATTTCAAAATGGTTGCTAGGTAGATATCTACTGTTGCTAGGCAACCATGGACTATACCAACATAGATTTATTACCATTTTTCCATGGGGGTCAATTTGAATGGAGTGGGTATTGGCTTATCATCTCACAGATGGATATTTTCCATGGTAACTAGGGAATTATAGCATAGAATGGCTGTTGCTAGGCAACTATTGACCCTAGCAACAAGGGATTAATGCCATCAGAAACCTTGAAGTTGATTTAGTGGGGGTGGGTCAACTTTTTATGGTCCTATGGAGAGCCAAAATGTGATTTTTTCAGCCATATTGGTAGTTAACGCTGGTTGCTAGGTACATATCTGCTGTTGCTAGGTAACTATGGACCATGTCAACAAGGATATATCACCACTGTTTCTTGGGGGTCAGTTTTGATGAATTAGATATGGATAGATTAGCTATCTCATTGATATTTCTTCTCGTTTCTAGGGAATTCTCATATAGAATGTCTGTTGCTAGGCAACCGCTTACCCTAGCAACCGCATGATGAGACCAGATAAAAGCTCAACATTGATTTAGGGGGGGTAGGTAAAACTCAAATAGCCCTATGGACAGCCAATGTGCCCTTTTTACAGCCGTATCCACTATTTTGAGGTGGTTGCCATGGAAACGGCTATTACGGGCAAACGAGGCCGTACCCCGTCAGGAACTTTTTTTTGGGAACTGAGGAAGTCATGTACTATAAGAAAATTACATAATATCGTGGTCTAAAAACATGTCCAGTACTACCTGATTTCTAGGCCTCTTTTGAGGTAGCGCATTGCGGTCTATAGTTTAATGTAGGCCTATATGCCAGAAATGAGTGTGTCATTCTGTATATGTCTAAATGCTTATAACACCATAATGTAAATTACATACCATGCGTCTCCTAACTGGGGATCATATATACACAGCCAAAAATAATTTTCTTACCCCAAGAAAATACTAGAATCAAGATTAAATTTTCTCGTTTCAAGGAATAAACTCATTCTGAGTTTTTACGTTTATCTTGTTTTCAGAAAGGGGTAGCTAAAAAATAAATCTTATATTTTTCTAGTATTCTTCTAGAAACAAGTATTCAAGATTATTTTTCTTTAGAAATTTTCTTAAAACTGGTAATTTGTGCACCCAACAAGATTATATCTTATATTCCTGAAATAAGAAAGTTCTATTTCTAGATTTAAGATTGCTATGTCTTGAAAACCTGAAACCATGAATCCAAAGTGTCAATTAGGGCAAAAAAATATGCAAGTATACTCTATTATGTAATTGTTATGACCATGCTTCATGCCTTCATCAAATTCCTTCCATTATTTGGGAATTTTATAGGTGTGGAATGTGAGTTTAGTTAGGTTCTATAGGGATCAAGTATACATACTACTAAATAAGAATTATTTTTCTTAAATTAAGAACATTAGTTACATGTTGTGCCACAAGAGGCCACCACTATGCAATACAACAACTTTCTTATCAAACAGGGTATACATTTCTGCCTCAAAAAAGGTCCCAAAGAAACAGAAGAGGGTAAAAATATGTGGGAAAAGGGGAAATTTGTTAGGGATTAATTTAATGTAAGAACCCTTGTTCCAGTGAATGAATTATAATAACTATTAGGGAGATATAATAAGAGACACCATTTGCTTGGTAATGTCATTTAGATAAAGGGAAGGATTACCTGTCCCATTACATAAGGTGAAATGACTTTGAATAAAGGTCTGTTTGCTTAAACTTCTATTGTAGCTACAAAAAGCTGCATTTAATCTGATGAACCTCTTTCTGATGCTTTGGCATCAATCCTTTCTCTCTAAGACTAAAATTAAATATAATCATACCCCTTTCCTAGGCAAGAACATTTTGTTTATTTACTTGAATAAGAAATTAAAACTTACTCAAGAAAAATGTTTTCTAGAAAAAAAGGTCCATTCTGTAAGAAAGATTATCTTATTTTGAGAAATATGTCAGGAAATATCATCTTGATTCCAGTATAAAATACTTGGTTTAAGAATTTCTTTCTTGTTTGTTTTTCTTGTTTGTTTTTCTTACTCCAAGTTTATTAAACTCAACCATGCTTTCAAGTAAAATTTTGTTATCCTACGGACAAACTTGTTTTAAGTTTATTTTACTTAAAACAAGAAATATTTTCTGAAAATGAGAAAATTATTTTTGGCTGTGTAGTAGTTTTGATATTAGTAAGCTATAAACGCTCTGGATGTTTTTAGCTCAGTCATTTTTTATTTTGTGCTCTCAGGTAGGGCCTAGATAGTATTATTTACCCAGTCATGTTGGTTTGACATGCATGCGTAACTGCCCTCTTTTTTGGTCTTTAGTAGCAGATTCAACATACTGTAAAAAGTGAACCCCAAAACACCAATATGTTCTACTGTAAACGAACGGTATACTGTAAAACTACAGCAGATTCTACTGCTCATCTACACCAACAGATGGGTACTTCTATACATCGGATATTTCTTATACATCTGCACTGTAAATAGTTAGTGGAGGTACACAGTAGAATCTACTCTACATCTACAGTAGAATCTACTGTAGATTGTACTTACAGTAGAATCTACTGTAAATATACAGTAGTTTCTACTGTTTACTTACAATAGACTGTACACCTACAGTAGAATCTAGTGTACACCTACACAAAAAAATGGCAACCAACTTTTTACAGTGTGCATGTTACGTCTACGGCAAGCGATATGTTCACCCCCAACATCACAGTTTCTAACTCTGCTTTCAGAGTTAAACTTCGATTATCACAGATTGAAACTCTGATATCAGAGTTTCTGAATTAGACATCTAGTTGTTTGAATCGAAAAACTAGTTGTTCAAATTGAAAAACCAGTATAAAAATCCATTTTCAACTAGTAATGAAGTTTCTATGATCTGAAATCCAGTTCTAATAAACTGGACCGAAACTGGAGTTTTCTAAAATCTCTAAATATTGAAGTTTTAATCTTAAATATTGGAGTTTATTATTCCGCTGTCAGTCCGATATCAGAGATTAGAACTTTGATATCAGAGTTTAAAAATCTCGATATCAGAGTTTTAAACTCTGATATCAAAGTTTTAGAAAATGCCATTTCTGAGGCAAAAGGGGAATTTACATGAATCCATTTTTATTTGAACAACTACAGTTGTTAAAACACTGAAACTTCTAAATTGAGGGTGAAAAATTGCTTGCCACATTAGGCTTTTAGTTGAAAAATTGAATTTGGTATTAGCTCAAGAAGACCTTTTGAGACCGTTACATCATAGGCTACATTAACTATAACATCTCTGTCTATGCATGTATTTGAATATTTGAAAATCATTTCTAGATATTGGTATTTATGTTATGGTATAGCCATGGTATAGGAATCCATAGCAGCCTGGTGCAGGAGGAGAGGTGGAGGTTAGACACACACACCAAGGTAACCACCTGCTTAGTAAGCTGACCTAGTTATGAGTGTGACGTCACAGGCAGAGCACTCCCAGCTCTCTGGAGCTCTAGACAGAGCAAGTCCATGTTTATACTTTACTGCCGAGAGTTGTCATTGAAGCTGAACCCAGGTAAAACCATACTTTCATTCAATACAATGTATCTATGTTAAAACCTACTATTGTCATGCTACATTCTATGGATGATAGCCATCGGTGATACATCCACAGTCATTGACAGACCACATAGGCTATACAGGATTGCTGAAATACTCTTGGTCTGAGTGAGGGATGCATCTCTCAGCCTGCCAGACGCGCAGCCAACGAAAGGGCTTTGTTCTGGCGTTCAGTCCTGTGTCTAGTATGGAAGGGGTAGGGGAGGGAGGGAAGGGGGTATAGGGCTTGACTATAGGGGGAAATTCTTTCACCGATTTGAGGGTCCTCTTAGACTTATAACTTGTGTTTTATATTTATATTTCTGCATCTGTATAGGCTTACATAATTACCATGTTTATCTGTTTATTGCATGTGGTATTTATGAACATTATGTGGTATTTAATTATTATAGATGCATGAAAAATAGGCCTATAAAGAAATGGACAAGTATACATTGGCTCGAACTGTATTCGCCAATTCGCCACGCGCGATAAAAGCATGCAATTGGTGAAGAAGAATGAAAAAACACCCTATTTTATGGGTATCGACCCCTAAAATCGACATGGCGACATGGCCATTTCTTAAAATCGACATGGTACATGGCCAGTTAAGTGACATGTGACATGGGCAATTCTTAAAATCGACATGTGACATGGGGCTTAGTGACATGAATAGAAAAAATTCCGATTTAATGTAAAGTATCCTACTCGAATCTTTCTTCAAATTTCGTCCTTGTGGTGAGTCAAATTCCAAGATTTTGCTGGGGCCTACGGCCCCAAGAGCCTCATAGTTGCCCCTAAATTTTTCCCTTAGTGACACTAGTGACATGGCTTTTTTCTTAGTGACACGTGACATGGCCATTTCTTAAAATCGACATGCGACATGGGGACCCCCCCATCTACCCCCCCCCCCCCTATTTTCGCTAGTATTTAGCCACCTGGAGAAAAGAAATACGGACCTACCTAGCTAAAAGAAATGCGTTATTCACCGCCAAAATAGCGTTTCCAACTTTTTACAACGCTTGCCCATAATAATGAGCCATATAGAAACATTATGAAACGTTTTATTACGTGTGTTCTTTTGTTTACTGGATATATATCATGTCATATAGGTGTACATTTGGTGAGAGGGAATTGTGAAAAAGGCAGTTATGTACATTATTCCCTTATACCCCTTATAGGGGTGACTATACATGGGTGGCCGGAATTTTGACTTTGTCGCCGTGTCGAATTTTAGCCAAAGGGCCGTGTCGCCGTGTCGAATTTTATCTAGTGCATTATGAGCTATTTGACTGTGTCCGTCGTTTTTTAAAAGTGGCGTGTCGCCGCGTCGATCGTGTCGAATTTTAACCTATGGATAGTCACAAAGGGGTTTCATGTGTTATCACGACAACATAATTCGTCATTCGTCAATCCCCCGGCAGATACTAAGTTAACATGTAGAATGAGGTAAAAATGTCATTATAGTTGTCATCAGGTTATTATGAATATGAAGTTAGATAAATACATTTGTACTTGCGTCACAACTGGCCGCCTCTCTCCCAGACAGAGGGATCGGTAGTGGAGGTTGTATCCTCCCTCCTTTACCAAATCCGTGATCCGCCGACATGGAGTCTTTTTCGCCTGAGAGTGACATGGGGGATTCCAGATGGGAGATTCCCTCATTAGCAAGATTATATTAGCTTAGAGGATTTCCAACATGGGACAATCCCACAAGTTTATAACAAGCATTTGGGATTTCGGGGCGGGGGGGGGCGGTTATAACTTTCTTCACTGCAGTATTACAGGATAAGATAAACATACCTAGTACCCAAAAAGTCAGATTCGGATTCTATAGGATATGCATGATAACCCACCCTGAATCATTTGTGATGTCAATCACACGTCCAATAATTATTTTATAGTCAGTGCATAATAGATCTTAGATAATAGTTTCTTCAAAAAAAATAAAAACTTCTTTCGACTGACTTGCCATAATCCCCAAGCTTTGATATGTTAATGCTTCTTAGACTTTGAACAGAAACACACACACACACACACACACACAGACACACACACACACACACACACACATATATATATATATATATATATATATATATATATATATATATATATATATAATTATATGTATATATAGGCCTTTATATACTTGCATGAGGCTCCTTGTGTGAAAGTACAATGTATATGAGTGTTAATCGGCGATTTTATTTGTACCACTTTGCCTATTTGTTAAAATTTCGTCAGTTGTTCGTAAATAAGTAAGTTAATCACTTTGTGAATAAATTACGTTATAAACTCAACAGTCTGTACATCTGTAGCTCAACACGGGTTACTCTGAAAAGGAGAAGTAAATTGCTAAAATATTGGAGTTAAATTGATATGACTATATAATTCAAGGAGGTCCCCGTCAAAATGATCGGGTAGATCATGGCATGCTGTCAATTTCTGTGTTGTGAGCGATACATTTAAAAATATAATAAAATAAGATAAAGCACACGCTGGGTCTATACTGAGAAACTGCCAGCAGTGCTCCCGTTCCCCAATAGATGCAAATACTGGATAGCTCTCTCAGGTGAGAGGACAGACGTTTAGAGCGTTATCTTAATCTTAATTCAGTGTCTTACCCAGGGCCGCTTTCATCATTAAAAATAAATCATTTCAAGCCGGCAACCAGCTCAGAGGAACTCAGGATGTCTCTAATAGAAGAAAAAGAAGAAAAAGAAACGGGGGTTGGGGGGCAGAGCCCCCCATTACATACTAGTCGTAATAGTAATACTTTCAAAATATTATTTATTTTTAATGACATAAGCGGCCTCTACTAAAGTTAAGACCAATAAGACTGTCTTAATAGTCTTAATAAGATAATGATCTGAACGTCTGTCCTCTCACCTAGGAGAGCTATCCCGTGCGTGCCCAATAGATGGCGCACTATGTATTACGTCATATTATCGCCCATTGTCGTCGGGGCGCCATGCAGCTCGACCGTTAGACGCCTGAGACGTTACCTCAGGTACACAAGCTACAGCCTATCTCAGGTACACAATATATAATCAGCCAATTAGAATCGACCTGCTGCTGCAGCAGAAGCATGTGTTGTGCCTCTTAATAAATTAGATGTTGGGTTTGGTTGGCTGCTGTGTACCTGCGGTACAGTAGGCTTCTGAACCCCAGGTACACAGTGGCTATCCTTCTGTACCCCAGGTACACATCCTTCTGTACCCTAGGTACACAGCATGTCATACTAGAGCATTCCTTGCAATTAAATTTCTAGAAGAGAAAACACATGCGTAGGAAGCATATAGCCCTAAGAGTGTGGATGTGTACCTGGGGTACAGTAGTGATGTTTACCTAAGGTACAGTAGGGTTAGAATGTGTACCTCAGGTACACATATGATGACCACTGTGTACCTGTGGTACAGTAGGACACAGTGTACCTGAGGTACAGTACAACCACTGTGTACCTGAGGTACAGAAGCTAGCATGCCCACTGTGTACCTGAGGTACACTAGGTGACCACTGTGTACCTGAGGTACAGAAGCTGGGATGCCCACTGTGTACCTGAGGTACAGAATGAATACTTGAGTTGTGGTTTCTGTAACTTCGTTTAATTACTCAATTAGGCCTACTAGTAGTCTACTGTACCTCAGGTATACACAGCACAGCCAAACAAACCAAACATAGCAGATGCATCTGCTGCTGCAGCAGCAGGTGAATCCTGATTGGCTGATATTTTATTGTGTACCTGAGGTAGCCTGTGGCTTGTGTACCTGGGGTAACGTCTCAGGCGTCTAACGGTCGAGCTGCGGCAGGCCAGGAGTGCTAAGTCAATGGGGTGTCTCCCTTTTAGAGTAACGCGCTGGCTTTTTCACTATAAAGGGATGCAATATTTTTGGTCCGCCCCTCAACAGGGGTCCAAATTCTTTTGGTCCCCCCCCCCCCGCCAAATCCACCAACCCCCCCCCCCCCCCCTGTTGTTAAAAAATGACCACTCCCTAATTTTGAAAATTTTCAAATGTCTTAGAATCTCAAAGTTGAATAAATAGCCCGTGTCTTTGACAACTGGCTCAAGTGCATATCTTAGTTGTTCCAGTTGTCCCTCGCAGAATCAATCATATAGAAAGGTAATGTTTGAGACCAATTTAATGCTACTGATTGGGGGTCATTGCCCCTCGGTCCCACTTTTTCCTATGTGGGAGAGGTAAGGTGGGAATTAAATGTGTTATATTAAAGGGTCTTGGCAATATCTTCTTCTTTTTTCGGGGAGGGGGGGGGGGAGCAAACATATTCAGGTCCTCCTGCTCTGTGATTGGTCCCCGTTTTCCTACGCCACTTTGATATCGAACTATTCAACCTCTGAACTTCTGAACCAGGATTCTGACGCTTTTGGCAGGTCAATCATAAATCATGAATACCTGGCCAAACCACATGCTGTTATAATTATATGAACCTACTCTGATAAATACCAATGTTATTCTTGAAGGTGCCATCATGACTGCATCAACTCAGGACTCGGCCTTTGGGTGGGTGCTGTGTACCGCGTGCTTCTTCAATATAACCTTGTTGGGCGGCTTCATACTAACATCAGGCATGTTCTACATCATGTTCAGGGAGTCTCTGGATGCCACAGACAGCCAGGTCTCTCTCATACCAGCAATCAACATTGGTGTAATGCACAGTATATGTAAGTAATGCATTTATTTATATTTGTACTTTTGCTTTATTTGATTTAATTATTTATCCTAACATTATTCACTTCAAATCTAGCATAGCAATGAATAAGTAACCCTTTAAGGGCCGCACAGTGCTTTAATGCATCATGCCGATCCTACGGAGTGTAATACACTCCCGAAGGATCGGCATGCATGGTCTGCCAATACAGAGCCAGTGAGTTACTCGCTGGGGCTGTATTGGTGCATCATGCCGACATATCAGTACGGACTATGACGGCCACGTTATCTTAACATCTCTTACACCACCCTCCTATATAACCTACACTGGGCTCCTGGACATCTCCCTTTCTCAGTGTCCTGGTCACCACAGACGCTCTGGTGTCAGGTTTCATTTCTCCATTTTGGACAGTAGATTTACTGTGATGAACTACACTGATATGTCACATTTTAGCGACATGCGTCCTTAAAGGGTTAAGAAGGGAGCATACTTTGTATTAGGTATAATTATATTTAATACAATGTATCTGTATACACCACATGTTGGTGCATACCACTGTCATTGCTCCTTGGGGTTAACGGTTCCACACATGCATACTTATTCACATTTGACACTTGTCAAATATATACTGAATACTGGCTATACCTTATATCATTTAGAGGAACTCTAAGACTGAATAACCAAAACGTGATTGATTTGTCATATTGTAAATGTTTCCAGGTCCCTTCGCGGGTTTGTTGAGTGAGCGATATGGCGTTAGAAGTGTATCCATGATTGGTGCTGTGTTATCTACAGGCGGTCTCGCCGTTGGAGCTTTTTCCACGAAGGTATTCATATTAACAATAAATGGTTTGGTAAAGCAACAAAAATGTGTTTCGGGAAACGTGATAAGAGAATCTAGGTAAATTGGAATATATAAATCAACATGTGTCAATTTCCTAAGCAGGGGGCTTCAGATATCAAATTCAGACATCAATACATTCCCTAGTTTTTTAAATTTGTATACTATGTAATATTACTCGTCATGTAACTGTATAGTATTCAATGTGGGGTTTTCCTCAAGCTTTACTTTATAAATAATCCTTATAATAAGATATATAATATAATAATAATAAGATTTGTTCTGTATATACTGCAACTACTGGGAGAGAGAGAGAAAGAGAGAGAGAGAGAGAGAGAGAGAGAGAGAGAGAGAGAGAGAGAGAGAGAGAGAGAGAGAGAGAGAGTGAGAGAGAGAGAGAGAGAGAGGAGAGGTAGAGGGAGAGAGGGGGAGAGGGAGAGAGAGAGAGGGGGGGGGGGGGGGGAGGGAGAGAGGGGGAGATGCTCAAGTACCTTCTTTGTGAACAATGCAGATATAACTACCATTAAACGTTTCAATAAAGAGGCATTTTTAATATCCCTACAAATCAATTACAATCCATTTTTAACTATTTGTGATCTGATCACATCATGTTTTCAATGGGACTAACTAGGAACGTCTCCTTTTTTTCAGATTTACCATTTGTACATCAGCTATGGTTTAATTGCTGGACTCGGCCTCGGTATGGTTTTCAACTGCAGTGTCACAATCCTGGACCCTTACTTTAAGAAATACAAGAGGATGGCATGTGGAATTGCTGTTTGTGGCTTCGGGTTTGGATCTTTTATTTTCCCACCAATTTTGAGACTCCTAGAAAACGCCTATGGATGGAGAGGCGCAATTCTCCTACTTGCTGGGATCAGTGCCCACATGATGCTTACCAGTGCCATATTCAGGCCTTTCAAGGATGATCGTCGTCAAGTAGATAGCAAATCATTGGGGGAAAATATGCCACTCAGTGAGAAAGAAAGACCCTACAGAAAGGGGAGCCAGTTACCTAGGAATGAAAATGCTGGAAAAGATATCAAATTAAGTGGTTTTCAGTATGAGGTCATCAGAGTTCTCTCACTCTTTAGAATAATACCTTTCTTCTGTCTCATTGCCCTAGCATTAGTATATGCCTTTGCACTATCAATAGTACTGACCCATTTTGGTACCTATGTGTCAACCCTTGGGGTTTCTCACACAGATGTAGTGAGATTATACATGACCTTTGGTATCAGTTCTACAATTTCGCGATTACTTACAGGAATCCTGATGCAGGTCACAAATGTCAACGGTGGCACCTTTGTCATGGTAACTATGCTACTCAATGGTATACTGACAATGTGTGTCCCATTTATGACGCAGCTGTGGATGTTGTATTTATATGCAATATGGTTTCAAATCTTGATTACTCCTTTCAACGTTTGCCAAGCTGTACTTATCATGGAACATGTCCCGAAGTCACAGATAGCAGTGGCCTTTGGTGTCGTGATGGTCTTCTTTGTGCCAGGATATTCACTTGGAGGTTCCTTAGGAGGTATGCACTTTGATCTGTTTCCAATCCTACCACTATATAGTTATTAGGACCACATTAAAATCGATACGGCTCCCATGATGCAGTTCACCCAGGCGATTTTGTTTGGTCCTGGTCGGTAGTTACGTTCGCGCCCACCGCCATGTTGTTTTTGCACAGATTCTAGCCTAAATACCAACAAGAGTAATCAGTATATCGCCTGCAGCGAAGCTGCTGGTGATATACAAAGACTCATTGTTTTCAACGCTTAAGAGCATCCTTCTTAATATATTACTGTAAAAATTAACTTCTTTTGACTTATACCTCATAGATTAAATTGTCACATCAGGAGTGTATACAAATCATATTATCTATAAATCAATTAGAAACTGATCATTATTTTCCCAAAATTAATATGGAATTCTTTATATTTCAGTTTGGCTGTATGACTACACACACACCTATGGCCATACCTTCTTCCTGGCAGGAGGAATTATCCTACTGGGTGGACTAATAATGGCTCCTGCTTCTTATCACATTCACAGAATGAGACATGGACACCTTGCTGCTTCACACAACCAAAGCACAACTATTACATCTTAACTTTACATGACACATGAGGCCTGATGTAGGTTGCAGTTATAGGGGGGGGGGATTTAAAAACGACAATGGAATACTCTTTCTTCACATCTCGACTCTCTGTGACTCTCTATAATGCACTCTGGTCCCGAGCCTTTATAGGCACGACACCATCGTGCATTCTAGAGCAACAATTAGTCTCAACGTGAAGAACATATTGTTTTCTATTCTCTAATATATGTGTGCCAGTAAACCATTAGCTCTACCATTTGTATCATGAACCATATACACATCATATAAGTCTGTAGCACACAATGTATTGTCCTGTAATGTCCTGTGTAGTCCGCATATCATAAAAAAAATTAGCGAACAAATGCGTTCCTATCTAGACACACATATCATGAATAAAGAATGACCACCACGCTTTATGAAAAAGAAATGAACCTTAGCCAATATTCTTAGCAACATAAAAGGTACCTTAGGCCAAAAAAAAAAAGTGTTTCAGGCAACATGGTCAAAATGTCTAGGGAAGGTAGGTCGGACAAATCAACGCGCGACTCTCCAGAATGACTCCACAATTCCTCCATTGACTAGGAATATCAAGAAGTTGTTGGATATACCTATTAGAAAGCCATTTCCTGATGTTAATCAATTATTCAGGCCTCTGAGGTTACTGGGAGCTTGTTATTCTTGAAAGAATTAGGAAAAAATGAGGAAAAAAGTAACAAATTTTTTTTTTTTAAATCAAAAAAAAATCTCCAAAATTGAGAAGAAATGCTAGGGTCGGCCCTTTTTTGAAACTAGGGTCGGGTTGCCTGAAACACACCTTCTTTTTTTTTGGGCCTTAGTCAAATCATGCATCGATTCTTGTTATTTCATTTTAAATGTCAACAAAATGCAGACAGCATAGTTCCCAATGAAAGTAAATATCATTTCCATTAGTTGATTAATGTTTACCTTTGTCGGCGGGCATAAACTATAGTTGATAGCTGGACAAGCATCGACTATAGTTGATGACATGGCCTGATGGCAGGGTGAGTATAGTCATATAACTCCATGGGATTCCACAAAGCATCATCCCTAGGGTGAATTCTTGCAGAGAATCTTCAAACTTCTAAAATATTATATTTAAGTATATTCACCCATGTATTTTAACATCCCAAACTTACCACGATGACAAAAATTGCACAATCTTTTCCTCCGACTTTTTTGGACAGAAATTTCCAAAGTCAGTAAAATCAGCTGAAGCCCATACTTGCATAGATAATTAATATACTAAGATTTTAAAATGAATTTTGTGGGGGTTTTTGAGTAAAATATTTGCTCAAAATGAAAATATGCTGTGAAAATCATTTAGAATGAAAAGATTATTTTTGGTACGCTTTATCTCATATATTGAGTCAATGTGAACCAGTTATTTTAGATAAACCAAACGATTATCTAAATATGTCTTATGATTAGTTTTGGGGGCATCTGTAGGCCCTCTGTGACACTTATGTGTTTATTTTTCAGATATGATATATCTTTAGCCTATGTCTAGTGTAATGTGTTTTGTATTCAATAGCTGATGAGAATAGCCCCATAGACTACAGGTGTTTGACATCTACACCTGCCGATATCATAAAAAAAAGTTTCAATTATTTTTTGTAATTTAGAGTTAAATTCCTCAGAAATCGAGAAATTTGTCTACTTCTAGTCCAAATATAGCCCTAATAAGAGTGGATGAGGGTTATAGGTCTTAGTTAGGCCCCTACCGGTGGGCCTCTGTGGTCTTGGACACAAATTTGGCAGTTGCCATTTGATAAAGCTTAGGCCTACACATTAGGATTCAAAGTCGTTACTATCCATATATAAAATACTGTTGAAATCAAATGAAATGCCCCTGTAACTCATAAAATGCATAGGCCCTTATTACCTGATAAGACTAAGAGGCACTTCCCAGTGATTAAAGAATTTACACAACATTATATAACGTTTCCCTATGGCTTCATATCATGGCAAAACTTATGTAGTGTTAAAACATTTTTTGACATAAAACAATGTATTTTTAGTTGGGTTCACATCACTATGGTTTTTCATACAGACTTAACAATGCTTCTTGGACGGTGCTGCCTTCTAGGAGCATTTTCAGCAGATTCTCTGTGCTAGCAGAACATAAAATTGTAAGTGAACTCTGGCAGCCCATTGGTCTGTTTGCAGCTGCAGAAACCAAAGTCAGTAATCACATGTAGTGAATCTTGCAGAGCATTGTATTCCCCTTGAGTTCGGAGGGAATTGGCATATAACAATGCTGAAGCAATACTGAAAGGTTTCTCTATGTTAAAACCAAAAATAGGCTGAGCACTACTGGCTTGCAAGCAACATCTTAACTTCTTTTATAAAAAGATGAATATCTCAGTATTGGCAGGACCATGGGGATGAAGCAAGCTAATCACTGGTTCAAAACCCACCAAGAAATGTTACAATGTAAAAAAAAAGTGTTTGGATCCTGAACACTTGTGTCCATTATTCTAAACACTTCTGTATATAGTAAGGTAAAGTGTTTAGGTAAAAAGTGTTCAAATTCTAAACATTTTAAACACTTTTCAATAAATGTGTTTAAAATCAAAACACCTAAACACTACTTAATTGAATGTGTTTAGAATCTAAACACTTATCTAAACACTTCTAATATAAACACTTCTAATATAAACACTTTTGCAGTATTTAGGTAAAAAGTGTTTAAATGCTAAACACTTTTCGAAATAGTGTTTATATAAGTGTTTAGAACCTAAACACATTGATATTATGTGTTTAAAATCTAAACACTTTTTAAAGTGTTTAGTTAAAATGTTTTTAGAATCCAAACACTTTTGATAGGTGTTTAAAATAACGAACACAATAAATGTTTAAATTCTAAACACAATTTTAACAGTGCAGCAAGGCTAGGAATATAGAACAACCCCTCACTTATATTTATGGAACATCAATGAGGTCGTCAGAGTACCCCCAAAAGACCGGTCGGGTTTCAAAGCATGTGAGTGTGCCAACAATGACCATAACTCCTGGAGGGCATTCTTGTGGGTATAACTGCCATCGGACAAATCTCACCACCCATGATCATCCACACAGGAAAGAGAGTAGAAAGGACCTGGTGGAACTGTGCAATGCATAATACAGTCAACTTCCTGTTTATGGCCAACCCTCTAATATGACCACCCAGTGATTACAAACATATTTGGAAAGTACCAAACATTGAAAGTCGCTTCACATCTCCATATATATACATAGTACAGATTTTTGACAGATTTATCGTACCATACCAGAGGCACCACACCCCACCTGATGGGATATTTTTTCAGAGCTCCTAGACACCATTTCAACATAAAACAAGGCATCAAGATGTTGTTCATGACAGTAAATTGTTGTTATTATTTAACTAAGGATATTTCTCAGGATCCTATGTATAATTAGCACATCTTACCTCACTTGTGGACCCCAAGCAGGGGTCTGCAAGGCTAACCTCACTAGGGTTGAAATGATTGAATAAGACATTGGGAACTTGCTTAAAAATTGCAAGATAATTCCTTCATCACAAAGAATCAAACCGTAGATTCTTCACCAATGTTTGTCAGAACATAATCATATATGATAGGCCTAGGAATAAAATATCAAAAGAACAGCACCAAACATGGTGCCAGTGTTTAGAAAATGGAACCACCCGTCAAGCTACATCATTAGCTAATATTCCACTGGTAGCCTCCAGCTCCCACATTATATCTCTGAACAGTGCTCACAGACAATTCTCTGGTTAGCTAGTTAGTAGCATGTCTGAATAGGTTTGAAACTTTGATGAACTTTGGAAGTAAGTAAGTGAATTTACTCTAAAAGTTTCTATAGTATACCTGTTTGAAGCAAGTCAAGATGGAGGTCTATGGCAAGCTGCCAGAACCAATGTCATTCACGGGCAATATTGACAGTAACTGGAAGGCCTTTAAACAGAGATTTGAACTGCACATGAGTGCCAATTGGCATGATGAGCTACTTACAAATGGAAGGGTGGCAATGTTGTTGTCGGTAGTCGGAGTTTCCTGAGCCTGAACCCCCTGCTAACCCACCTGCTGTAGCAAATCCTCCTGCCGATGAAGAGGGAGATGATAGTGATGCTGGAGAAGCTGGTGCAGAAAAAGTCATACCACAGAATTTGCAATATGAGGTTGTGATGGCTGCATTTGACAATTATTGTGCCCAAAATTAAATGAAACCTAAATGAATGATACATGCTTAGGGCTAGAGTGCAAAATCAAAGCCAAGCATGTAATAATGGAGACCTGAAAGACAGCATTATCAGAGATCAGATAGTGTATGGAGTTAGGGATCCGTGTGTCAGAGGCAGAATGCTTAGAGAAGGACTGTTGACACTTCATCAAGTCATAGAAATGGGGCCCTTGATGGGGGGGTCTCCATGTTGCATGTCGATTTTAAGAAATGGCCATGTCGCATGTCTATGTCGCTTAAAAATGCTAATGTCCCATGTCGATTTTAAGAACTGTCCATGTCACATGTCACTATCTTTTTAAGCCTCATGTCGCATGTCACTAGGCCTCATGTCGCATGTAGAATTTAAGAAATGCCCATGTCGCCATGTCGAATTTAGGGGTCTAGGGCCATAGAAATATGCAAGGCTAGCAAGGTGTCACGCAAGCATTAGGCT
The DNA here is from genome assembly GCA_947462335.1 of Harmothoe impar. Taxonomy (NCBI): domain Eukaryota; kingdom Metazoa; phylum Annelida; class Polychaeta; order Phyllodocida; family Polynoidae; genus Harmothoe; species Harmothoe impar. The sequence continues at coordinate 58,504,434 of OX381709.1, read as the reverse complement.
ATGTTGGTATTCACAGACGGACGACTCGCCAACACAGTTCATGCTGTGAGTAGGGGTCACAACAGTAACAAGCACAAACACAACAACAGCAGGCAACAACATGATGGAAAACAAGATCGTAAGAATAAGAAGAAGTGCACATACTGTGGTACCAGCCACCCACCGAAAAAGTGCCCAGCATATGGTAAGACGTGACAGGTGTCAAAAGCCAAATCACAGTTCCACAGTGTGTAAGACTGATATGTCGAGATCGAGCGGAGATAGGCATAGTACCGGTAGAAGGAACGTCCGTGTTGTAGATGAGGGGTCCGAGTCTTTAGACAAAAATCAGCTGTTCGTGGGAACAGTCTATAAGTTCATCAGTGAGGTAGGTAGTGGTGGTAAGACTTGGATTATACCCATCAGCGCTAATGAACACTCAGTGCCTTTCAAGATAGACACTGGAGCTCAAATGAACTTGATTCCCATGGAACACTACCCCAAGATGCAGTATCGCCCTAAGCTTGTGAAAAGCAAGATACAGCTTATGGCTGGGACAACAGTCGAGAACAAGGGAACGTGCATGGTAAAACTGAGCTACAAAGGAAATAAGCTCAACACTACATTCCATGTCATTGACGACGACCGAAAGCCAGTCATAGGACTGGAGACCAGTGAAGACCTAGGACTTGTGAAATGGGTCTAGACTATAAGTGGTCCAGTATTTTGCGCCGATATAGCCAAGATTGCTGGACCAGTACAAGGATGTCTTCACTGGAATCGGGTGCCTACCTATGAAACATAAGATTCGGCTGAAGGAAGGCCGGGGCAGTGCCTACAATAGACGCAACCAGGCAAGTGGTAGGACCCATAAGGTATCACAGTACTAATTGGAACAGTGATATTCCAATATTTTCCTCTTTTCACTATCGAGTTGCTCCAAATGTGGTTCAATATTTGATGGCGTGCATAAATGACGCTTTAAACAAAAGCTGAAGTCATTTCCGATTTTTTTTAAATGTCCGTTAATATCGGAGTCTGATTAGATTTTACGATAGTTGCCATGTAAAAGGCATAGTCTAAACATGATCAATTTTTTAAGTGCCCCACCGAAATTGATTGTAAATCATAGTCTGAAGGTCCTGGGTTCGCCTCTCAGTGCTGATCATATTTTTAATCATTCATGTGAGGGGAAAACGAAATGTGAGGGGAAAACTTGTTGCATGTCAGGCCGCATTTCACTCGGCCTACGGCCTCGTGAAATACGGCCTGACATGCAACTCGTGAAATAACCCAATCAACAGACTAAAACTTGTAAACCTTTGTCTATATATTCACCTATTTACATGATCTATCACAGATTACCGTAACACCGCCTCACTGTGCCCCACCTAGCGTTTCACTGTGCCCCCTGATTTTTCGTAGTGGGGCACAGTGAGACAATATTTTATTTTGTCCATAGGCCGAATACCATTGATCACAGCAAATACTAAAGTAGGCCTATGTAGCAAACTCCAAAATGAGTGAAAATGATACACTTTTGAATGTTGACATATAAACGTTTATCCAATTCAGAGTTTATGCCCTATGGGGAAAATAAACTTCTCTGTCTCAAGCCCTGGCCACACCTACGTAATTTCATCTGACCCAACGTGATCCGACCCAACCCGACCCAACAGTCGGAAGAGTTTGGCAAGCACAACTCTATCAGACCGGCCAGGTAGATTTCATCCGATTGTCGGGTCTGGTCGGGTCGGATCTGTTCAAAATGACATGGTGTACCCCGGTCTCCCCTACAACTCAGTACTGTAAGCTGTACTGTAATGTACATGTACAGCAAAATTTACTGTAGTGGGGGGTATTTTCGGCCACTTAAGCTTGGGCTATAGTTAATTTCTTCTTGATATATAGCGTTTTCATATAATTATTTAAATGGGATTCAACATCTGTCGTACTTACTACTACTCTGTGGGGTAAACTAGTCAGAGGTAGGCTTCCGCCCAAAGATAACGCAAGGGTAGTGAGATCCAGTTTATTATGTGGTTGTTGATGTTATAGCAAACATAGAGCGATTTCACAAGTAATTCCCCAATCACAGCCTTCTCCATATATATATAACGATATGTATATCATTAGTGTCAGTTTGCTCCAGGGCTTGCACCGATAATCATATGAGACGGCCTTAAATTAGGCAAGGTATTCATATAAGTATCTAGCAGGATTCCTCTACATGAACCCGCTAAGACTAGCCGTTGTCCGCTAGACCAATAAATACATTCAATCCGAGTTTATACTTATTATCTGTTGTTATAATAATATATATCAGCGTGTTCTATCGTTGATCTGTACACTCCTCCATTATACCGGTTGATATTATATTCTGGTATTAAGAGAACTCCAGGTGCAATCTATTCCATAATCATTGAGCCATCTCCACAACTCCAGGATATACACATATAATCACATTCCAATGCATTAAGTCGGCAAGTCTAGATAGTTGACGCTCTAGTTCCGGATTGACGAAACCAGTAAATTGTATTACTATCTCCACACACATACTCCTCAGGAGTTACACAATGACATCTGGTCTTCTCGATCGTACTCCCCCAAACGCTCACTGGTAACTGACTGCTCCTTTCCCTTCCCTAGCTTATATTCTCTATTTCTTGTTTCAGACCCTGCTGATCAATAGCTAGGCGGCCACCCTCCGTGACCATGCTCTGCTACTCAGTTCTCATCGATTGGTAATTAGGCGGCCCTGGTCCACGACCATTCGTTCGGTGATTAGGCGGCCCTGGTCCACGACCACACCATGGACAAGGCTTGGCTGCCGGCCTCCGTTGCCTGTCTACCCCCCGCGTCGCTTCTCCCCTGCCTTGATGTCGTCCCTGGCTATGGTTACGCCTGACGCTGAGGCCCAGCACCATGTACTACTACCCCTTGCCGCCGGCCCGGGTTCCCTGCTCCCTGTTAGCCTCTATCAATCAAGTCTATCTCCTGACCTGGATTTATCCCGCCGTTATCTTCCCTACCAGCTGCTTCAGCCCGGATCTTATTCTATGTGTTGCTTCCCTGTTTGGGTTCTAAGCCCTGACCCCACGTCGAATATATTCAGTCCATAATCCAACGAACTCTGAATTTTATTATAGCCAAGTCTCTTATTATTGGACAATATGATTTCATTCATATTTATACTATATTCATTACTTACTGTGTGGCCTGTGTACCAGACCTATTCGATTTCCACGTGATTCTGTACAGCGGCATCTTTTCCCTTTATTATATTGGTCTTTCTGGACTGTGCTATTGTATATACAGTTTCCCATTGTCTACTCAGTATATATGTACTATACCCATACATACGCATACATATATATATATCGTCCCCCCTTTTCCCTCACATACCATATCATGTGTAGTCTTTAAGTCAATAAATATGCCTTCTAAACGTTTTTGCTCTTCTTTAGTTTTCCACTATAACCCAAGCTTTAATCTGCTACCACACATGGAATTATTTATTGAAAACATTCTCAATGATTGGTGAAGTCAGTCAGAGTATTACCAACATATTTGGAGAGGTGGCACAAAAATATCAACTTTACTGGCATTGTGGCCAGCAATTGCTGTTTATGCCGGTTTAGGGGGGTATTTTTGGCCAGGGGAGGGTATTTTCAGCCAGGTGGATGATATTTTGATGTTAATTGAAAGTTGAGTCAGATGCAAAAAATAGGTACATTTATCTTATTGATCTCCATCAATCAGATTTTTATTCTGACTTCACTTATAAAAAAAAGGTTAAATGTTCAACCTAACCATTCAGGGCCTGCCCTACATATGGATGATGGTGGTATGTATATATGAGGGTGCAGAGGGGTCCCCCCCTCAGGTCGGAAAGTCGCCGAAATTAAGGGCCTAAAGTCGGAAAGTCGCTTTTTTAGACTACTTTTACTATAGCCAAATTTGTCCAAAAGTCACTAGGTCGCTTAAATTATTGCACCAGGTCGAAAAGTCGCCTGCAAAATAGCCCAGGTCGCTAGGTCGCCGAAAACCCCTCTGCAGTCACTTATATGTGTTAGCTCACCCCAAAAATGTGGATCTAGGTCTCAAAATCTATTCAAAATGAATATACCACACAGGAAACTACATATTTTCTATACAAACTGCTCCATAATTAATGATGTGGTTAAATGTGCATATTAAATGTGTTTGCCAGCTGAGAAAAGCTGTTTACCATTTAAAATGTATTATGGGTGCTCTTTACAGCATAAATACTGCCTGGTCCAAAACTTGGTCGTAGTATGGAGGAACACAATGAGGGACTACTTCTCGTCAACACAACCTGAAGCTGAATCGAGATAAGTGGGGGTGTTGTGCCGTGTTTTTCACCGCGCACCGGGTTTTGACCGCACCAGGTTTTGACCGCGACCGATTGCCGGGTATTGTCCGTGCACCAGGTTTCGACCGCGACTATCTGCCAGGTATTGTCCGCGCACCGGGTTTTGACTGCGACTATCTGCCAGGTATTGTCCGTGCAACGGGTTTTGACCACGACTGATTGCCGGGTATTGTCCACGCACCGGGTTTTGACCGCGACTATCTGCCAGGTATTGTTTGCGCACCAGGTTTTGACCACAACTGATTGCCTGGTATTGGCCCTGCACCAGGTTTTGACCGTAACCATCTGTCGGGTATTGTCCGTGCACCGGGTTTTGACCACCAAAACTCCCGGGTATTGTCCGCACACCGGGTTTTGACCGAGACCATCTTCCGGGTACTGTCCACGAACCAGGTTTTGCAAAACCAATTTTAACGCTAAAACCAATTTTGACTGCAAAACCAATTTTTTACTTCAACCCAATTTTTACCGCAAAAAATGATTTTGACTTCAAAACTAATTTTGACACTTTTAACTCCAAAACTGGTTTTGAAAATTTTGTCTCTTGGACCAACTTTTTGTACTTCAAAACTGATTTTTACTCCCAACCAATTTTGACTCTGAGATTGATTTTGACTCTGAAGCCGATTTTGTCTCAAATTTAGAATTTGACCAAAAGGTCAGGTGAAAACTATCAATGAGACAGAAATCTTCCACTTTTGAGAGTGAAGGGGATCAGTCATATCTCCACGTCTGAGCACGCTTGTCACCGGTGCGAGAGGTCTGTGGTTCGATTCCCGGCCAATCCAATGACTAAGTTTTCCGCGACCTCTACAACAGTCAGGTGACTGCAGATGGGTCAAAAACGACCTGGCGACCTGGGCTGTTTTGGAGGCGACTTTCGACCTAAAGCAATAATATAAGCGACCTGGTGACTTTTAGACAAATTCAACAATAGGTTAAGGCAGTTAAGGGGTCCAAAAAAGCGACTTTGTGACCTGGACCCCTTAATTTCTGCAACTTTCCGACCTCAGGGGGGGACCCCTCTGCACCCCCAGTCAGCATGAGAAATATTTTCCACTACTGGGGGGGTAGATGGGGGGGTCCCCATGTCACGTGTCGATTTTAAGAAATGACCATGTCACATGTCACTAAGGAAAAAGTCATGTCACTAGTGTCACTAAGGGACTCATACATAGGGGTCTTGGGAAAAATTGACAACCTACAGTGACAAAATCTGAAGAAAAAGTTGGGTAATCTACTGTACTCCAAATGAGGCCAAATAAAAAAAAAGGTTGGTTTCCGGTAACATGGTCAGACAACCCAGACCCGGCCGGTCGGATTTTTTTTTTTTTTTTTTAATTTTTTTTTTTTAATTTTCTCATTTTAGGCCTATTTTTAGCGGTTTTTCTCTAAAATCTTTAAAAATTATCCGATTTACAAACCGTAAAAACTGGTATATAGGGAAAAATTTGAAAAAGAGAAAAAAAGAGGGGGACCCGGCCCTGTTTTGCTAGACCCGGTCGGGTGACCGGAAACAAACCTTTTTTTTTTTTTGGCCCGAGGGATTTTTCTTTATGTCACTAAGCCCCATGTCACATGTCGATTTTAAGAAATGGCCATGTCACATGTCGATTTTAAGAAATGGCCATGTCGCCATGTCGATTTTAAGAAATGGCCATGTCGCCATGTCGATTTTAGGGGTCCATACCCATACTACTTACCGTTTCTACAGTCAATAGCGTTTTTGGCCTGTTCACAGGTTGCAAGACACTTAGAGGAGTGGGCATCTCGACATGACCAGGAAAGCCTGGTGCGCGGTCAATACCTGGCAGTTGTTGCGTTCAAAACCTGGTGGGCGGACAATATCCGGCAGATGGTCGCGGTCAAAACCCGGTGCGCGGACAATACCCGGCAGATGGTCGCGCACTCTCCCAGCAGAGGTCTAGGTTTATATACGTAAGGAACGCGACGGAGACTCTGGGGGGAGAATGATGGTCGCGGTAAAAAACCCGGTGCGCGGACAATACCCGGCAATTGATCGTGGTTAAAACCCGCCGCGGTCAAAACCCGGTGCGCGGTCAAAACCCGGCACAACAGGGAGGCTAGAGCTGAGATGAGGGGCCTCATCTATGATGCCTGCCGACAAACACAAGATTTGCCGACCATAAGTTGGCATAACCCCAACCCAACCATGATGCCGTCGAAGTCGGACGCTTTGCCTATCTAGTGTGCTGCCTGGATAATTATCTGGATTATCCAAATCTGCTGTTTGGGTAGACCCGCTTCCAGTTAACAACCTGAGTACAAAATAAGGTTAAACTGTTTGATTATGGCGTTGCCACGCCCACAGCAATTTAGCGTTATGGCGTAACCATGGCAATATGTAGCCACATGACGTCACGACGTCTGAGAGCGTGAGAACGTCGCTATCAGCACAGCAAGCGAGAAGGTGTTGACTGACGCTGCTGTTCTCATCTTTACGATAGGTTTAGACCGGGAGATAAGTGTATCATCAATTGAATGGACCAATTAGTGTGCAGCCGATGCTGGGGGTCACATCCTTACGTGGCAATTGTGCATTGCCTGTCGTCAGTTGTACCAGGTAGGTTGAAATCAATCAAAGAAAATAGCCTAGAAGAAACGTTTTGAGTCTGGCACAGGGGCGGCATTAGCCACTCCCATACCCCTACTAAGCCTCCCGATCCTCTCACGTCCGGATAATAAAGACGAAACTCAGTCTAGGGCGGCATAGGCACCGAGAGATTAGGGAGTGTTCATTACTGCCGGTCTTTGGCCGGTTTCTGAGTGATCTCCGGGTCTCCCGGTTTCTCCCGGTTTTAGGCTTTCCAGAGTTGAAAGAATTTTGTAAATATTCCAACTAGAACCAAAGTTTCTAGCCAAAGCTCAAAATGCACCAGAATGGATTATTTCAATGCACGTTTTCATTTTTTTTCTTGGCCTAATCTTAGTGACTTTGGAGCGCTAATGTTATAGAAAGTTTCCATATCTACTTTAAGAAAAAATACGACCCATCATGAAGACTTCATGATGGGTTTGGGGCTTGGGTATGCCAGAAATTTTCAGAGAAAGGGGTGCAGCGGGGGGGGGGGGGGGGGTCAGGTCAGGAAATGAGTAGCCTATGACTATGTGTGACTAAATGACGTCACACTGGAGGGGGTGGGTGGGTGTTCGAGTGTGACAAAGTTTGACAGGGGGGTGTGGGAGGGGGGTGTCAAGCCCAGTGTGACGTCACACTGTGGAAAATACAAATCAAAGCTATTTAATCATATGATTAGGGCCTAAAGGAATGATCATTTTTTAACAACAGGGGGGGTGGTGGGTTTCCGCGCGGAGCGCGCGAAATTTTTTACACCCGCGCCGGTCAAGGGGTCAAAATTTCCCCCCCCCCCCCCTTAGGGTCGAAAATCGGCTCGCGCCTGGGCCCTTTGAAGCATAGCAACCCGCGGGCTTTTTGGCTCAAAACAGGTTAAATTTCTTTGCCCCCCCCCAGAGGGGTCCAAATTTTTTGCCCCCGCCCCGGTCAAGGGGTCCAAATTGTTTTGCCCCCCCCCAAACCCACCACCCCCCCCTCTTGATAATAAATGATCACTCCCTAAGGTACCAGTAAGCATGTGAGGCAAAGCCATTATTTCCTCCAGATTGTCAAGTGTCTAGCCAAAGCTTTTGCTCAAATTGCGCAGTGATGAGAAAGCAGATTTTCTTTTGAGTGACCTCACAAGGGGGTATATATCGAATGCCAATTTTGAGAAATGGCAATGTTGCCTGTCACTTAAATCCCCATGCCCCATATCACCTTTAAGAGTCTGTCCTGTCCCATGTCGACTTTAAGAAATGCCCTATGTCATGTCACTTATTTTTTTCCTCATGTCACTAAGCTCCATCTTGCATGTCAATTTTAAGAAATAACCATGTCGCAGTGTCGAATTTAGCCATCCACCCCCCATTAATAAACCTTTTTGAACAAGCATTTGGTTTAAGATATATTCAAAAGATGATATGCACATATGATCTTCGATAGGACAATTGTGACACGCTATATAACTACCGTAAAATCTTGCATAGAAGCCGCAGCTAGTACGCGAGTCAGATTCGCAATGCGGCTTATAGGATCGGCACACAGTGGGGGTGCAGCTTAAATGAGAGGTTTTAGATGTATACCAGTGGCTCCGCCGCCAGGATACTGTATACCTACATCGATAGATATCACCTCCAGCGCCCACTTCCCCTCCCTTCGTTGATTGGCTGCAGGGAAACAATGTGCCCAGGCACCTGTCACAATGGGGCAGCATCCCTATAGCCCTGATCAGGGACCAGAGTAAAATAAGGGAAAGTGTCCTGTCCACTTTAGTGGATGTACATGCATGTTATAGATATCAAATAAACATGCTTCATATGCTGAGATATGTGATAGCTGAATTGCGTAATTCACAAAGGACATGACAAAGTAGAGTATGAGATCAGCATGAAGGAAGATGAGAAAACAATTTATAATAACACAGTGGAGAAATATTTGACTGAGACAACTGCATTGAGTGCCATATGCCAGGTGATCGGGAACCGAAAATAAATAAGGATGTAACTACAGTACTAAACTCACCATAATCAGACCCCCTGTGTGACCTATAAGACTGTCCTAAGTTAGGGGTGTGGCTTATATGCAACGTAGGCTTATACATGAGGTTTTACGGTAAGTTTTTCAAATGGGGGGGGGTGTCTGCACACTTGTGACGTAATTGTCGAGGGAGTGTTGGCTGATGTGTGACAAAGTGTGACAGGGGGATGGGTGGGTCTTGAAAATGGCCAAAAATAGTGTGACATCATTTATGGATGGCCCCTTAGGAGGGGAGGAGGGTCACTCTAATTCGTACACAATGCAACATGGGGGTCTATTTTCTGGGGAAAAATGCGAACATACTTTATGGAAGCCCCCTTTGCACCTAAAATCACTCTCAGCAAGGGTCACCTTAGTCTCACTGCAAATCTATTCAAGTTGCTTCGCGATGCTACTGTCCTTAATAAGAGGAAATAACTAACCGCAACCAGTACTACTACTGTAGCCTACGTCTATAGTACAATATTATTTAATATATAGGGCCTATATGGCTGAAAGCCATCCCCTGCATATGCAACAAAGAATATGTTTCTCTGATCATTTATGGCCATGTTGCTGTGTCGAATTTTGCCATCCACCCCGACTTTTTGTCACAGTTTGGATAGTCTGATAGGCCTACTGCATTCAATAAGTCCAATAATGTCTTAGAGTACCAGCAAGATTTATAGATATTTTCAATTCAATGTCAGCACCGAGTTCGCATTGATGGCATTAAACAAGTTTTTATATAGGAATATATACAGTTGATGGCTCCAGGCCTGTTTGATGATATACAATATGGTTCTACAGTTAATATTTGTGAGACCTTTCTGTTGTCCCATGCATGTCATAAGCAGTGGCAAACTTAATATATTTTTCTTCAAAGCTTTTTAGGGCACTTTCAATTTCCGGCCGATTACAATATAGTACTACATGCTTAACATTTTGTGAAACATTACAGTGTGTGCACATATTATTCAATGGTTTTTTTCCTCTATAACTTCTTGATAAGCTGTCCTGAGTACAGTTAGAATCTATGCGCAGCTTTGTAATAATACTTCTAATATAGGGGGAGTGTGTGTGACTTAGATACTTGAGCTCCCCGTATGGATACTTCAAATCGTTTTGACAAGTTTTAAGAATATCACACTTTCCAATATTGTCTGAGTTGTTTATGTACTGGTTGTATTCTTGAATATGAATATCAGAGAGCCTCCTCTTAATGAGGGATTTGAGTGAGTTCTTGGACCAGACTGAGGAGAAAGGACGAGGAGGTTGTTACTCTGCCACTACTATTTCAGAGTTCTTGGACCAAGTTTATGGATCAAGCCAGATATTTTCACAGCCAATTTCACATAAGAGATACTGTATGTCTTTCAGCCAGTCGTGATCCTCCCTCTTCATAGTGGAGAAAGCCTTATTTAGAATAGGGTTCGCTGAACCCTGTTCCAGCCTTAGCCAATATAATATGTTTAGTAAAATGATTCTTGATTCAATAGGGAATCTACCTAGCTCTCTGAGTGCAAGAGTGGTACTTGAGTACTTAGAGATGCCCAGGGCAAATTTGCAACTTGACGAATAAAATTTCTCCACTCGGCAGCCCGTTTTGCTACTACCGTAAATTCTCGCGTACAAGCCGCGGCTTGTACGCGAGTCAGACTCAGCTTTCTTTTGATACCAAACATGCCTATATAGGGTGCGGCTTATACGAGAGTTTTTATTAGTATACTACAGTACCAAAATTGCAATATTCAGACCCCATCTGCGGCTTATGGCTCACTCTCACCAAATCAGTGCAACTAAAAAAGTGACGTACATGATCGGGAGACGTACATGATCGGGAGACGTACATGATCGGTGACGTACATGATCGGTGACGTACATGATCGGTGACGTACATGATCGGTGATTATTGACTGCCCCAGTCTTTCTGATCATCATATAACATAAGTAAACCTTACCAAGGTGTACATATGATGTGTGGCTTGACATGTAAAATGTTAGACATGTGTATATTCGACTAGGAAGAGAATTTTACTTGACATTTCAATACCGATCATGTACGTCATGTGACGTACATGATCGGTGACGTACATGATCGGTGATTATTGACTGCCCTACCCTTTCTGAACAAGGAAAAACATAAATAAACCTTACCTAGGTGTACATATGATGTGTGTCTTGACATGTAAGATGTTAGACATGTGTAGATGCGACTAGTAAGAGTATTTTACATGACATTTGAAATACCGATCATGTACGTCATGTGACGTACATGATCGGCCATTATTTATTGACTGTCTTAATTACCCTTTCTGACCATATATAAAACATAAATCAATCATAGCAAGGTGTACATATGATGTAGGTCTAAATATGTATAATCATAGACATGTGAACCAGTGGGTAATGAGGAAATGTTACATGACATTCCAAGCCGATCATGTACGTCATGTGACGTACATGATCGGTTACACATTGAGCCCCCCCCCTCCGGCCCCTATAAATATTTTGGGAGGTTTTTTTTTCTAATAAACTCCCCAAAGATACATTATAGCCTGTAGGTATGGTTGGGAGAGTTAAACATCGTAGTGCAGAGGTAAAAGACGGATTTTGTCCTCTGCCGATCATGTACGTCCACCGATCATGTACGTCCACCGATCATGTACGTCACTTTTTTAGTTGCACTGAGTTGGTGAGAGTGAGCCTTATATAATTTGTCAATGTTAGGGGTGCGGCTTATACGCGAGTTAGGCTTATACGCGAGAATTTACGGAAGTTAAATCTTCAATTTTGAAGGTGACTGGCTTGTTCCTGTATGAGGATAGGAGTTTGATCTTATCGCATATGTTATCTAGAGTCACATACACTACCTCCGTCTTCTTATAGAATCTATATGATACAACATTAACATCCTCAACATCACGCATTGTACAAAGACCCAATACCTGCTCTTTTGAATCCACACCAGATCCACTTATAGATAATGAACAGTTACTAGATGGCATACCCCTTACCGGACAGCCATATAAAAGAATTGGATCAATCTGTTTGTCGAACAGAGACATAAATAACTTGGTTGATACATTCAGAGCTTGTCTGATACAAAAGAGTGCACGCTTCGCTTTTAGTACCCTTTCTGCTTTCATTTTCTTTAGACTCCCATCTTGAGAATGGAGCAATCCTAAATATTTATACATGTATGATGACACATATTCCAAGAAGTTTTCTTGGAAGTAGACTTGCGCAGACGACTCTTTCCCTTTGGATATTACCATAACTTTGGTCTTTTTAGTGTTCACTCTAAGTTTCCAATTTTGGCAATATTTGTCTAGTCTATTCAAACTTTCTTGAAGGCCAGATTTAGATCTGGAAATTATAACCAAATCATCCGCCCATGATAGAGAATTCATAGTTATATCGCCAAGCTCAACGGGTTCGCATTCATCGTCAAATATATCATGAAGATCATTCTGATATAAATTTGATAAATTTGGGCTAAGGTTGCAACCTTGTTTTACACCTGTATTTGATATAAAACCCTCAGTTATACCATTTTCACATTTAATGGCATAACTTATTCTATTCCTATCATAAGCTGATTTAATAACTTTGTATGTGTTACCTGTAATCCCGGCTTTCAGAAGTGTATATAATAGGCTAGGCCATAGATAGAGTCTACTGTAGATGCAGCAACATAAACCTGATGTAGATTTCAGATTTTACCTTGTACCAACTTAAAGTGTGATTTCTTTCCCCAGGAGGGCTACATTTGTGTGAGTCCTGCCACCGACGTCTTCACCCAGGTTGCTGCAGCCAAACAGCCACAAGGTGTTCCATGAAGGACTATTGTTTCTGGTGTAACCACGAGGGGGCGACACTACTCTGTCCACTCTGTGTTGTCAATGAAGGTAGGCCCAATACAGCAGGTGGTCTGACAATTTCTGGCCGAAACCGAGTCTCTTTTTAACACATACATAATGGTAGAGCTGCACACGAAACACAGGCATTGAAAGAAATATTCATCAAAAGCACAATAGTGATGTTTGGATCCTAAATAAATGTCTGATTAGCCGATCCTATATGATCCACTCTTCCACTCCCAGCAAATGAATTTACATGACTATAAAGCAGAACCTAGATGGCTTTAGGTCTAATACAAAAAAGATTGAACGTGTGATTGAGATCACACTAGACTCAGGGTCAGGTAGAGGTGTGAAGGGAAATGTATCATTTATCATAGCACTCTTGTATTAATGGGATTCTTAAAGATGTGACCTTTGACCTTGATTTTGACCTTTTTCTGACCTAGGTATCATCCTACACATAACAGAAATGGATTCAGCACCTTTGGTTTACCCTAGTCCACTATCCATATCCATCCATTGCTCCCCCTATTATATCTTGGCTGGACCGTTTCGGATAGCATACCCAAATTGTGCGTCACAAGTCAGGAACTGACAACTACCTATAGGCCTGCACCACACAACCTATAGGTCGCATGACGCAGGTGCCCTAAGAAAGTCACACCGAGTGAGGCAAGCCGCGCAAAAAAAGGGTATACTCGAAAAAAATGTGTACATTGACTTTTTTTGGGGGGGGGTACTTGAGCCCAAATTCTAATTTTCATGTCCCCCGATATTGGCTATCTATGTCTTTTGTCCTCTCACGTCTATGTCCGACACACACTGAATAAAAAGCTCCCATGTCCATATTGTAAATAATTACCCCGGTAGAGAGAGGGGGAGGGGGGTACTCACATTTCCATATAGTCTTTGTTACGATACGTGCATTGTCAGTGCAAAGTGAATCAGGGTTATCACAACACTGATCTGTTACACAAATAATATCAAGTAACCTCCCCTGTAAATTACCTCTAGTACTTAAGTGTTTGATAGATGTCTGAAAAAAAGCGTCTCACCTACCCCTCCCATAGAGATAGCATTGGTTGTCATGAACTATCCAAATTTGGGGTTATCGGTTATCTACACGCTCCCATAGAGCTCTATGCTGAAGCAAATTACCAGCAATTACTGCCTAATATTATTTTTCGTTTTTTAGGGGGTTACAGTTGGAATTTGTAAAAAACAAATACACCATTAGATAGATATTGTGGAAAGTGATCTAATGACACCATGCAAGATGCAAAGAGTGAAATATTGACCAAATGGGAGCAATTTCATTTTTTCAAGGAAAAGAGGTGTCCAGAATCGTCTCACTAGACTCAGGGGAGACCCTGAGTCAAAAAGAAGTAAAGACTGATCAGAAATAAACAAAAACTACCCTAATAAATATGTCAATTTAAGTCTGTTTTCTCCTGCAGAAAACTGGCACTATGTGAAGCTCTGTGAAGCGTGTAACAATGAACTACACGTGGACCACAAAGAAATCCACAAAGACCACCTCCTGCCCATAGGTTAGATAGATGATGGGAAAGAGGCAGAGAAATGACTTTATGGTCCTATGACTTTCATTGACCTCAACATCATGTCACATTGATTTGACCGTTATTGCATTTTAATATATCTATATTTACATTGTACATGATCTTTAATATAGAGAAATTATTTATTGAATACATACCCGTTAGTTTGACTCATGAAGATATAAGGAGATATGTACATTCAAACATTACTATGCAATCATCTGCATCAATGGTTATGCCAATAATGTATAAAAAGAGGCAGGCCCCCTGAAGGGAATTGGATAGCTTATGAAGGATGGTTGGGTATGCCTATTTGAAATGGTGCATACCTAAATATTGGGACGACAATCTGTGATAATTCAACCGTATAACAATGGCAGGTCCTAAACTATTCAACACGATTATTTATATCTTCAATATCTATAAAATGATTATCAATACATGTACATTCACATTGTCGTAACCTAGAAATACCCTATTTTGTGTTATCAATATAGCTCTAACTGATATGTAAGGCGTTCTTATCTACAGCTATATAAATATAAGATGAAGTATAATGAAAACACTTGTAAATGATTCAGAGAATATATCAGTATTTTGTGTGTGCTCAGATGTTATAATTTTTGTAAATGTTTGGCAGATAAATGTGTTAAAAATTGAAACTCATCTGATGTTTCTCAATTTCTTTGTACCTCATAGGGGTTTATTGATGTGAATTCCAATACATTTTTCTGGTCCAGTGTCAAGACAGGTCTGACATGGTACATGAATGCAGCCTGTAAGTTGTAACTGAATGTCTACGTGCTAGGGCTGCATTCATATATCACGCAGATCATTCAGGGGTGCATCAGCCCCGTAGGTCCGGGTCAGGGTTGTAGGTCGGCATGATGCATGAATCCCGGGCATGAATGCAGCGAATGCAGCCCTCCCTGGAGTGGTGAATATAGTGACATATAGATTGGGACAGATTGCCTAGATTCGCCAAGCCCAAGGCTGCATTCTTGCACCTGTTCATGCAGAGAGATAGCCCGGGAGAGATAGTTGTAGCTCTTTGGGTCAAGCAACATCCCCCGGCAACATCCCTACAGTGCATCAAACAACCATGCGAGTCTCACAGGGTTACCGGGTATTTGACCGTTAAATTTTAGAAAAATGCCATGACCCCCTACCCTCCGGTGGATAGAAAGAAACCCGGTGCTTATTCAAAGCCCGGCAATATTACAGTCAGGTACAGTCAGCTGTGCTGTCCCCTGCAGGACAACCTATCCCCCCCCCTGACCTAATTTGGACTCGTCCGTGTGACGTCACGGGCACCGCTCCATTTTCGGAAACCTCGTTGAGACAGTCGGCCAGAGGCAGTGGAGGTTGTACGATCGTGTTCTACCCAAAACAGGTAAGATTTTCAAATGTTCAACCATCGCTACCTCTCTTTCAATAGCTCCCGGTGGAAATTACATACACATTGTAATTGAGATGTAAAATCTAGCTGTGACACTGTGTATTTGCTGTGTGGAGAGCTCTTCCTTTTCGAAATCAGCGACCGTCGACGAGCCTCTTGGAGTGACGACTGACGGTTCTCGGGCCTGTGCCGCCGGTTGAAAGTTGACCCAACTTTGGTGCCTCCCCTCTTCCCCCCACTTGAGGTGTCACTCTACTCTCCTGACCTATCTTCTTCCAAAGACAGCGGGTTTCAAGTCACGGTTTGTGTTTCTTTCTAGCTTGGCCTCCAGCTAACATCCGCGTTTATTTATATTCTCGTCCCTACCACGAGCTATGCTACAGTACAGGTCCTTTACCACACCACTTATGTTGTTGAGGTGTTTGAGTGAGTCATGGCCATGGGTGGGTGTTGAGGGTGTTGACTGGGCTGTTGCCTTGTGACCAGGGCCCCAGCCAGGCCCTGACACACCTCAGACATATCACATGAAGAGCACAATTTTAGTTACCAATGAATGTGGCATGTTGATTTCGTTGTGCAGTTTGGTACAAAACAAACTTAAGAAATTTATTAAATGACAAGGCTTCTAAGAAGGCTTATGGATAGGGGACATTTCTATTTACTGTTAAAATGAAGAGGACGGTTTTTATAATAAAAAACAATGAGGTTTTTGTGGGGTTTTCTTTGCACCAAACATAGGAAAGGGAGAAAATAACGGCACATGTACTAAGAGATAGTAGGCCTTATACTATAGATGATAAGATATCAGTAGAATGGCCTACACTATATATAGCCCTCGTACTAAGTATAGGAGGCCTACCAATGATGATCTATATGAGATAGTCAATACATATTGATAAGAGAACAGCAGAAATGATCAATGGGATTAACCTATAGGACAAAACGACCATTTTTTATCGTTTAATTGCCTATCCATTCCTAGTGGGCTTTAAGGGACATATTACATCACCATGATTTATATTTGATCTTCATTGAATAAGGGGAAGTCTTCTCTCATACCCTTCTTCACATCAAGGAATCAAAAACCTATATTTAAGGACAGCATATGAGGATGATAACAGATAAGAAAGAACAGTAGTTTTGTATATGCGTACTATCATTTCAAATGTCTATGTAATCCTTTCCTATGACACACATACATGCATAGAGAGGTCAGGGCACAGAGTAATTTGCCCTAATACCGTAGTGGCTTGAATAAGCGCAGGGGTCTCAAATAAGCGCAGGTCTTGAATAAGCGCAGGTTAAATGAGGGTACTGAAATCGAAATTTAGGCCATTTTTGTATCTTGAATAAGCGCAGGTCTTGTATAAGCGCAGGGTAAATGCTACCTCGAAATTAATAAGCGCAGGTGCGCTTATTCAAGCCACTACGGTAGTAGTAATACATAGGTTAGGGTGGTTTGCCCTTGTAGAGCACAATAGACATGCTCCTGGCATTTCCTGTCACGCAATACAAACCTATTTGTCAAGGGATTTAGACAAGTTTGAGCACTAGAATCACTAGACCTGTTACCATTTAAGACATCCTGCTTTCTGTCCATTGAAAAGCAGTATTCCTAGTTGGTCAAATACCAGGAGGTTTATAAGATGTCCATGCGCCCATATGTTAACCATTGTAGCATGTCATTTAGTTTAGTAGGCCTATACTTAGTAGTACATGAGGAGTCGTGTTCTTGTCACCCCTAACTGGTATAGTAGGACATATAGCATGCTGACACCTGCCCTACCCCCTACCGGGAGTGGGGTTATGGCAGGGGATGAGTGGGAGGTGAGGGAGTGGGGATGGGGGTGAAGGGGGGGGGGGTCACCTCCCAGGTCCCATGACCTATACACTAACCGTTACAACTAGACATATAACACCCCGTTATTGACTCAGGGAGCCTTGCTCCTAGAGTCTTATGCGACGCCTCTGTGAGACGTTTTTCAGGGGAATTCTTTTTTTTTTCATTTTCCAAATTTATCATAGAAACATTAGGCCCATTGATCAGAAGTACACAAAATCGGATAATTGAAGTGTTTTCCTACCCAGTGATGCAAGAAACATTCTTGTGCCCCTACTGGAACCCCCTGAAAAAAATTGCTAAAGTAGACCTATCCAAAAAACATAATTTTTTCCTCACTGTAGACAAACATCAAAGTACTGCTGTAGACATTTCGTCGATTTCGGCATTTAGTGTTAAACCTATGGGAGATCTGATTTTTAGCAAGGTGAGACGCTTTTTGTCAGACCAAAATGGCATGGGAAGAGATGTGTGGACGAAAATCGAGACAGGACCTCCTGTGTGTGAGTTTTACAGTATGTGAGTGTAGCTGAACAGTATGTGATGCTGGAAACCAAAAATACCTCCTTTTATACTGTAAATCTACAGTATATCTCGCTGTGCAGCTACACTAACTTCTGACAGTGTGGACGTGAGGAGAAGGTATAGTGGACGTCAGGAGGGAGTAGTGGACGTAGGGAGCAGGTAGTGGACGTAGGGAGCAGGTAGTGGACGTGAGGAGCAGGTAGTGGACGTGAGGAGATAGTGGTGGACGTGAGGAGCAGAAAGTGGACGTGAGGAAATGGTGGTGGACGTGAGGAGGGGGTAGTGGACATGAGGAGATGGTGGTGGACGTGAGGAGATGGTGGTGGACGTGAGTAGCAGGTAGTGAACGTGAGGAGGGGGATAGAGAGATAGTGTTGGATGTGAGGAATTTGAATGAGATAATGGGTTGGACGTATGATATGGACGTGAGATTTGTGCCTACAGGCCGGGGGCCTGTAGTCAGGGTGGCCTAAAGGCAGGGGGCCTCAGATCCGGAGGGCCTGTGGGCTGGGGGCCTGTGTTCCGTGGGCCTTTGGGCCGGGGGCCTACTGTCAGGAGGGCCTGTATTCCGGATTCACAAACACCATACACATACACCATACACATACACCATACACATACACCATACACACACCATACACACACACTATATACACACACCATACACACACACCATGCACACACACTATACACACACACTATACACACACACACTATACACATACACCATACACACACACCATACACACACCATATGCACACACAATACACACACTATACACACACACTATACACACACACCGTGCACACACACCATACACACACACCATACACACACACCATGCACACACACCATACACACACACACTATACACACACACACTATACACACACACACACACTATACACATACACCATACACACACACCATACATACACACTATACACACACACCATAGACACACACCACACACACACTATACACACACACTATACACATACACACACACTATACACTCACACCCTGAGTCTTTTGTGATTAGGATCACACGCTAGATTTTTTCCCACGGTCCCCATCTACCAATATTGGCTCCATTCACCTGTCGTCATATATGGATTTACCGGTAGATCTTTTATTTCAGAATGGTATACAAACAGTGTGACTTTCACTTTACCTTTTCTCAGGCAAGTTACTGGCCAGTGTGTGAGATTGACCAGTTTTATATTGCTTCTTGGTGGGATTATCCCCTCCCCCCGACCCCCATCCCCACTCCATCACTAGTCACCTTAAGACCTCCAACTGAATTTGGATCCCTTTTATGACTTCACTGGCCCAGGTCTTTCTCACGCCCCCACAGTATAGATTTCACCCCAGCTCCCCTCACCCCTTTCCTCCCACATGTACTATATACCCCCTCCTATTTACCCCCTGTCATACTGTACCCTTACCATCTCACTTATAAAATACACTTACCTATAGATAAGAAGAACGTACGTGGAGCGGCGTGGGGTCTCATTGAGAATAATGGGTTGACTTATCTGAGATTTATGAAGTTTAAAAAGTAAGGGGACACAAAATGATACAGCCAAGGCATTGGCAGCATGTAGAGGAAGGAGGGGCTGTGTGTGTGTCGGGGGGGGGGGGGGGTTAAAGGCCAGTGTCTTTATTTAAAAGAGTGCAGCCAGACGGTGATGCAGGGGAGGGAAATGGTTAGTGACTTCTCCTAACGGCTACATGTGGGGGGTGACAGGGTGTCAGTGAGGCTGCATATAGCCACCAGTGTAAGGGGATGCTCATTGATAAGGCCCAGTCGTGCACACATCATCATGGCAGACCTCACATAGATACCCTGCTCATGTTGTGTAACAAACCAGTGCATGGCTGGGGCAAATGTCATGATCTCCCCCTCATTTGGGGAGGCCTAGTGGTGGGAGAATGTAAGATTATATTCGTTAATTTCCACAACCTTGGTGCACCCCATGAAAAAAAAAGACTTAATAACTCAATAAGTGTATGTGTGTCGGTACATGTGGCTGGTAACTTATGCAGAATGTGTAGAGTAGGCTCCAGAAAGGGTGTAGTGCATGCGAGAAATATCGGTAAATCTGGTTTCAGAAGTGTACCAGCGGCTCATATCTTCTGCTGCTGCTGATGGTGGTGGTGGGGTTATGACTATAGATACTGCTTCGTTTTATAATACCTTGTCCTCATACCTCCCACTCCTCTATATTGCTCATATTGTCTGATTTCTATTTGAGAAAGGTCAGCTGCCTATATTGAGCACATCCTGTACTTAATACATCCAGAAATAGTGACAGCCTATACTACCATGGGCAATATCACTCATCCTGCCCTGTGCCGTATATTCCAATTCAGGAGTCCTTTGTGAAGGATTCTCATACATGCATGACATACTGCACATTGAAGTATGATTGACTCTTTTGAATATAAATACCAATGGTTGACTTGTTGATAGAAATGTGAAATCGAGGTGTGTCACTCAACCTGACTCAAGAAATGTGGAATACAAAGAGCAGGTCCCCATCTACGTTCTTCCTAAATGACTCTGTCTGGAGTCTCCTGTCATAGGGAACAGTACGTAGGATCACTATGAGTACTGAGTATAAGCCCACCTTCTTTGGTATAAGAAAATATATCTAAAAAAGGCGTGGTCTGCATATTATTACAGGGTTGCCACTGTCAGGGAAAATGTCAGGGAAAATATTTTTTGTTCCAGGTCAGGGAAATGTCAGGGAATTTCAGATTTTTTTGCGAAATGTCAGGGAAAATAATATTTTCTGAAAATGTCAGGGAAAATAACATTATGTCAGGGAAAATCTTTGAAATACAAAAAAAGTCACCTGTTTTCTCTGAAAAAAGCCTGTATTTTACTAAGATTTTAAGGGAGAAAAATATCTAAATCCTCAAAAAGGAGGGGGTAAAATTTTGCACGCACGCGATACACAGGACCACTTGCTAAGTAGAAGATAACTTTAAAAAGAGAGCATATTCATAGTTGGAGGGCATTTAAAATTATTGGGTTTATATCGTGATTGTCAGGGAAATTTGATATAACGTCAGGGAAATGTCAGGGAAATGTCAGGGAAAAGTCAGGGAATTCAAAACTACCTTGTCAGTGGCAACCCTGATATAATACTCCTTTCATATTAGCAGTATGTAACAAGAAAGTACTTGCCAAGTTTGGGCTCTTTATTTTTTATAAGCATAAGCCAACCCCACTGTGGTCATTGCATACAGTATTGCCCAATGTCTCTCTGATATATGTTAATGAGCTCGGCTTGTACTGGCAAACTTGGCGCACCTAGAGGGATAGGACACAGAGACGATTTTAATATTGCATTGTTGCTAGATCATTTCTGCCCAGGAGCAGGCTGATCCAATGCCCGCCCTTGGCTCCCCGGACCAAAATGCAGTTGAAAGGCAGTCCCAAATAAGCATGGAAACAGGGTAGTCTGGCAGTAGTGCTTCAGCCCCAGATCAGTCTGGGAAACAGTGCCATATCAGCATCTACTGCTATGCTACTGTCTAACACTACAGAACAGGGCAGCAGTGGTACAGTTGTGCAGCAGTCCTTTATCAGTATGTAGACAGCATTGAAACAGCATGTCCGAAATATGTAAATGAGATGACAGTATCTGATCAGTGTATGCTGATTTAGCACTGCTGCAGCAGTGGCTAGTCAGTATACCAGTAACCCATGCAGAACTGGGATTGGGGCAGCATTGAATCAGTACTACTGAGTAAGGACTGCCTAGCACTGCTGTAGCAGCATTGAATCAGCAGTACTGATTTTAAGGTGAGAGAGCAGTGAATGTTTAAATACATAATTAAATATGCATTTACAAAGGGTCAATGTCAACAAAACTGTTATGGCTTACATTAGGCCCTACTCACTGACTGTGAGTACCCCTTCCCCTACAGACACTCTTATACCCCTTGACAATCACACACAGTGATATAAACTCAGTATATACCAAACAGATAGTATACTTCTCATACATACAGTTCCACTGCTTCATCCACCCCAGGCTTTTGTAACATACAGCCGGATTTAATATGACGAATTTACTCACCAAACTGAACTCCAACTCCTTTTTCAGGTGGCCCACTGTGGTCACAAAGTCTTCAATGCAATGTAACGGTAACGGTAACGCTATTGTAACATCCACTGGGATATAACAGTGGATATTTCCCTAAAATATGTTCCCTGTGTGCTGCTTCTTTGTTTGGCCCAGTGCAGTTTCCCTCCTTCTCTAACTGCCAGTATTTTGTAAACTAAATAAAACTAGGCCACAAGCACCAGGGCATCATGGGAATTCAGCAGCGAATCAGTTGACTGCTGCAATCATACTGACATTGCCACTGTGGACTATGACCTAGAAGCATTGAATCAGTTAAGCCACAAATAAACCATGAACGGACAAAGGGATAGCAGTTGATGTGCAGTAGACTGCTGCCTCCATACTGATGTACACAGTGTGTGATCAGTAGTGTCTGCAAATCTTTTATCAAACTTCAGTTGAAAGTTAGTAGACTGCTGAATCTAGACTGAATAAAGCAGTCTGAAATCAGCAGTTTTCGGAGTGTTAAATCAGTACATACTGAAGTTTACAGTTGTTGATCAGCATTCCTTCAGTATCTACTGACTTAAGAAGTATATACTGCCTTCTGGTCCGGGTCCGGATCTGGCCCGTTCACTAAACACCAAGCCCCATACTGAATCACAGCCAAATCCCATAAGTGGCCCAGTGCCATATTTCCAAGAGGCCAACTGCTAAAAGCTGGCCTAAAAGGCGTTAGGCTGTTTCAGCAGTATCAATATTGACGTGCACAGGAGCTGTAGGGTTATATAAGGCACATGTATTCCCATATATAGGCCTTAGGAAAGGAGCAGTGCCTTTGGCCACCTCACCTCAATATAGGCCAGGGGCTTTTGTTCTGAATGTGTTGACTTAATTCCCCACTGACCTCTAGATGTCATTTGGATTAGGGCAGCCCTGCCTGAACACTACTGTACACTGCCAAGGCACCCAGGTCAAGTGTTGGTTTAAGTCACAGATTAAAGGCCAAATGTGTATTTGTTTTACTCAGTTTTAAGGCTATAGGAATGTTTGCGTTGGTCCCGTGAGAGACAGCTCTATTTGATTGATCTGTTAAATTGAATTGGTAAAATTGGGTATTTCTCATCATGTCCTCGGTTGAGTTAGGTGTTCGAGATAAACGCTTACTGGTCTCTGATATTATCAGAGAAAATATCAAACAACTTTTGAACAGTTGATGCTATAGTATGCCCTATATTATATAGCATATACAGTTGTATATATATATGTTAGATAATTACTACCGGTACACCTGGACACGGTTCTTCCATATACCCACTGCCCCACAGGGTCAAGACGAGGTGTTGTACACCGAGTCGATGACCAGTGGGCAGTGGGTATACATGTGGAAGGACCCTGGCCAGGTGTAGTCTATCTGACTTAACCCTCGGTTATGTCAGGGTATACGATATACCCAAGGTGTGATTCCTTTGTCTTTGCCCTCCACCGTGGGTTAAACACATTTATCCATAAAATTTAACTGTAGGCTATAGCGCTCTCTTGCTGTCTTGGAGTTTCAAAGTCCCGGCGAGAACATGTCCTTGCTGCAAGTAGGTTGTGGTTAAAACAGGGAGTGGTTTCCGGGAAGGATCAGTGACACTGCATTGTCATCACTTTTTAGTGTTGCAGCTAAAAGCGTAGAATTCATTACCGCCGTTATTTGATTAAACGTTTTATATGCCAATCAATCACCGTGGCATTCTGCTATTTATCTAGCAAGGAGTATAGATCGGACTATTGACCAGGGGCCCTGTAGACAAAGGGCCCCATGACAATTGGCCCTCAGGAATATCGGCCCTATGTCTAATGGCCCTGCGGAAGATTGGCCCCATGATGAATGGCACCCTGACTTTAGGCCTCCCGGATTAAAGGCCATTTCCCTAACGCCCGAGCATAGGTGATACTAACGTCCGATCCCTGGCCATACTAACGTCCGAGTATGGTCCATACTAACGTCCGATCCCTGGCCATACTAACGTCTGATCCCTGACCATACTAACGTCCGATCCCTGACCATACTAACGTCCGATCCCTGGCCATACTTTAAACATACTAACGTCCAAACACAGGCCATACTAACGTCCGAGTATAGCCTGTGATCGGACGTTAGTATGGTCAGGGATCGGACGTTAGTATGGCCAGGGATCGGACGTTAGTATGGCCGGGAATCGGACGTTAGGGACATGGCCTATTGTCCGGAGGGCCTAGAGTCATGGGGGCCGATTGTCATAGGGCCTATTGTCAGGGGGGCCAATCGTCATGTGGCTAAAATGCTGAGGGCCTGTTGTCCCAGGGCCGATTGTCAGGAGGGCCCCTGGCCCGGACACCTTAAACCCCACCCCTCCTATATAAGAGCCAGAGTACCGATCCCCTCTCCAGACCCAACTCTTGCTGGAGGGTCAGTAAGAATTAGGCCTTTTATAACATCTTAAAACGTTGGTCATGAGTCATGAGTTAATAGCGAATATGATTATGAATATAGATCAGTTTCAGACAGTTTTAGGTAGTGCAGAGATAGGGTTGGGTATTAACAGTAACTATAAACCTGAAGCAAGCGTGTGTTTTTTTATCTCTAAATAAGGATGGAAGTGAGATGGTACGGCTGCTGATGCCGTGATAGTTTCCAGGAAGTCACAGAGAGTTGTGCCAATGATTTCCATCCATTCCTGGAAGTATAATGCCAGATTTAACTATTGAAACTGGCAGCATTTCGTCATTTATCTTATGTCAGAGCAGTGCATAGTACAGTGTTCGGTACATCATACTTATACATAGGTTGCATGAGAGTTTAATTCAGATCTGAATTCAATGGTATTTTAGACATATTTATGAACAGTTCCTCCAACTGATCAATAAGGGAAAAAACATACACTGCTATAGTTTACTCTAAGAATTTTCATTTAGACCCAAAATATGTGTATTTTAGGTTACCCGACCCGGCCCCGGTAAAACGGGACTAAACCTAGAGTTTAGAAATACTCTAAATGTTCAGATGGGGCAGACCATGTAACCTGAAGCAGACCTTACTTTATTTGGCCCTAGTGTGAATTTAATACCTAAGGTGTAAAGGCAGAGAGGTAGAATGAGAATGACTTCCGGAATCATAACCCCAACCTAATCAGCTGCCCTGCCCTCCATGTACTCGACTTAATTAATTTAAAACTTTAATCCACAAACCAGTCCCCAAGAGGAATGATACGTACTGTAACAGCACTCCAAGCACAGACCACAACATACTTACTTATATGGGTACGTGAGCCATAGCCATATCGGCTTGGCGAGTGAAGCGACGGCAGTAAATGGCGTCATGGTTCACTGGTCAGGTCGATCCCCGTCATGGCTGATTAGTTCACCCCCCCCCCCTCTCCACACACACACACACACCGATTAACCGCTCCTTTATTCATGTGAAAAACGTCCTGCAGAGTGCCACTGTTCCACATAACATGTGGCATCCCCTTATATCAGCACTGTGCATGGTCTAGCAATATATACACCAACGGTATCAAAACCAAATAATTGGACGCTGAGAATTCACTTATCCTGTTGGTCATCGAAACTTTGATTTTTGATTGTTTATTTAATCCAGACTACCATGTGCAGGAAGAATGTCAACGTTTGTTTGCTTTTAAATGGGTGGCGTTCCCATGCATCATCGGCACGGGGATCACTCTGTAGTGAGAAAAGTGCAGTATGAGCGTACTGGTTTCTATGCTTCACTGGCTTGATTCTGACCATTATATATATGACGCGCCACCAATTTAACATATTAGATGGGATCTAAACTTTAAAATAAAAAGAATAAAAGAGGCAGGTATAAAGAACTCTATAGATAGCCTAATTCTGATAGGCATGCCAACTGCTACAATCTTATCGTATTTGTTACAAATCTAGCCCCCATGGTGAATCACAGACTATTTAATGGCATTATGATATCTCCTTGCAAATTTCATCAGTCCTTGGTACCAATGTACGCTTAATAAAGCCTTTTAAAATGAATAATTATAATTATGCGATCGTGAAACATTTGAAATATGTCATTGAAAACAGCCAAAAAAAACCAACACGTTTTTGACTTAAGTTAACAAGTTAGAAATATGAATTTTTGTATGGTTAGCATCGCTAGACATACATTGTTTTATATTGCCCAAAGCAGCAGCTATACTTAACTTAACATTCAAAAGACATTTTCTCACCCATCCATTCTGGAACTAAAGAGGTTTCCTGATGTTGCCTCTTTAAACAGTAAGGCACCCCATGGGCCCACCCAGCCCCATACACCTTATTCACCGAGTCCAATATACTGTCGGCCATTCAGTGTGTGTTGACCAGGGCTTGAGAGTACATAGGGAAGACCGAGTATTTGATAGGGCTGTATATTCTGCACACAAGTGCTTTATGGCCACGGATCATCCA
Organism: Harmothoe impar; assembly: GCA_947462335.1. Taxonomy (NCBI): domain Eukaryota; kingdom Metazoa; phylum Annelida; class Polychaeta; order Phyllodocida; family Polynoidae; genus Harmothoe; species Harmothoe impar. The sequence continues at coordinate 58,477,738 of OX381709.1, read as the reverse complement.
GGGAAGCCTACCTGAGGCAAAGACCCCTTAATAGCAGGTGTTTTGATGAGAAAGGCGAAATGGGCCAGCGGAGGGGTGGGAGGTATGTGGGGACCTATCATTCTTCTAGACCAGGTAGTGCATATACTCGGGACATTTGTACAATGTGCATAATCAAGACAAGTATTGTGTGCATAAACATGTGATGATCCAACTCCATATTCGCATCACCCGCGTTATTCAATACCTGTAATTCACCAGTAGATCTCTTAGTACAGTGGGGGCTATTCAGCTATTCAGGAAAATTCATACAAGGTCAATTTTCATGTCCATGGTGTACATTGGTGGATTTAAGACGGGTTTTCCAAAAAGGACATTCTACCAGTGGAAATTGAGCACGGTCATATACACATGGCCATAATTATCTAAAGACGGAAAATATCTCAGATGTTACATTTGCATAGGTCTGCATACAGAGATAATTCTCCTTTGTATCAATTTCACCACATCAAAAATAAAGAGGGGAAGACCCGTTTCTGTTGCTCTGGCATTAGATAGAGTATAATGTCGTGCCTGGATCCGTCTCGGTCCGATTCCTCTAATTGTGTTGAGGCGCACAGCCGCCACACTTACAGACTGCCAGGACGGCAACTGGTACAACCTTAATGGTAGTGGTGGGGGGGGGGGGGAGGGTATATAAGGCATACATGATGTACCTGGAGAGAAGTACATGTACTGGGGATAATGGCAGGTGCATGTGGTAATTGTAACATGGGCACTTTTAGAATATATTAAGGTGGTCACGGGCGCATCCAGAAAAGGGTAGTTGCGGGAGGGAGGGGGGGGTCATCCAGAAAGAAAAAAACAATGTCCGTATCACTTTTCCTATATGATAATCAGGGGCGGATCCAGGATTTTGAAAAGGGGGGAGGGGGTCCACCCCAGAAGTATGAAGTTTAGTACACCTAAATTATAAGCGTGACGTGCATCAAAAGCGACATCCTTTGATCATTTTAGGGGGTTTGGGGGCATGCCCCCAAGGGTGAGAAATTTTAGAAAATATAGATGTCAATTGGTGCAATTTATAGCATTCTGGTTTACCTCAAGGCTGAAAAAAAATGGAAATGTACTCCAAGGCTGAGAAAATTTTAGAGAAAATGAATGTTAATTGATGCAATTTAAAGCATTCTGGTGTACTCCAAAGCTGAGAAATTTTTGAGAAAATAAATGTCAATGATGCAATTTAAAGCATGGTATACCCCAAGGTTGAGAAAAAATTGGAAATATAGATGCCAATTGGTGTAATTTAAAGTGTTCTAGTCTAACCCAAGTTTGAGAAAATGTTGAAAATATATTTGTCAATTGATGCACTTTATAGCATTGTGGTGAACCCCAAGGCTGAGAAAATTTAGAAAATATAGATGTCAATTGATGCAATTTATAGCATTCTGGTGTACTCCAAGGTTGAGAAATATTTTGAGAAAAAAAATGTCAATGATGCATTTTAAAGCATTCTGGTATACCCCAAGGTTGAGAAAAAAATGGAAATATAGATGGCAATTCTGGTGTACCCCAAAGTTATGTTTAGTTTAGTGGGTAGATGTGATTCACCTGTCAGCAGTTGTGCTCATGCTCAGAAGGGTATTTCACTCACCCGTCCCTGCATTGAATGGGGATATGGATCTTTGGGCGGGGGGAGGGGGGGAGGGGTCTGGAGTATAATTATATGACTCCTACTGGCTGACCACCCTCAATGAGGATTGTAGCAGTGTTAACATGCTGGGAGAAACCACTTCTGTAGTTGGACAGTGCCATTCCAATGAGTCTGCACATATAAGTTCCGTGTTTGTATACTGACTTTCCGGTGGACATCCTTATGGGTCTACATAAAGGCGGAAGGGGTCTGGACACCCTGGACTGTGGCCCTGCATCAGGTACATGCTGCCATTCCTAAGAGGACATGGGAGTCGAGGTTGAGAAACTTTTGAAAATATAGATGTCAATTAGTACACTCTACAGCATTCTGGTCTACTCCAAGGGTGAGAAAATTTTGAAAATGTTGATGTCAAGTGATGCACTTTGTAGCACATCTGGGGGTGGACATCAGGGGTGGGTCAAAAGGGGGGGTCCACCCTCGGCAAAGTCTATTTGAACAGCCTTATGGGTAGACCAAAAGGGGGGGGGTCCGGACCCCCAGGACCCCCCCCCCCCCCCCCCTGGATCCGCCCCTGAATATTATATGTAATGAGAGAGGCATGGCTTTTTTGCTGTTTTTTTCCTCGTTTTTTTTTTTGGGGGGGGGGGGGGGGGCGGCCTAGATAGGCCACCCTCTAGATCCATGCACTACTGTTGACATGACTGGTAATGTGGAACCATTTCAGTTGAGTAGTCCACAATATATTTGTATACTTAATGTTATGGGGTAGTTGGCGGTCTGTGACTCAGTGCACATGGATAGGTGCGTTTCCTGGGAACCATATCAAAACACACATTCAGAACCCAGTGCCATGTAAATAGATGACGGGCCCAAGACGCTCAGTTTATCTACCAGGTATGTCTTACCTTTTTGCATCACAGACCTACCAAGGTGTGAACAGCTGACTGGAGGACACAAGAAATACCATGACCTTTTCCCTTCTTCCGAAGTCAAGGTTAACTTAAGGCTAGACTTATTTATGTGCCATGCCACAGGCTTGGATAAAAATAAGTATTGTACCTAAACAAATAGCCTGCACACATGTTACACTACATGCAGGAAATGGGATAAAAACCCAATTAAGGATATTACCTTTTCTCATAATATTAAACACCACTATATTATATAGGCCGCTATATAAATGCTTACATACAACACTAGGAAGTCAAGGATGTCTTTTGGAGTGGGATGTAGTGTTGCATAGTGTATCTATACTCAATCTGGGACCTGCTGGTAAGCCCTCCAGCTGTGGAGTCATTATGGTCCACATTGATAATATCAGTTAAAATGTAGACAACAGCTACTCTAATTGTCATTTAAAGACACAATAAACTTTCCTTCTTCCTGGTTACCATATTAACTACTAGTCTTACAACGCACAGTTGGATTCCTTGAAAATAACAACAATGCCTTCCCACACTATATTGTTCTACTTATTTGTCAGAGACATTAAAAATCCATGTGGTCCAGCTATGAGCTCATGATTAAGGAAGCGATTTGTCGGCTTGGCCAGCAGGTGGCAGATTGAGTATACATTAATACAGGTGTATATGTATCGGTGTAAAGGCTGTGTACAGGCTGTGTGGGATGGAGGTCCCTGCTGTTTACAACCAGGTACAGACAGACAGGTCACTGCTGCCAAACACTGGCTACGTGCTCTATTTGCCAAGAAATGCACCGCTTAACACTCTAAGGGACGCATAGTCTTTTAATATGCTATTCCCTTTGTCGATATGATGCGTGAATGCAGCCCTGGCGGGTCTCCCCCCCCCCCCCCCCCCCCCCCGGATCTGCATTCATCCGAAATGTAGACGCTACAGGGTTGAGCCACTCCAGAAGACCCCCCCAACTTGGCAAGGCAGTACTGGTGAGCTACTGGCCAGTGCTGAGTTGGTGCATCACGACAACATATGTTATTTTAAGGCCGTCCTTTAAGGGTTAACTGAGCTTGGAAACAACTAGTGCATGGACTATATGGATGTAGTGAGTGCCGGGTATGCTGTTTATCTGGCTGATGGGATAGCAGCCGAATATCCCTCCAGTCAACAGACTTTTCTGTTTGCATTTGTATTTTCGGAGTTTTATCTGGGATCTCAGCAGCTCTGTTAAGGGTAATTGATTTCAAACTTGATTCCATAGCGATAAACATTCTAGTCTGACATGGCTGTAAGAAATAAGACTGTTCTAGCTGTACCCAAGTATCTACCTTGTATAGAGATGTGTTGATTGAAACCCAAATGGGCATGTTGTGTATGGCACTGGTAGGGAGCAGCGCTTTATTTGGGAAAACTACACAATAAGAATAGGTGCATTCATTTAAAGAATTAAGGCAACGATGAATAACGTATATTGTCTTGGAAGGGTACCACCAGTGGTAGAGGGGTGGTACATAATACAATATATATGGAAATAGTAAATGTTGTCCATAATGTAAGCATAAAGATCGAGCTGTATTGCCTGCAGTTCCCTGGGATCCCCTGTAGACCACAATGTATTTCATGCAACTAATTGGCTCAGAGTCAGAGCCTGGATAGACATGTAGTATTTGTAATATACATGTATTACTGTACATGTATAAATGTAATGGGTTTGGATTGTAACAGATTTATAAATATTGAGAGATAATGTGCCCAATTGAAAGCTGGCAGAAGTACTTTAAATATACGGTAGACCTAGATCTATGCTGCCAGGGAATTATGCTATATATAGGCAATATCATCTGGGGATGAATTAGACCAATTACTTGGCCATGGTGTCCTGCGGGATGGCTCTATAGGTAACAACATCATTTTCTGCAAACAATACTATAAGAACTAGAACCCCAATTACAGTTGTACAATGTACATGTATACTGAGCAGCCAACCAGAAAGGATGTCCTGTGCAAGCCGGGGGTGTATACGTGGAACATATCCTTTCCACTTGGTTGCATACATATTATTATAGTCAATTTATAGAATAGTATCATTCTAGGGGGAGGTGACAGTTGTGGATAATTTGTGCCTCGGGCATAGAGAACCAGACCAACCTGTGTCAACGTGTGTAACAGCCCTTAGAACATCTTCAGATAAGATCTCATACATCTTAATTTAAAGTGATAATCCAAATGAAATGTATGCTAAAATGAAAAGAAAAGATAAATATACATTATAAGTGAGCAGTCTCTCTTGCATGATATATGGGTGAAAACAGCCATAGAGGAACATTTTCCAATTTCAGTTTCAGAAGTGAGAGTAAATCAGGGGTTTTGGTCAACCCATTGTGTAGGTAATGAAACCCAGCGGGTTGGACTGAATATTGCTTACAGAGTTGATGGATTGATTGTATCCTAAGTGGGTGGGTGGTACTGCAGTGAGTGAGACCCACCCAACCACCAACCAGCTGTCACAGGTGTGAATTATTCAGCCCTGGAGTTGCCATCCTCATCCATCACCCCTCCCCCGGCACACACGCAGATAACTGGCTCCCCGTGTTGTTGTGGTACGTGCCTCGGTCAGCCAAACAAACATTGTAACAGGTGGTTCTGTCCAGATTCCAGGCTCTTTGCTGATCAACACAGTACCTGGTAGCTAGGCCGTTTTATTCTGATAACTTCGGATTACGGATCCGCCGGTGGGATTCTTGGCATTTTTGCAACCAAAAAAAAAAGAAAAATTAATGTAATTCTCCTTTCAATATTCTCGGTCCGCAATATTGCGCAAGCATAGGCAGCCATGTTTTTAATCTCCCCCCCCCCTTTTTGCCTGTCCACGACATCATGGAGCTGGCACGACTCACGTGAAAATCGATTTTTGCGTTGAATTATTATGAATTATGTTCAATGTTTACTTGATTAAATACAAAGGAATACTCCAATCATTCATTTAAGACGGATGCCTGGGTTGTTCACTCATTTGTTTTCGGACTGTCTTCACATTATTGCCTGGTTAAATACGGCCCACTGTCAGGAATGCCACTTTTCCTAACTTTTCGGAATTTCGAATTTTGGGCTGTAATTCCTATAATACAATTTATCTCATTTCCTATATCTCAAAATTGGATAATATCCAATTTTTTTGGTTATCAGTGAGTGGCATCTCTGCACTGTCCAACTAGCAAAATAATCTTCAGTTGATATGAATGATTCCCGTGCACCTTTGTCTATCTTTCACGGTCCAGCTCTCATACTCATGATCCGCCATGGACTAGATCTCTTCTTTGTGACCCACCTCTGAATCACCCAAAGGCCGTGGTTTGTCTGGCCTCTTGTGTGAGACACGGAATGTAAACAACATCCCATTTGAAAAGAGTATAGGGAACATATCCTGCACTGTAGCAAATGTCTCCCTCTATAATCTGAATACTTAAATCTCAACACCATCATTCACTCTGTGAAATTATATTTTTTAAGCCATTGTGATTCTCATGAATTTATTCAACCGATCATTTCGCAGAAGAACATACCTGTCCATAAATAGCTTGTATTGAACATGCACTGACAGTACCGGTAACACAAGGCAAAGTAAGAAAAAGACCACGTTCGATATTCAGCCGATGATGGTATAACACTGATCCCCCAGTCATTGATACGCAGGGTTTTAGTAAGCCCTCTATATATATAGTTGGTAGCTGTGATTTTATGCAGAATATAAAATACTGGCCTCTTTCAACGACCATTATCTCAATATACCAAAGGATCTAATCCTAAGGCTTATTTTCCCGTTCATCTCCTCATGATGGGCTTATCTGCAGATATTAAGTCGTGAAGCACAAAGGGATCCCCCTGGTGTATATAGCTGGATTAGGTAGTGACTGATGCACCATGACTCCTTAGTGTGTCCTATACATCAAACCGGTCACCTGTGACCCCCACCCAGTCAGTGTTTGTATATACAGGGTGAGTTATGGCATCTAGGTCAAGGTAACCCATCTGCCCACCTGGATCAGGTTATACTACTTCACCCTTTAAGGGCAACATAGTGATAAATGTGCTATATTCTTAGTTGTCATGATCGATACATGAATTCATGCAGCCCAGCTAGTGAGTGCATGACTCGCCATCACTGCATTCAGTCACGATGCCGACCTTACAGGGGGTAGATACACCCCTGGAGGGTTGGTGTGATGCATGGCTACAGCCTACTCGCCAGGGCTGTATGGATGCATCATGACAACAAAGGACATCAGCTATCAGAGCACTATGCGGTCCCTTAAAGGGTTAATATAGATGTATACTTGCACGTTGTACATAGACCAGAGGAGTTGGACCGGGAATTACCAAAATGTGAAAATTGATCGCGAAAAGTCCAAATTTCCCTGTGTATTTTGCCACAAGTAAAAAATAAAATAAAATAGAATAAAAAACAACCTAGTCATATTTTTCACTGCTTGGTGATGAGAAACAACTTTTTTTTCTGAGTGGCCTAACCACCACCGCCCCTATATAAGGTCGAGAGTACCAGTCCTCCCTCGTCTCCAACTCTTGCTAAAGGGGCAGCAAGGCTCGATCGGTTAGTGTCTCTATAGAAGCTGATTTGATGATGCATATGGGGATCGATATGTGTGTCGACCAACAGAAATCACGAGAGTGGTCTTTACGTTTCTCATCACCAAGCTGTACAACATATAGCAAGGCCGATTTTCATCTTCTTAAAATATTAATACTAGCTAAATGATAACTTGATGTCTGATATGAATATAGCCGTATTTGAACGATTGTCTAGTTATTAATAACATTTAGAAATATTAATAAGGATTTAGTTGCGAAATATATTGCATAACCTGAATAATACCCCTCTCTATGTCTATGATACTATATATAAATGGGGAAATCTGACTGGCTGTACCATGGTATAGTTATAGCAGAGCATATAGTTATGGCCACCCCCATGTGAATACTGTACTGGGGTGTTTATCATCAAAGTGTTGGAGCACGTTAAGGCCAGGTAACAGGCTTTATGTAATCAGTCAACAGACACATCTGAGTACTGTTATGTACACAGACCTATAATGGCGGGTCCTAATCCTAATGTTTGCAATATGATACAATTCTGCAGGACTATAATGGTATCAATGTAATATAATATTGTATGTACATGTACTAGGTAGGTAGTTTATGGACTCAGTTCTGTCAGGTATGCAAAAATAAAAGACTTTGTTAACTTAAATACACCTTAGTACATTAAACTTCCTGCAATATAACATACCAGTAATGCATTTTGTGGTGTATTCTCGTCTCCTTTTAAAATAGCATCATTAATCTTGAAGATGTCACTCGGCTTCCCTCCTCCCATCTCCCTCAATGGCTTAGCCACCTATCTTTCCTAGACAGCTAGTTGACAGTCTGTCAAGCTGTTCTCTGCCTGACTGACCTTCTATTCCAGCTATGAGCATTACCCTTCTGTCACTGTCAATCGTCTATTATCAGAAGATGGGACGACTCATTCTTCTTTGGTTAGAGGTGAGCGTACGTGTCCTCCCCCGACACTCAGAATCAAAAGGAAAGAGCAGTAAAGTTACAGAGGTAGTTGGCATAAAACAACTAGCTGTATTGATATATATTTTGTAACAAGAGCATAAGAGGACCTGTGATTATCTACCAGGGATGCATCTGTAGTCCATACATAAATCTATCAGTTATCCTAGCTAGTGATTGGAGAAGTTACTTTTTTTGTGTGTTAAAAGTAAAGTACCATATACGTATATACCGGGACCATATAGCACGTATTCCTGTACCCTATAGGATAAGAAACCGTAAAGCTGAAACAGACTGTCACTACAGCCCTTGATGTCAGTAAGGCGGTTAATAGCAGGCCCTAGTCTGTCATGGACCGGTCTACAAAGCTGGGTACAAGGTGTGATATTAACCCTTTAAAGACTGTATAGTGCTTTCATGTACTATATGCCCTTTATGAACAGGAATGCAGCCCTGGGGAGTCAACTCACTAGAACTACATTCAGACATCATGCTGACCCCTGGCCTTTGGTAGCATCTCATCCTGGCAGAGTTGCCATATGATACATGAAAGGACACAAACCCCGTAGTGTTTTAAAGCACTATGCAACCCTTAACGTGTTAAAGGGAAGCCTGGTCTGTCATGTGTCTTTGATGCAGCTGACACCACGGGCTGAGAGGGAGATTGGGGCCTTTATAAGGTAAGATGAGGGTTGTAGATGGGTATACACTGTAAAAAATATTCCGTAGAAAAAACGGAGAAGCACTGGCATCAAAAGGAGCCGGGAAACCCACGTTTTTTTAGGGAATTCCGTTTTTGGAAGTCACCGTTTTTTTTGGGAATTTCCCTGTTTTATTCTGTGTTTATGTCAGTGTACAGTTCACTATAATTATCAACCATATCCATTTTTATTCCATGAAATATCTTGTGCTGGGACTTCATAATTATTATGGGGCACATACACAGCACTTTATAATCACAATTCATGAGCAAACATTACTCTAGAATTGTTATAGAACACCAACTTCAGTGCTGAGAATATATATTTTTCATATTATCACAATAAGGGTGTCTATGGTATTACAAGTACTGCTAAGTGTCCCACACAATCAAATCTTTTGTTGATTGTGAATATTTCATCAAATTTAAATTACATCTGTATATCTACTTTATAGTGATTTAAGGTATTGAAAATTATTAACGTATTGGCATATTTATACTGCTTTAGAACCTAGAACCTTCAGAAAACTCTCCTGAGGAACTAAGCTGCCACCTGATAGGAAAAGATAGAACTACCCAGAGAACAGAGGTTCACTGTAAAAGAAATAACGGAGCTTCACTGCAATGGATTACGGAATTTCACTGTAAAATAGATGAGATATACAGTGATTCACTGTAAACCAAAAAACGGAGATGCACTGTCAAATTTAACTGAGATTCTCCGTGAATTCAAGGGAATTTTTTTACAGTGTAGGAATAAAGGTGTGACGGGGCATCAGGTACAATACTGACACCTGGATATTGGGGGAGTAATACTTAGGTGATTGAAAGAGGGGATATATATGACAGGTTTACAAGAGAGGCAAGAGATGAGGGTATGGCGATCTAGTAACTGGAATATGGAATAATAAAGTAAACTTAATATATTCCCTAGAATCCAGACACTGCTTGTAGCTGGGATAAAATATATTCCTACGTTTCGAACGGTTGAGCACTTCGTCAGGGAATGATGTAGGTATATAGAATCCACACCAAGAATATATTTGATGTGTGTGAACATGAGACATTAATACATTGGTATACCTGCTGCAATCAATAATAGCCCTTGAATGGATTCATTCGGTTACATTGCAAAGGAATTACGAGAAATAAAATGGAGGCTTATATATTAGCTGAGACTGTCATTCCATAAACAATTGATTCTAGGTTCTTGGATATAAGATATACCGGTACATGGTACTTTCTGGCTGAACCTGTCTGTGAATAGTCATGCATTTCATGATCTGATATAGGCTATTTTTAGCTCCATAGTTGCTTCCAGTGGGAAGGATAAGTCACTCAGACGGCCACTGGGGCTTATTGGTTGTCTGTCGGCACTGCCTTAGGCATATAACCTTTATTATAGACACCAAGCGGACGGCTGGATGTCAACGAGCGGTCAGGAAAGGATCAAAGAGACTACTAATCCGCTGACCATGTCTCACTGCAGCTGCCCCACCCACTGTATAGAGAGACAGGGTCCTCTGTCCACCCAAGCGCCTCCTCCTGACCCCTAGCTGACTGGGAACTGTGTGTTCTAGGCCTACAGCTTAGGGCTGACCCAGGAACTTGAAAAAAGGGGGTCCATCAATCATCAAAGTACTGAAGAAAAGTGTCACACACCCCGTGTCAATATGGATCAAAACATCATAAGAAAAATCAATTTAAAGCAAAAATGAATCCAAAAGGATGGGAGGCGGACACCCCATTACCGTATATTCATTTAGAATCCTAAAGGTTTATGGACAAAGCAAGAGATTGGCACTGACTGATGGGCCTGTGTTCTGGACACAATTTACTTTAGTTGATCAATTGTGTGCAATTTAAATTCCTTCCCAAAAAGGCATTGATTTCGAGGTGATGAACGTTGCAATTTGAGTTTAAGTTATGGTCCCGTAATGAGGGGTGATAAACCCAGTACTTTGATAAAGGAAAAGCTGGCTTCTTTTCCCAATGAAGTCCTATGAATCTCCCACTAATTGACAGGTTTGGTGGAGGTCGTTTTGTTGGTTTCAATGTCCTAGCTATCAGTTTCAAACTCCTGTCCTGCCACTAAGACCTGTAATTTTATGCTCCCTAGGGGCTGTTTGGATATGACATAACTCTGGATTGAGTGCTTCCCTTACCTCCCTTACCTTAAAGCAGCACCCGCCCCTCATAGTGCCTCCAGGTGGGCTTAAGTGCAGGTGAGATGATTACATCACTAAGGACCTGCAAGGTGGGAAGACGTGAGGAGTCACACTCTGCCCCACTCTACCAGCAGAGTCGTGGTCTCTCTCTCCTCTATATATATCATGTGTATATAACGGATTGAAGATCTGCTGTGAGAGTGAGTTGCGACACAAAAGTCACTGACTGGTCACATATAAACAATTAACCCCTTGGTCACATACTATATTGACCTTGAGCCCTAAGGCTAAAATGTGAATTTTGCACCGGTCCCTGTTTGTATAAGCCATTACCCTGACATATTTTACACCTTTAGTTAAAATGTTATTCACTTTACAACCCCCCCCCCACCCTCCGCTAGTCTGGCCGCATCCGTTGAAACCAATTGCCAGAGCGTAGCCATAGCACTGTGGCAGCACAGGCAATTTTAGTTGAGAATGCAGCGAGATAGGGCTGTGTCTCACGACCTTGAGCCAATGTTTTTGTCTCTGATCGGGTGCCGTCTCTGACCGGGTGCCGTCTCTGACCTGGTGTCAGAAGGAAGTGTTTTTTTATTTTTTACATATACTCATATATATTATGATTTGTAAAAACGTTATGGCAGTTGTTATGTAACTATAATTAGCCTCGTGCTGTTGGTAGAAGATAACTAAACTCCAAATTGTATTTGCTAATGTCCTAGTAGGGTGTTACATCCACGGCGCCCAGGGTCTCCCCACAGGGTAGCACTGGGTGAGTAGGCCGCCCATGGCACCTGTATTTGTAGTAGGGGAGAAAAATCTCACCTCAGTCTATGGCATATCCGCAGGTACCTATGTATTTCCCAATAAAATACAAAATATAATGATACTCTATACATATTGGGCCATATTTCAGATACTGTACACTTTTTGTGGTGTAAGTAGTTGGGTGATTATGACAAAAAATAAAATATAAATCAAGATTTAGCAATGATAAATCAATTTTTCGAAAAGTGTACAGTAGGAACTACTTACTAGAGACTTCAAACATTCAAAAGTATGCTAGAATTATAATATCACTCAAATTTATTGACACCTCTTGCGGAATTTGAGCCTAATGAATGCTATGGTAATGTAATTACATCCACATAGCACCCAAAATAGAGACATCACTACCAAATGGCATTGAATTATTTATTATATTGGTAAAATAATTTAATGTCTAATACATATATACTTATTGAATTATAGCTAGGTGAAGTTGATGCATTTCCCTGTTTTATAGTGTGTGGCTGCATGCAGGGTGATTACTCCCTATGCTACATGCAGCAGTAGGGCTTTACTCCATAGGAGCCATCTGGGTCATAGGCTATGTATAGACCAGCAGGGGTGAAATATCAGAAACTTTTCCAACTTCTAATAGCTGTCAAACATTTTCTGTTAAAGATATCCTTATTTGGATTCGTGCATTACATCTTTAAATATGTCTACTGTTAGGTCCAATATAGATGTTAGTCATAGATACAATTTATCCATTTTGATGTAACACCCTAGTCCTAGATGGAAATTGATTTGAGGTAGCTAGGACAGTGACGTTTGTCTGGTGGTTTATCTGTTTAACCAACACCAAACCCTATGTCTGGTGATCAACCTGATTCTCAAGTCGAGTCCTTATGACTGCAGCCGTCCATATATCCCCTCATTATTCAATTCACAGGTCTATAAGGTTAAAAGGAAATTGGAATAATTGAGAATCACTGAAGAATGTTATCACCATATGTAATTGACTCAGGGTTTAATTAACCCTGAGTAATATACACCTACCAATTTTGCATTTGAAGACTATTTTGTTACATAGGAGAATCGTTATATTTCGGTTATCATTCGACATAGAGACATGTGGAAAAACCCATGACATAGGCAAGATCGGGGGACAGCATTTTCCTCAAAAAAGATTCTATGAAACTCAATTCTTCTTCAAAATATTGAACTGCGATCTTCACGAATTTATTTCTCTCTTTTGCTATTATGGAAATGTACTAAACCAAATCTATCACCCGCTTCGGACACCCATAGACTTCAAGGCTTAAGCGTTTTCAACAGAAGATAGAAATGACTTTTTCAGCGAATTTGCCCGTATTTCTCTCTTTCTACCCCCAAACTGGGCAAAAACTGGGCACATTCTACCACCAGTCTAAAACACACAACAGAAAAAGTGGGACATGTAAACTGTCAGATGCAGAGAATGAATTTAGGTATGATAGCACAAACAAGGGGATCACAGATCACTTCCAAATTTTACAATAACACAGTCCAAACACAGAATACGGGAAAATATCAACCCCCCACACCCCCCCTCCCCCTATTTTCTCCCCACCTCCTCCACACCTACCCATAACTATATTTTAAATGAACCAGAAGAGGTGGAAGTGAGGCTAGCACATGCCACACGTCGAAGAGTGGCGCCACTGGTACTTCTTGTACTGAGCGAGATGTCAACGTGTGCAGACGAAATTGTACCACCCGTATCTCTGCCGTTTATCGTCCGATCGACTCGCTTTTTGATAGGGACAAAAGGCGGTACATGCCCGCAGCCTGTAACTGTCGCTCACACCCACCTGCACACCCACACCCACCTGCTCTCCCACACCCACCGGCTCACCCACACCCACCTGCTGGCCTGAAATGGAATAACATACATGTATGACACATGACTTGAGGGTGCTTTTTAACAAGGAATTCATTTCTGATGCCAGAATTGACCAATGAATGATGATAAGGGAGCACTATATCTAAGTACATGATAAGCTCCAGCTCCAGCTCCAGCTTACGCTGAGTCATCTGTGAGGCCACTCACACGCTCAATCTTTTGTAGCGGATACATGACAAGTGCCTTATAATATGAACAGAGACTTGTCCATAATTCGATCTTCTCATCCAATCACCTAGATTTCCTTACTTGATTATTCCAACCAGATTGACACTCATCACGATTAAGATAAAAGCAGCTTACTGGTAGTATATAACTATGACATCTTTCCTGACCAATGCATCTACTGGTACTGATATTAGTCTACTGATATTATTTATACACTGGGGTATTTCTAACATGTGTTTTCTTAACTAATTATGTATGAATTCCTGACTTATTTGTGCAATTCTCTACAAGTACTGTCACCATCTTATCAATGCATTAAACAATTTCGCCAGAAAAATGTATCATGTTGTCTCCAGACCTACAAGCCAATCTGGCGTATTCTACATGCATGCAATCCTAGCCATAATACCATGTTCTATGCATGCTATTCTAAACATAACATCATGTGCTGGTCAGACCTGCAGGCCATGCACCACACCATGCCTGGTTAGGTCACAACCTTTAGGGCTGAACACCTCCCCTGTCTAGCACAGCGAACTTGCTGTGTGGGATCGCTTTAATTCTGTCTGGTTTCATTTACATGATCTATTGTGCCACTATAGCTGATACAGAATTGATCACACAGGGCTTTATAACTGAACATCATTGTACATTATGGATATACTGCTAGGTCAGTAGATTCATTCTATGCTATTTAAAATGACCAACTCACATCGAAAGTCCATTAGTAAGTCATTAAGTGTTGTGTAGGAAACACAGCAGCTGGTCATGGTAATGGAAAGCTGAATGCTTAAGCCTTGTTAGGACACAAGCCAAACGTGGTGGTTGTGTACAAAACGGTGGTATCTTGCTTCTATACAATTGTACACGTCATAAACTATAGCACATGCAATATTCAGCAATATTCTTAAGCATAATACCCCCATTGACCTGTATAAGTCCCATATACCTCTGACTCCTTCAATTATGGTCTGGGGTGCCACATAGTTCCGTTAGAGAAGCTAACACCAGCCTGGAGGGCCCCAACCACCTGAGGTGTGAGCCAGGTTACCTTGCTACCCCCTGACACACAGACTTACAGCCCACACGTCTGGTCTCCTTTGTCTACCTTTGTATTCCCCTCAGTCAGGCCTAGTTCCCTCTTCTATATAGTTGGCCTCCTTTATTCCTGGAGAGCCTGCAAACTGTATATACCGTTTTACACCAGGGATTCTATTCAATTTCAACCTTGCTTGGGCTTGTGTGTGGGCTATTATTACCGTTATCAGGTACGTGTGTGTCGTCTATACTGTGTAAGGTGGTCTGTAGACATAGACGTGTGAACTTGATACAAAGGACCACTTTGATAGAGTATTACTCGTTTGACCATTAAAATGCTAATAAGAATTAATGAATTTTATGGCGCTGCAATGGATTTCTTTTTACCAACTATTATGCATGGAGCTTTAGCTTAAAGGCAAAGCCTTTAGGCCAAATGGTCTGTGGCATTTCCTATGCACTTTCCTATGTACTTCTAGCATTGAGAGTCGCCAATATGTTGCATATTTATTATGAATATGGAGTGCAGAAGCATCACTACCTGTATAACGTGTAGGATAAATATAAAAGTCGTATAGACTTAAAATAGCTAGTAGTTGGCCTCACAATATATGGGTTGGCTGGGAAAATTAGGGAAGAATTCGCTTCATGATGTCAACATTGCTCATAAGCTATATATAGACTAGACCCCATATGGAAAAAAAAGTGAATAAAACTAACTAACACAATGGTCACACTAAAATGCCAGCAGGCCTACATGTTGGTTTGGCGGAGGTCCAGTATGTCCATGCTTTCAGCACTAGTACACGGACCACATGCACCCATGTAAACATGGTATACCTGATGTTAACCACATGCCTCCAATGTTAACCACGTACCAACCTCCAATGTTAACCACATGCCTCTAATGTTAACCACCAGCCTCCAATGTTAACCACATGCCTCCAATGTTAACCACGTACCAACCTCCAATGTTAACCACATGCCTCTAATGTTAACCACCAGCCTCCAATGTTAACAACATGCCTCCAATGTTAACCACATGCCTCTAATGTTAACCACATGCCTCCAATGTTAACCACCGACCTCCAATGTTAACCACATGCCTCAAATGTTAACCACCAACCTCCAATGTTAACCACCAGCCTCCAATGTTAACCACCAGCCTCCTATGTTAATATAACCACCAGCCTGCAATATTATAGCCACCTAGCTAGTAGTATAGTATGTATCGGAACGGGACTATAGTTAAGTACTGTTTATTACTCAATCGACATGCAGCCAATCAGAGGCCTCCATTTGGTCACGTGACCCGTTGCCATGGTAACGTGACCTACTTAGGGCTCTCAGCCAATCAGAAGCCAGCATTCTGGGTGACCTACTGACCTACTTAGAAGCTCTCAGCCAATGAGAGGCTGGCATTCTGGTAACTATGGTAACGTGACCTACTTACGTCACGTGACCTACTTAGGCTCAGCCAATCAGAAGCCGGCATTCTGGTAACTAGGGTAACGTGACCTACTTAGGGTTTGTTTGTAAACAACACCACGTGGCTCTCTTGTTTGTAAACAACACCACGTGACACGTGACTGTTTGTAAACAAACAACGTATATATAGAAAAAAACACAACAAGTTCCATCTTATGTTAAAATTATATTTTCGAATAAAAAAGCACATCTGTAACAGCGTCTATGTGTAACTACGCGCGTTCTCATTCAAACACTATAACACTATCATACCGTAGCAGCAGCAGGTAGGACCGGAAGAAAAGCAAGCGCACGAGCAGAAGCGACGACACCATTTGCACCATCCGGCCGTCGCGTTGGTAGCCCTACTACCCGTCGCGCGTTCCACTGGAGCGGCTTTAAGAGTGACAAATGACGATTCTTTGTCGACGCGACTGCTAACATCAGCATCGGCAGCAGCATCGGCAGCATCGGCAGCAGCATCGGCAGCAGCGGCAGCAGCCTCGGCAGCAGCGGTAGCAGCAGTAGCAGCAGCGGCAGCAGCAGTAGCGTGAGCATTAGCAACAACAGCAGCAGCGACAGTAGCAAGGGCGGCAGAGCGGGCACTAGTAGCGTTATCAGCGGCGTCATCGGCAGCCGCAACAGCATCAGCAGCAGCAGCGTCGGCATCGGTGGCATGAGTAGCTGCATCGGCGGCAGCAACAGCAGCAGTCACAGCCGCAGCGGCAACAACAACAACGTCATCACGACCCGCGTCACTAACAGCCGCAGTAAATGCAGCAGTAGCACGCTGAGCAGCACTAGCAGCAGCAGTAGCAGAGGCTACAGCATCAGCTTCACATTCGCGCGCCGCTTCGTCATTCCGCTTCATGTCACGGTAGCAACTTTCCATCACGAGGATCTGCAAATTGAGGCGCGGTGCTGGTGGTGGTAGTAGTAGTAGTAGTAGTAGTAGTAGTAGTAGTAGCGTGAACGATGATGACGATGCTGAATGTGGTTTCACTCCCCTTATATACCCTTACGCCCCGCCTTTTTTCAAGCCACCGGCCAGCTGCCCCTTCACGGCAGGTCTTTAGATCAGCCTTAAGTCGCTTACTACGTGGCTCATCATCCCTCTAATCGCATTTTCCAGCCGCTGGCCGGCTGTCTGCTGATGACAGGCGAGGGTGATTTGTTTTTTTCTTTAGATATAAGCCGCTTACCACACACGCACCCTCTAGTCACAGACAGAGTGACAGAAAGGGAGGGGGTCGCTTTGTTCACGCTACCTGTAGTTGTTTTTCTATACACACGCTGAGCCCATGACCCGTTAATCCTTTATACAGGTAACACGCGTTCAACTAATTACCCTATTGTATGACAGTCGGTACACGGATTTAATTTTAAACCGCCTTCCCATCTGGGATCCATGTCTGGCGGGGTGGAAGGATCCAGCTGAAAAGTGTGATTAGGGCTTTTGTTTCTCTTATGATAGCAGCAGGTCAGCATGCGACAGCTGAAAATGTCAGACTCGCCGCTCCTATAAAAGACTGAGATGCGTCTCTCTTTCCACACACCCTTCTACCATCGCCGCCGACACCGCCACCGCCGGCCAGCCGACCGCCGCCACCGCCTGCAGTCACCGCCATCACGCCAGCAGGGAATTTCGAGCTGAGTCTGCTTATTGCTTATTTTTTTTCTTTGAGCTTTTTGTTTTCTTAAATTTTTATTTTCACTCAGTCTTTTTTGTTTCGGAGGAAAGAAATATGGCGCTGCAGAGGGCGCGAGTTTCTAAAAGACGGTCGCGCGAACAAAGCGCTCTCCTCAACTGCCCGGCTATTTTTTTATCTCAAAGGAGAGAGCGTCACGTAGTTGAGGTTCACGCTTCTCTTGAGGCGTACCGAATTCTCGAGAAATGCAAAGCTGAGCGCCATCGTCGTTATACAAGAGCGGAAAAGGAAAACGTAGCGACATGGCCGAGAGCCGTCTTCTCAGAACAGCATTTACTCTACTCTTGCATAACAGCTGCTCTCAGCGCCCCCACTCGTTGGGCGTTTCATGAAAAGAAAGAGCGCCGCTACTCTCCTCACCCTGCCTCCTCTTATAAAGTGAGAATAAGTGCTATGAAACGATTCGACAAGCCGATCGGTTTCTTGGGAGCGACTGCAGCTCCCACTCGGTGGGCGCGCGTTGTGGCCGACGTGAACACGGTCTCTAAACGTTTCGACGTCGTCACTTGTTATCCCGCATATTGCAACGCAGCCGAATTGAAGAAGATAGGGACGCACTATTTTAAACCATACGCTCCAATATGTATTTGTCACCGCCGCGCTCACACGCCTTATTGCTTTTTCGAGACGATCGTGTCACAACACAGAAATAGAAAAAAAAACGGCAAAGCGACGAGCTTTGCCTAAATGATCAAAAAAAAAAAAAAAAAAAAAAAAAAAAAAAATTAATCTCCTCCTCCTCCTCCTCCTCCTCCTCCTCCTCCTCTTCTTCTTTTTTTAAAAAAAAATAAATATTTGTATCAGACTCCTCTGGAGTCTGATACAAACATTTATGACTATTGAGTGAAAATAGAATTTTATCGCAAAAAAAAAGTCACTTCTGCCGCCGCTACTGTGACACCGGCCGGTATCAATAAAAAGGTCGGCTGACTTTTCTCCACAACCATTCACTACCGACCGTTCGAGTGAGAAACACAGCAGACAGTCAGACACACAACCGCTCTCTGACGCGTCCTGAAAAAAAAACAAAAAAAAATGTCCAGTAGTAAAAGCAAACTCTTCACAGAAATTCATTTCGACGCTCGACTACAAGGACCCTTTAGTTGTATCATTAGCGGTCCGTCGGGTTGTGGAAAATCGCGCTTGGTGGATCAATTTCTGAGCGACGTGAACAATTTGGTCACGCCGCCGGTGGAAAAGACTTTTTACCATTACGGCGAGTGGCAACCTCTGTTTGAAAAAATGCAAAATCAGTACGGTGTGGAATTCAGAGAAGGTCTTCCTAGCAAAGAGTCTATAGCGGGAGACGTGGAAGTAGCAGAAGACGCTTTACGACCCCACACTCTACTGATATTGGACGATCTGATGAGCAGTTCCAATCAGCAAGTGGTAGCCGACATCTTTACTAAATACTCGCATCACTGGAACGTGAGCGTCATATACATCACTCAGAACCTATTCCAGAAATCACCCGACTTTCGAACTATGAGTCTGAACGCTCACTACATGATCGTTTTCAAGAACCCGCGCGACATGGGGCAAATAGCTAGTCTGTCTCGCCAGGTGTTTCCGTCCAACGCGGCGGCCCTCTCTAGTATATTTACCCATGAACTCAAGCGACCTCACTCATACCTCCTTCTGGACTTCAAGCAGTCAACACCTGACGATCTGAGAATACGCTCCTCTTTGACGTCCATACACTCTCAGCTAGTGTTCGTACCGCTAGACAAAAAAAAGAACAAGAGAAAGCAGTAGCAAAAAAAATGTCTTCTCATCTACTCGAAAGACACTTTGGTACTCTCAAGCACTTAGCTAAGTGCTCGCCAAAGGACTGCTCGCATCTAATAGACTCTGGAAGCGACGATCTGATCGCAGCGTTAAGTGAGATCTGTCACAATTTACTGGTAGGGAACATCCCGCTCAGCGACAAACAACTGGACAAGCTTCGAGAATCGGCTGACGTGTTGAGGGAGGTCGGCAAAAAATCTACGCCCATCAAAAAAAAGAGACGCGTCTTGGTACAAGAGGGAGGTTTCCTCATTCCGGCTCTCATAGGGATGGCCTTACCGCTTATAAAGAGCATTCTCCGTATATGAGACACCTCATTCGACACCTACTCGCCGACAGCACCACCACCACCACCACCACCACCACTACCGCCACCACCAGCGTCATTGCCACCGTCGTCCCCATGACGGACTCAGAGCAGCAACAACACTACAAACGTTTAGCGCTCGTGGATCCTGAGACGCTCTACAAATCATCACGAGCAGGTCTACTTCATCATGTGCCCGCTGCTGCTGCTACTACTAGCGCTGCTACTACTGCAGTCGCTGCTGCTAGTACTTCTACTGCTCCAAACCTTCCTCCTCTTCCTGATGAGCGCACTGAAAAGAACGAGAGTTCCGCTCCTGCCACCGCCGCCCGCCTACCTGCCGACATGGCCTATTACCACAAGCAGGCAGAACAGTCCCTTCATCCCGACGCGGCCTTGCACCAGGTGCTACAGTTTATCTACAGGGACTTGGATTTAGTGTTGAACGACCCCACTTTGGAATCGCGCGAGAAAATGTTGAAATACCGAAGGTTGTTGAATAGATTGCAATTTTTTCTCGCGAATCCCCACAACAGCAACATCTCTTCGTCCTACTCTTCTTCGCCCCCGGCTCACCTCCGTCAGTCTGCTGAAGAGGCCAGCGCGTCCCTACTCGAGCGGTTGGTGAACCAAGTTCCCAAGAGGAATCGCACTCGGACCGTGGCGCTGTACAAACAATTGGAGAAATCCGGTGTGATCAAGTGGAACGAGGACGGTGCGGTGCGCGAGATGTCGGGTCGGAGAATACCACCTGAGCGTCGCATCAACATAGTGGACTTACTGAACGACGCCGCCAGGTTCAGGAAGACGGCGCCCAGACCGGCGGGCTACTCGCCGTTCACGAAAGCGCTGCGCGAAGCAGTTCCCACAGACTCCTTGATCGGAAACCATCTGTATAAAGCGAGTGGACCTGGCCAAAGTTTGGACACACGGCTTGCTGACAGAGGTCGGAAACGACCGAGCTTCGACTCGGAAGAAGGAGAAGCAGCAGCAGCAGCAGCAGTAGCAGCAGCAGACTCTTCTCTCCAGGTGGTGGACGATCAATCCTCTGAAGACGAGGAGGACGACCGTGAACTTTTCCAAACTCCGACTTCCTATAGGAGCGTGCCGCGTAAGAAAAGGAAAGGGCGCAACCGCCTAGCGGCGAGCTCGTCGTTCACGCCCTCAACAAGCCCACCATGGGCAAACCAGTGAAGAGACTGACCAAGAAGGAAAAAGAAAAGAAGCGCGTAGTAGCTAGATATACCGACGTCAAAGCGCCCTCCAGTTTCACTAGCGTGACTAAACTCCAGAAACATCATTTTCGCCACCTGAACCCGGCCGTCATCCGAGATGCTTTAGTGTCGCTGGACGCCTACACTAAACATAAACCCATTCGGAGAAAATTCGCAAGGAACAAGACTATAACCGGCGCAATCGATCAGCAGTGGCAGATAGATCTGATGGACATGCAAGCTTTGGCGTCTCACAACGACCGCTTCCGGTACGTGGTGACGGCGATCGACGTTTTCTCTAGGTACGCGTGGGCCGTTCCCATTAAATCCAAGAGCGGCGCTGATGTCACCGAGGCCTTCCGAGAGATGACAGGCACTGGCGAGAGACGACCGCGCACTGTTCAGACAGACAAGGGGAAAGAGTTTTTGAACAAGATCTTTCAAGATCACTTGAAGAGCGAGGGCATAGAGTTCTTCACTGGCGAGAACGACGACATCAAAGCTAGTCTAGTGGAGCGCTTGAACCGCAGTCTGAAGGAGAAGCTGTGGCGTTATTTCACACACAAGCGCACGTATCGCTACGTAGACGTACTGCACCATGTAGTGTCTTCTTACAATCGCACTCACCACAAGACGTTGAAAATGGCGCCGGCTCAAGTCAGCTCGGAAAACAGCGAAACAGTTTTCTACCGACAAGATCTCCCAACTAACAAACAAATCGACGAAATATGGAAAAAGAAGAAAAAAACAAAGACGTCCGCCGTCGACGTCATCGCTCCGGGTGACAGAGTGAGGATGTTGAGAACTAAAGGCGCCTTCGACAAAGGGTACGAGGGAAACTGGCGCGAGGAAGTGGTCGACGTTGCTAAGACGTTGGGAAGCAGAGGGTTCGAGCTGAAAGACGACAAGGGCGAGGAGATAAAAGGCGTCTTCTACCCGGAAGAGGTTCAGAAGGTGTACAAGAGTCGTTACGACAACAACTACCTGATAGACGAGGTGTTGCGCCGCAAGACCGTCGACGGTAAAGAGTTAGCTTTCGTACGTTGGTTAGGTTACGACGACAAGTTCAACGAGTGGATCCCCGTCAAAAAAATAACGTAGAAAAAAAAAAAAAAAAAAAATGAACATCACTCTACCTAGCAACAGCTCTATGGAGTATTATCCTGACAACAGCTTGACGTCTTTCCGAACTCACTTCGACTCGCCGCTCCTTCTGCCCGAAGCGTACGAAGCGGCTCTGACTGAGATCATCCTCCCTACAGAATGGACTAACGTGCACGACGACGACTTGATCATCGTTGTTCCTCTGCGCACCAAAGGTTCGCTAGAGGAGGCGATCCAGGTTTTAAAAGAAACTAAATTCTCCGAAGGAAAAAAACCACAGGTAGACTGGAAGAGAATGAAAAACGCGAACGGTCTGAGCAAGCTAACGTTCAGCTCAAAATTCCCGCTGAACTGGAAGGAAGCGAGCTATGTAACGGTGGAAGAGATATCAGACACGTCGGAAGAGCAGCAATTGAAACCGGAAACAAAAAGGTTCAAGAGAGAGGTCGACTTGAGACAGACGAATGCCGTATACAAGCAGTTCTTGTCCCCGGCGGTGAAGAAGAAGACGATCAGCCATCAAGCAAGACAGATGATCGAAAAGATGGAGAAGGACATGGGAGTGCGCAGTTTCATGCCAAACATATTCGAGATACCTCCTATTTTCACCGGAAGCAACCACACCCTAATCGAGCGCTTGAGTGAGACGTTGCGAGATGACAGACTAGAGGGCGACAGCTTCTTGCTCAAACCGATGCGGATCTTATCGTACGACGCCAAGACGAAACGCGTCACCATCAAACCGCCGAGACACTGTGCTGTCCTGCTGAGTCAGCATCTCGCATGCGTTCTAGGCTTCGGAGAGAAGACGTGTTTCGCGTCGCCGACTACCGGCGCCTACTCGATGGATGTTTACGGGGACGTGCACTCTGTGTACATATACACCGACATGATCCAGGAGAGACGTGTGGGCGACATGCAAGTGCCGCTGTTGCGCTGCGTGGCGGTGGACAGAGGCGGAAAGCGTCGAGGTGGCGTGCAAGCTATCAGTTTTCCCCATTTGGATTATTTCCCCTTGAAATCCAAGAGGTTTACCGAGGTCGGCATCTATTTAAGAGACCGATCCGGTCATTCCATCCCATTCGGTAGAGGCGAGGTGACCGTGACACTTCATCTGAGACCTATTGAGCGCTGAAAGAGAGAAAAATGATGCGTCAACGCGTTCCGTACTTTCCACCCAGGCGCACCGTCGGCAGAGGGTACAGCGATTACTACAACGCGCAGCTGGGCAACGGCGTCAACGTGTACAGCGGGCGCTCTTTCCAGAGCGGGCACGGTTTAGGCGGCGCTCTGTTAGGTCTGATGCGCTCGGCTACCCCGCTATTGAAGTCGGTGGGAAAAACGCTGCTCCGCGCCGGTGTGGGCGTAGCTAAAGATGTGCTGGCGGGTCGGACTTTAAAGAGCAGCGTGAAAGACCGAGGCGCAGGCGCTCTGAAGAGACTGGCGAGTACGGCGTTCTCGGGAGGAAAGACGCCTGTCGCGTCTAAGAAAGGGTCGAAACGTCGCCGGCATTCTCCTCAGACGGGCGGTGGCTCTTGCAAGAGACGTAGAGGGGATGTATTCGACCGGTAAGCGCCTAGGCGTTCAGGTATAAATAAAAAGACTGGAGGCGGCCGGCGTCAGTCTGTCGGCCGCATGAAGAGAGAACACAATGGCTTACGTACACGAGAGCAGTAACGAGTGCGCGCTCTCTGAGCTCGACCTGCACACCGTAGCGCCGACTCAGACTACTATCTTAAAGTCGTCTTTCCTGGGGATAGAAACAAAAAACTCTTTAGAGGATGGAGGTAACATAAATTTCACCATCAACAAGTCGCAAGAGTACACAGACCTGAACGAGAATTACCTTCATCTGGAATGTCAAGTGCTAAAGGACGGAGCGGCGATCGAGGACACCGACACGGTAGCTCCGGTGAACAACTTGGCTCACTCGCTCTTCAAAGACGTCCAAGTCTCCATCGGCGGTTTCAAAGTGTCTGGCAACACCGAGACCTACCCTTACCGAGCTTACTTGGAAGGGTTACTCAACTACAACAAAGACGTGAAGGACGGCGTCATGAGCGCCCAGGGGTGGCATGAAGATACGCCCGGTCAGTTTGACACGTTGACTGACGCGAATGCGGGGTACAAAGCGCGCAAGAAGCTAATCTCCAACAAGCGCTTTTCGCTGATGGCGCGACTGCACTTTGACCTGGCTCATCAACCGAAGCTCATCGTTGGAGAGACAGAAATCAATCTCACTCTGAAACAAGCGGCGCCCTCTTTCTATCTGATGTGCGCCGCTGACGGAGGCTACAGCTTGAAGATCTACAAAGCAAAGCTCTACGTGCGACGCGTGCTGGTGGCGGACGCTGTAGCGGAAACGCACGAGAGAGCGGTGATAGAACACGGGCCCTTCGACTACCCGGTGAACAGAGTGGAGGTGACGACCTACGCCATCCCTCAAGGTAACAGAGATCACAGCTACACGCACTCCAACACAGGCCAGCTTCCCAAGTCGATGATGATTTGCTTCCTTGACCACGACGCCTTCAACGGTAGCTACACCAAGAACCCGTTCGAGATGAAGCATTACGACATCAGCTCGCTTCAAGTGATAGTGAACGATCAGAAAGTGCCGAACGACGCCTACGTGCCCGACTTTAAGACCAAAGCGGCCGTGAGAGAGTACTTGGCGCTACACACGGAAACGGGGATGTACGAGGGCGCGCGCTCCTGCGGTATTTCATACGAACAATTCCTGAACGGTTACACGGTGTTCCCCCTCGACTTAACCCCAGACAGATCGCACGACGGGTGTCGCGTGAACCTTATAAGAGCGGGTCAGCTGAGGGTGGAAGTCAGTTTCCGCTCGGCGCTACAAGCGACAACAACGGTGCTACTCTACTTGGTGTACGACAACGTCGTCGAGCTGACCCGAGATCGACACCCCGTCACCGACTACCACATGAACTGAAGACAAGACGGCGGTACTTGGCGTATCGTATGAACACGCTTGAAATAAGCAGAGTGTTGAAGGAAAACGTTCACACAAAACATCGTTTCCTGGGCGTTTTCTCTTGTGACACTATTCCGAAGCACCCTATCAAAGACACTTGTTTCGTGAGCAACACAGATCCGCAACATTTACCAGGTCAGCATTGGGTGGCGTTTTACGTGTCGAGCACGGGTGAAGTGTACTACTTTGATTCCTTCGGCTTACCGCCGCTGAGTGCGGAGTTCTTGTCTTTCGTGGAACGCTCTGCTCCGTTCAAGTGGCAAAGAAACCGCATTCAACTACAAGACACTTCTGCTGACACCTGTGGACCTCATTGCGTTCATTTCCTAATTGAAGCATGTCGAACAAGAAACCCCAAGAAGTGCGTCATGCGCATGAGCAAAATCCCAAAGCTGAGCGACCGGGTCGTGAGTCAGAAGCTATCGATGATGCTGTTGTGACGGGTTGTTGCGATGGCGGCCGTTTCATGGAGGCAAAGATTCTCTGCCTTGCCGAAATGGTGTTGGATTTATCCAAAGTCGTGCAATGTCTATTGGAGAAAAGTCGTCCGGGGTGTGGTGGTGCGAGTGACGGCGGCGTGAGACTTTGCGGCCTGTTGAGTTGCTGCAAATCGAAGAAGCAAGCTAAAAAAGCATAAACTTGTGTGTTTTTTCTGATTGAAATGAAAATAAAGAATAAAATGAAAAGAAAAGAAATTATCTTGTTGTGTTTTTATTTCTATATATAAGTTACATAACTTTTTTTGTTTGTTTGTTTACAAACAGTCACGTGTCACGTGGTGTTGTTTACAAACAAGAAAGCCACGTGGTGTTGTTTACAAACAAACCCTAAGTAGGTCACGTTACCCTAGTTACCAGAATGCCGGCTTCTGATTGGCTGAGCCTAAGTAGGTCACGTGACGTAAGTAGGTCACGTTACCATGGTTACCAGAATGCCGGCCTCTGATTGGCTGAGAGCTTCTAAGTAGGTCAGTAGGTCACCCAGAATGCTGGCTTCTGATTGGCTGAGAGCCCTAAGTAGGTCACGTTACCATGGCAACGGGTCACGTGACCAAATGGAGGCCTCTGATTGGCTGCATGTCGATTGAGTAATAAACAGTACTTAACTATAGTCCCGTTCCGATACATACTATACTACTCTAGCTCAGCCGCCTCCAATGATACAGCCACCTCTGACTGTCCTCGAGTTTAACCACCGGCAGATACGATGGAGTTTAATTAAATAAGCTACGATATACATGGGCCCTTAGTGCTTGACTACGCATGAATTCAGAACGCAATGTCTTTAATACATTGGTAGAAACGCGTGAATAAGGTATTCGTATTAGAGGCTCCCTAACGGTGTCTATTTTGGGATAGAAGTTGCTCTCAAGATATCGGATATTGAGGGGAGAGTAAGATGAGATGCCTAACCGGCCGATATTTCTATGGCTGCATGTAGGCCTGGCATGATCTGGACATGATCACCTCCCAGTGATGCTGATAACAGTGTTATCTGGCTGATCAGGGTGCTAGTATTGATTGGGTAGACACAAGGTCCCTGGGGAGATACTGCTGCTGCATTCCTCAACACTTGTTGTGGTTCAGGGATCTGGATCGGGAGGGTAACACAATGATGTGATTACTAATAAGGGGAGATGGTTTTACCATAGTCTGCGTTAGTGTAGATCCCCTTGTGTCTGGTGATAGCAGCTATTAAAGCGGAAAAGATGATCCACACGCTCCTGTGCGACGCGCGCATTATTCTTTCGACCCGGCTGCACATACTATGCTATTAAAAATCAATCCTCTCAGTTTCCATTTTACAAATATATATATGACATGTGAATTAACAATTCGTCCTTGGATACACTCATGGCCATCAATAGTAGTCGATAAGAATGCCAGCTAGTATAGTAAGGGGGTTACATAGCAGCTCCAACTAATTAGTCATCATGTGAAGGTCAATCAAGATAACCATAAATGTGTGCCCAAGGCTGCATGGGCCTATATGCTAGTTGAATAGGTCAATAAGTTATTAACCCTCCTCATGAAAAGCAATACTACTGGTATATTAATGTGCAATAGGCTGTGTGACCAAGCTGCACCATATATGTAGTTGCCCACACATACCAGGTACGCCCGATTTTTTCCATATTTCAAATCCTATTTAAATGTGTTGCAATGCTGATAAAATATCATACTTGGAGAATAGGGCACAATACAATGTTATCTATGGGCAATAGGAGCCTAATTAATGTTTCTGGTGTGGCCCAGGTATAGTATTTTACCGTGTATTTTCCAATGGGGGAATTATAGCGTGCACTTCAAAAGTAGTAAATTGAGCCATAATCTGATACATTTGGTAAAATAGTCGGATTCTAAGCTGAATTCTAGTGAATGAGATCAAATTAAGTAGGTTGCACATGAAGTATGACCATAGAGAACATTCTGGTTCATTTTAAACAAAACTTATCTTTGTACCCTAATCATCGGACCATAATATGCCACTTTTAGATACAATGTGGCAATATTCTCATTGCACTATATAGATTGTACATGCATTTATGTTTAGTACTAGTGATCTACCTGTAGGAATCCCAGGTGTTTTAGTGTGCTTTTTGCCAATATATACGGGGGTCCACATTTATACCATATGCAAGATTCTGACCCTAAAGGCCACCTAACCTGTAGGTAGCCCCCCCCCCCTCCCCCACCTCCAACCTCTAGTGCCATGTATCACGTACATGGATACCCTGGAGGAGGTCCATGCCCATGTGGATGTATCATACATGTGGATTACACCTAGTGCATATATTATGTGCAAGTAGGGATTCCTTGGTCATCGAGCATTGCTCCAGACCGTTGCAGCCATGCTCATTAGTCTGATTACGTTAGCCTCTCGAGGGTAAGTTCTTAATTAGTCTCCTGACCTGATCATTAAACTTGGACTGGTTGAAGGTCTTTAAGCCATTAATGCGCACTTTGATTAAACACCTGAACTAAGTTATTATCACACAGAGGCATCATGTTGATCAGCAAGGTTAGATTTTCATGATATCGACCCTCACTAGATCTGTAACGTACAAAATAATCATTTATGTAGGACTATTTGAAAAATTCTTTAACTTTTGGAAAGCTGAGATCATGGCCGGCCATTGTGGCTGATGTACAAGAGCCTCACATCGGCCATTAAGATTCTACATCGGCAAAAGCCGATGTGCCGATGTCATTTCGGCAACACTGCAATTAGTGCTCTTTATGTAAATATTATGTATACGTAAATCTAGAAATTATTGCTTTATCCGTCACAATCACAATAAATCTGATATCAAATCTATATCATTAGTATTTATCAAAGCTATTTGATATGTGTCATTTAAATATATACTCTTCGAAATGATAACAGGTCATTCTTGCTGTGGGATTTCTTAATCAGCATGCCCCCCCCCCCCCCCGGCCCCGGCCTGGTTGAATCCCCCCCCCCCCCCCAACCCCCTTCAATTAAAAAAGTTAGTGCCAGTTAGAAAGCTAGATGGTGAGGGAGGGAGGGGTGACCTGAGGATATGGCAGGTAACAGGTGTGGTCAGTAAGTGCCTCAGGTAACCCCAACACAACACCTCAACATGACAACTACCAGGCCCCTTTACACCACCTCTGTGATGGTCCTAATGACCACTGTCTGACACGGTAGCAGCCTCAGGCTCCATCACACAGTCAAAGTAGAAAGAGATAACTAAGTTCAGACTATTAGCCAGTCATCATGAATAAACTGTATATATATTTGAAATGTAAATCGTTGATTTAATATGTCTCATCTTGTAGGCATGCACGCTCATGGGTATTACTCTGGGAATTGACCAGGATGTCAGAAACGATGGCTGTATGGCGTAGTAGTCGGACATTGGGGCATTGTATGCAGTGCAATGTCGATCCAGAATTGTGCTTAAGTGATGTTAAAAAAAGCATGATTTTAAATAAGGCAAATACAAAGTAAAATGCAGTTACTCCGTTTCCTTCAATGAAATAAAATCATACTCTCTTGCATAAATTCTCAGATGTGATAATTAATTGACACAGGCCATTTTTCAATAAAAAGATACATTGCTCGGAATCTAATTACCAATATTCTTGTCACCATTGATTAAGGTCTCTCCAGTTTCTTGACTCTTCAATTTAAGATCACCTTAAGGTAGGAGCACCTTCTGACAGGGCCTTTAATCAACCCACTGGTGTTGGGTTATATATACTCATTAAATTTTAGCTAGTTCTCCCTTTGGAGAATACAACACACAATAAGTAGCATAATTGGCCCTGTGTGCAGCTCAATTCCCCAGGAGAATCCTGAGGTACGGGCAGCGCCTGCTTGAGAACAGCAGGGCATGAGTCACAATGTTGGAACATACTGGAAAGCATTAAGGGCCCACTGTAATAATACTGCGGTTAGATTTCTAGTTAGGGAAGGGACATGATTAACTGATACATGTACAGTATACGTCGTTCACCGAGGCTTCGACTATGTTTTAACATATGGTAGTTGCATCCAGGGTAGTTAAGGAATTGTGCAATTAAAAAAGTATAAACAGGAAGCATAAGCATTCATCATGCAATATAGATCACTGGGCTAAGAACGTGGAAGTTGCAGTTTCGCTTTATAATATCATCTCTCATATTAACAGTATTATATACCGGTATATATGATAATAGTATTCTGGAATATTTCTTAATTTACTTGGGAATGTTGCCAGTATCTCCTGTAGTTAAACCATGTAATTTAGTATGGTCTCGCCATGTGTATTGCTGTTAAACAGTTCTTCTCTTAGGACTCACGGCTTTAGCTCCACTTCCAAG
The DNA here is from genome assembly GCA_947462335.1 of Harmothoe impar. Classification (NCBI taxonomy): domain Eukaryota; kingdom Metazoa; phylum Annelida; class Polychaeta; order Phyllodocida; family Polynoidae; genus Harmothoe; species Harmothoe impar. The sequence goes on along the minus strand of OX381709.1, from coordinate 58,447,411 downwards.
TCTGGAGGTCAACACTCAGGAGCTCTGTATACCATCTTGTTTATAGGCAGGCAGTTGCCAATAGCTCGGTCCATATAATCCATTCACATGTAGCTGCAATGCACTTTAATCATGAACCGTAATAAACATATAGATGACAACATGGGGATATAATGGCTTTTCATATGGATCTGAAGGCAAGAATTTCCACTTTAGAGAATCCCTATTTAATAAATACATTATAGCATATCTATGTGATAATTACCAATGTTTTCATGACGAGGATGTGGCTATGGTATAGATGTACCTCATATACCGTCATCACAGGGATTTCTTAACATACCCAAAGGAGGAAACCTGGGAAGATCGAAGCAGGGAACCCTCAGAGATCACCAGTTCAGCAATTAGCAGGGGCCTGCTTAATGCTAATTGGATTGGGTGCCTTCAGGTTGTCGCGTCAATGGTTTGATAGGCTTTAGGAGTGAGGCAGGGCCTGAAGGACTGGGCACAAAATGGGTATTTACCGAGAGGCTTAGCAGCATTATGACGACACAAGTCTAAAAGGGCCTGGAGGAACTGGCCAGGCCACATTAACTCCTCCTGTAGGGGATTGGAAGGAGACAAAGACTTCAAACATTGGCGCCTTCAAATATAGACACATGAGTGGGCCGTTTCTTGACATACACTGAATAGTTTACTACATTGTACAAAATGTATATGCAGCACCGACAAATGGGGGTCCAGTAGTATAAAGTAAAGATGTAGTATATGCTATATTGTGGTGTGTGGTTTTAAATGCTGAAGCTGAGATATAGGTCAATACATGTACCATATGTATTTCGCAATGGTATGTAACTTTACCGCAGTACTACACATGAAAAACGCATGTTTTTAACACATATACATCACTATATTAAACTGTCTAATAATGGTGCCACCAGCCTCGGTCTCAGATATATGTAATTTATTTGTGACATGTGTTTGCTCATCCCTGACATATATAGAGGAGCATAGGTTTTTGATAGTATATAGTATACATGCATTTTTCTCACCTAAGCAAATGGGAAGTGTCATATATCTTAATATTTTAGTGACGATATAAACACTACATTCGCCAAGGGAGAGTCACATATGGGGCATGCTATTAGGTCCTATATCATCTACTGTAGGTTCTCGGTACTAGTGCATGGACCCTTGAAATGTTGAATGTGGAAACAGCGGTTATTTCCATGGAATAACCACCGGATTAAGGATAGAGTGACACTCACAGTACCCTTCAGTCCCCTCACAGAGAGTCCACAATCCCCCCCTCCCCCTCCCCACCCTACTCACACCTCTACTACTTTGTGTAGAATTAAGTCAATATTTTAGCACACATGTTACAACATACATTATAGGTATTCGATATATATGCCTGCATGGGCCTGTCAAGATGTATATACAGATGCACGTTAGGAGAACAACACCTTACATTTCACAAAGGTCATTAAAGCACATATTGCAGGATTACAGAATTTCCTATGAATTCGAATGGTGTGCTCTAGAAAATAAATATAGTAGTCTCCGTATAGTTGATCCTTGATAATGTAGTAATTGATGTCTCATGTATTCTGAAAACTTTCGATTCAAATCCAGTATATATGATGTATGTATCTCACTCAGTCAATGCATAGATAATCATGAGCAGAGTTGCTTATCAAATACATTATACAAAAGTAGTCCTAACACATATCTGTGGGGGACACTGCCTGACCATCACTTTGCAGAATGTTAAAATTTATGCCATAGCCATAGCAATCTTGTGTATATGCTTTGTATGATAATGGAACCTGATGCCAGTATATATGAATTCTCATGTTTATTAGCCATAGTCTAGCTGCTGAACAGGACACCATGCAAAGGCACCAAAAGGTTGGTTATAGCTATATCCTTGTGTACACAGCAACCTAGGTGTATTCACAAAGTCATAAACCACCTGTTATAGACAACATATATCAATGACATTATCACCAACTACAAGGCCCAACATTGACCTATAATAAAAGATACCCTACATTCATCACCCCTGAATATATCCCAGCCATAAACAGACCATTTACTGTCAGGAACTAGGCTCTGTTTAGCCACTTTATGCATGGTAAATCAGGTGGTAATGGGACAGGAGATGAAATATAGAACAACATGGATCTGGGGAGGGGTGAGGAGGCCCTAGAGGGGTTCAGGTAGATGTGAGATGTCTTGTAAATGAAGAAGAATGGAACCCCAGGGAATAATCCGACCCCACTCAATTGTCATGTGTCGTGAAAAGGGCACTGTGCGGCTGCTACTCGGGACGTAGGACACAATATTTCAATTCCAGATTCATTTTTAAGTAACCACTTTTAAACATAGACCTGTACATGTAATTATTGAAGCCTTTACACTGCTTTATCTTTGACGCAGAGATGTCACTTTTCCTACTTTGGTAGGTGTTTTAGCTTTTTACCGGGGTTTATGTATAACATTCCCACATTGCAGTAGCGTTACATGTATCAAACTATATAAATTTCACATTAGAAATGTGCTGCACGGAGTGTATCTGTCTGCCTGAAAGGTCGAATCTCGCTGTCTAGGTGAGAAATGATGTTTCCGCTAACCTTTTCCACGCCCACCTAACAAAGCCCTACCAAAATCAAAGATGTAGACCATGCAACTTGGAGTTGGACATGTATTTCTGTTCAGAATCTATTCAGAATCACCCTGCATGGGCCTGGACGTATCTGCTTCTCCACTGAAACCCCTCAGTGCCCTCCCCAATTGAATTGACCCGGCTACTTGTCTAGCCATTGAGTAAATCAGCTCCCCATTTGGCCTTTGGAACCTGGAGGAAATCCGGCCCGGTTTTCCCAACGCTTCATCAGTTACTCTTGTGTTTTCTACCACTCCAAAGGTCAGCGAGTTTTGATTTACGATCTTGTCCACAAACAGATCGATCCCCGTCACACCCACAGTCCAGTCTCTCACCCCCTGCGGGCCAAAGCCATACCGTGGAGGCTTTGTGGGGCCAGACGACTGTATAGCCTGATGCAGCCGCCTCTTTTTCCTCCAGTGGGAGGAAGGGAGAGGGAGAGGTGCATTACTTATGGGCCCTCTGGTGAGGTCTAAATATAGACTGCCTTTGGTACCCTGGGAGCTGTGGCTGCCAGCAATGCAGGTCCTGATAGTGGAGAGTCTGGGTTGGAGGGGGGAGTGGGGGTAGGGTGTGTCAGTGGGTGTCGATCCTGGTTGACCTCATCCTATAGGGACGCCCCTCCCCCCCCCCCCTTTTTTTTTTCTTTTACCAATAGCCACACCCTGTCCCTACTTGCCAGGCCTGCCAACATTAACCCCCGCCCAGACTAAATCAACTCGGCGCCCGGCCCAGATCACATCACCATTTAAATTGTTACACCATTAGCGCACTGTGTGCAGTCTCACATCGGGCCAGGTTTCCATTTGGAAATCCCAATCGCTTTTCTAGGCTAGAATGGTGGTTCAAACAGTGTGCAATATGACGGTGCTTTCTGGTGGGAGGTAATCTAGACGGAACCGGTCAATATTGTCGGCCCTGTAGGGTCATCTGGTGGCATCGCCTGTCATGTCATCCAAAGGCCCAACACCTTTATGTGATTGTCTATACTGGGCTATCTGATATCAGGCCCCAGAGCCGGCATGACGGAGCACTTATGGATCTCCAGCTCCTCTGCTTCGTGATAATATTATAGAGCTCTGTGTGGAGAGAAATCCGTCGTAGCCACAGGTTTTAACAGAGCAGCATGCTGGACTGGTTTAATAATGTAGGTGTTTGTTTATATATATATATATATATACCAGGATGTATGACAGAGAAGTGCCTCTACATGGGTCCCCACAATTTTCACCGTGTCGCCATGTCGAATTTTAGCAAAAGGGCTCTGTCACTGTGTCGATTTTTACATATATAGGAAATAATAGAAAAATATCTGTCTATCGATTTTTAAAAGGGCCTAAAAGGGCCGTGTCGCCCATGTCGAATTCTACCCATGTAGAGGTACAGAGAAGGACATTGATCAGCTTTCAAAATCAGATTGACCCCCATGCACTGTCGTATGTAGATTGGACCTTAGTAGCCCCATGAAATGTTGAAAGATGATTAGGAACCAAGCGTTCTGTTCCTTGGAAACTGGACAACACTTTTCCTATATAATATACATATATATACTGTCTCTATGTCCAAGCACTTGGGGCCGGCTTATGTCTTTGTTCTTGTAAATTAAGGATTAACGCGGTCTTTCGCTGCCGTTCCTACAGCAACCAGTCCAACATGCTACTCTGTTAAAGCCTGTGACTGGGGTAGTCTCGGGTGACTTGTTATGTTGTTACTTGCCAAACCTTGTTCCCATTCAATCTTCCGATCACATTGTCCACTCTCTGCGTGTCCCCTTAGCGTGTCTCCCTTCCTGCTTGCCCCCATCCCTTCCATAAAGGATGTCATAATTCAGTCTATACTGAATTAACTTGCGATCTGTGACTGCCTGCCAATCTGCCAACCAGTGTTTCCCAAACCGTCACAGACTCAATGTTTTATGTATGCCAGTAAACTCTCCCCCCAGCTTTCCACCTCCCATGCCGCTCCTCCCTGATGTGCTGTGTTATGGCCTTCATCATTCCTCCCGTCCGTAACACACTATTAACCCTCTGAGGGCGACATGATGCCTCAAGGCATCACGTTCATTTGTCGTCATGATGCACCAATGCTGACTGCTGATGCATATTCCTGTATGGTCGACATGATGCATGAATGCAGCACCGGCGAGTTACTTGTCAACACAACACTCTGGCGGGATGACGACAAAAGGGTATGAATAAAGAACTGTGCTGCCCTTAAAGGGTTAGTCACCTCTCACATGGTCGCCTGTCCTCCTAAACGGATTAGGCAGTTCCCGCGGTGATTGAGCTCCAGGCTTTGCCTTTCAAATCCTGAATTACACCCTACGCTGTTACTCAGATAGGGTGGGTCACTCTACAGAGGGACTCAAAAGCTATGATGTGCATTTTTACATCGTGAGGGATGGATCTAATGTTAGACCTACGCTACATGTACTTCATAAAACTAAAAGCAACGTACATGTACCATATTCAAGTTGGCATTGTCATGTGCAGCTAACTCAGATATATACTCACTCAGTATCAACATCAGGTCATAGACAAGAGTTGGACATAATGTCCTGGACACTGGATACCAACAGCATCCAGAGGATCCCGTTGTCCGTAGTTTAATCACCAATGCTGCTGCTAACGGCCCATTGCTCGATCAGTCTGTGCGTTACATGTGCCCTTGAATAAGTCTTAAATAAAGATATTTGGGAAAGAGTGTTGTGTAGTGTCAAAAGAGCAAGCAGGTGGGCTCTCTTGTTTTCACATTCTCACACCCATGCAGTGGTGGATCCAGGGATTTGGAAGCAGGGGGTTGCTACTGGAAGATTCTGTACTTGGCAACTTTTGGGCTACATTTTACATTAAAAAACACCTCCTCTGAAACCGCCAATGTCCACCCAAGCCTGCCCCAGTTTCTTTCCAAGCTCTCCAACCGCCAGATCTCCAATATTGGCAAGAAGTTTGGACGGCTCGGTGACGCCTGGCCCAGCTCTTCCAGTCAGTAGTCAGGCACAGTGCAGCTTACCACCCACCAAAGACCGATCCCCTTTCTCCCTGCCCTCCCCGACAGAACACCCATTCAGCATCGGCTCCCATACTGGAGGCACAGCCATGAGGCTGGGGTAGGCTGCGACAGGTGATTCCTCCAGTTCATGCAGACCTGGCCGCCTCCAGTGTCCATGGTTAGCTAAGTGTGAATGACAAGACGCCCCCTCTGCATGCATGGCTACCAGGAAAAAGGAGGAAGTTCTCCTTCTTGGGTTACCGTTTTGAATTTTAATGGGATTTGGAAACTTCGCAATGAACAGCTCTCTAAGATGGTTCCCGTCAAAAAATGTAGAGACAGAGGGAATTTCCATTCTGAATGGTATTTACGTTGAGAGCAGGCCTACAACAGTTGAGTTGTCATTCTCATATTTAGAGGATATGGGCAGGGGCTGTATTTTAATTCCATTTGTTTCATCTGGTGTCATTATTGACAAATCATACAGTTAATATGTTTGCTTTCCTGTATGTACTACAGCGGAGGCTACTTCATGTATAGGGCTCCCTCCATCATTGCGGTGTATAAACAAAGGCCTTTTGTTTCATTGATCTCTGTAGTACTAATATCCACAGGATTAATGTATCGCTTCTCTCGGACATATCGATCTCCAACTGCTGGCAGGTCACATCTATGATCCCTTATTGCAGCGCCACCCCACCCCACCCCCACCCCACCCCCTCTCTCATCTCGCCCACCAAGCTGCAGGCTGTTGACCCCACTGAGGCCACTCACCCCCACCCCCAAAACCCACCTCAAATACCCAGCAGTTATACCCACCTCTCTTGTACATGTATTCTACCATGCCTGGATATTGTATGGAGGGAAAGGGTGTGCAAGGTATGTGCTATACAATCGATGGTGTTGGGTAGGCATGCTGTTTTTTTTCTACATTATTATATTTCATAGACATTCTACTGTTCATCACCACATATTAACACAGAGTTGTTTATGTATTTCAGATGACTCATATGGAACCTCTCCTGTCTGGACAGCTGAACGTCAGGAGTTGATGCCAGGTAAATCAGTTTAATTCTTGGGTTGAGTCATTGCTCTAGTGCCTCCCGTGCAGGCCTGCAGTATGTTGGTAATTTAGGTTGCTCATCCAGGCGTTCAGGATCGCTGTGCCGGTTGGAGGCTCATAAAGCTCGTGTCCCTGACAGTAGAGTGGAGATGGAGGGGGCTGTATACTGATGCCAACCTCTATGATATATTTTCATTGAGGGAATAAACTCAATAGAGGCTTGAATAATCTAATCAATGAAAGGGAATACAGCATGACAGCACAATTGTATCATGATTTATTAAACCCAAGGAGGATCTAAGCTTCTCAAACTAAATTTTAATTCTACCCTAGCTACACAGCAAATACAACTTCCCGACCCCAATGTAAAATTCACTCGGAATCGTCATCGTGTTTTTTTATTTTTTATTTTTGCACATCCTCCAAAAAGTTCTAGCAATATTTTACTGTTCATCCAAAAAGTGTATTTTCCAATCAATATGCATCCATATTCTACCTACAACGTTAGAAACTTTTCTTTTCACAATATTGAAATTATAACTTTCCTGTGTAGAGTAAGGGCTTACTTCTGCCTTCCTTAAGCTTCCTGCAGTGATTGTAAACACCATGCCAGGTACTACTTTGTCTCGTCATCCCTATACTAAAATAATTAGGTACACCGCCCCCCCCCCCCCCTCACCCGCCCTACCTATTTTTTCTAGCCCTTTTATGCTACCCTGGCCAGGCACCGTGCACTAGGTATAGGCGCTCGATACCACCAGAGATCAGTCTATTCGGGTCACCCTATCCTCTTTAGCTGATCCAGATCGCCAATAAGGTCAATTGTGAGACAGTCACCAATGATAGATCGAACGTCGCCATACAGAGCCTCCAGGGCCTGGAGGATTGATGCTTGAGGTATTTTGTATCAGCTAATGTGCTGGTCAGCTCGGGGGTATCTATGCTGCCCCAGGAAGGATGTACGGTGGATAATCGTACACCAAACACAATTGTTTGTCCATTTCCTTGCTTAAATTAGTAGTGGCTAAGTTTGGCGTCGCTTCATTTTAACCAATATAACATATTGTATCAACTGTAGCTCCATGGTGGAAAAACAATAACAGTTGCACTATAGATCGAGTATCCTTTAAATGGCGGTCTGCAGTCACCTCACACCCCGGGAAGAGTCTTACACCTCCTGATCACCCTATAGGGACCCGATCTCCTTCCTCCAGGGGCTATACCACATACTGGTAAGGGCCTGGCCCCCCATTTCAGTTACAGCTGCTTCGCTTCATTTACCCTTGTTTATAAATGAGTATTCGGATTTGTTTCAGGCTTCTTACCCAGCCTCGATATAGCAGAATTTCAGAATGCCTTTCTGTCTGCCTCTCTGTCTGCCTCTCTGTCTGCCTCTCTGTCAGCCTCTCTGTCAGCCATGGATGACCCTCTCGTGCCTTTAGCGCATAGTCCATGGAGAGAGGAACTTCGATTCAAGTATATTAGGACCTGCTCAAATGATATTTCATTAACAGAACGATGATTACATAGCGATCTATATCACCCGAACTAGTCAGAACCAGACCGAAATATACGGAAATAGTAGCTGGAAGAAGACATTATGACTACCGTAAATTCCCGCGTATAACCCGCATCTCGCGTACAACCCGCACCCCTAACTCAGGGAAATCCTATAACCCGTTTCTGGATCTGAAAATTTCTATTTTAGTACTGTTCTATAATGGAAAAAACCCTCGTATAACCCGCACCCTTTATAGGCATGTTTGGTATCAAATGAAAGCTGAGTTGGGAATTTACGTTAGATTGTAGGTTACAAAAATGAAGTCCATGTGCAAATGATCGTTTTATTGATCTGACACTAGTATTTAATACATCTGTTTCCACTTCTGCTATAGCTAAGCATAGTCTGTCACAAACCACCAGCCGTTACAGGCAGTGCCTACTTGCTGCTCATAGTCAAACCATAAGCCTCCAGACCTCATATCCCGCCTCATATCCGCCGGTCTTTGCCCTAGTGGTCCCACTGACTTGTCTAGTGTCATATGCACCACCAATATTTGCCCACCTTCTTTGTGGCATGGCCTTATGTTGGCCCACTGAGGTGTGGCGCTGCTATTGCGTGTATAAATCAAGGTAATCATGCGGCGGAGGCTGGGGGTGAGGGGGTTGGGGGCTGGAAGAGGTATGACATGCCTAAAGCATATTGCCATTAGCGGAAGCAAGCGGTCCGACTTCCGGCATCAGGGTACGCCTTATACATTATGTCTTACATGGAGGAGGGGGTACCACAGTATATGCTACTTAACTAAATGTGTATATACATATACATATGCTTACATATTAGACAAGGATGACATTCAATGAATCAGAGCTTCTCCGTTGGGTGATGTTAATAGAATATGGGAATATCATAATACATTGTATATATAGTAACGGAACAAATATCATAGATGTATTAGGCCTGCATATGAGTATAATCTCGTGTCACCTTGACAAGGCTTTACACGTTCCTGTCAGTATACATATATATGTGTGCACAGCAGTTCATTCCAGAGGGGAGGGGGCTGGTGGGTGGAATTGGGATTGCTAAGACCCTCATATCTCTGATATTCTGATTACCAAGTCAGTCCCTTGTGTAAACTCTTTGCACCTCACACAGAAGCGCAGCCTCTGCTGTCCTAAGGCCTGGTTTACCGTACTGCTGCACCTCCACTTTGGTAGTTATTCCCTTTATTGGCTTTGGGACCTTGTCCCCAAAGCCATTTGCACCACAGAGGAGGGTTTAGATTTTTGACAAGAAAAGACTAGCATAGGCCCCCTTGTTCATTGTTAGATATAGCCCTAGCTGGCCCTTAAACCCTGCTAGGACTGGTATCCCCATGTGTCCTTGCAGGTGTGTGCAAGACTAATTTATCCTAGATCTTGCTTTCAGTTACTACATGTTGAACCAATGTGCCTTGTGGTAAGGCCTAGACATCTTGTGAACAGCCATATTTTGAGTTCTCTAATGTTGCTGTCAATGGCAAGGATAGGCACCAGCCTAATAACTATTGACTCCCATGCCAAGCCAAGCTGTCAATGTCAATGCCAATTCCCATACTATGCACATACAGGACCTATACTAGAAGTTGAGTGGGTCCAGGGTGGCTCTTGAAATCACTCAAGCCCGCCCAAAGACAAACTGTGAAGTCCAACATAATTACCCCTCCCCCACCTCACACACACATGCACCAACCCTGAAATAATATTTTACAGTCTTTAAAGGAAGGCCATCACAAGTCCTCCTTGTGCCCCCCTCCTCCTCCCTGTGCCTCCCTGTGCCCTCTCCTCCTCCTCCTGCCTCTGCCCTCTCCTCCTCCTGCCTCTGCCCTCTCCTCCTCCTCCCTCCTTTCTCTGCCCTCTCCTCCTCCCTCTACCCTCTCCTCCTTCCTATGCCCCCTCCTCCTACCCCATCTACCCCTCCCCCCCCCCCCCACTCTACCCCATTTTCCTCCTTCCTGTTACCTTCTCCTCCCTATGCCCTCCCTCTGCATTCCCTCCTTCTGCCCCCTCCTCCTCCCTCTGACTGCCAAGATGGCTGCCAAAAACTCAAGATTGTCTGATTTGCTCGTGTGATACATGGATAATAGGGTTTTCTGGGATGTAGAATCCATTTTCAGGCTCACAATTTCAATCCGGGAAATTTCCAAGATGGCTGCCAAGATGGCCACCAAAAACTCAAGGTTGTCTGATTTCCTTGTGTGATACATGGATAGTAGGGTTTTCTGGGATGTAGAATCCATTTTCAGGCTCAGATTTTCAATCTGAGAAATTTCCAAGATGGCTGCCAAGATGGCCACCAAAAACTCAAGATTGTCTGATTTCCTTGTGTGATACATGGATACTAGGGTTTTCTGGGATGTAGAATCCATTTTCAGGCTCACAATTTTAATCCAGGAAATTTCCAAGATGGCTGCCAAGATGGCCACCAACAACTCAAGGTTGTCTGATTTCCTTGTGTTATACATGGATACCGTAAATTTCGCGTATAAGCCTAACTCTCGTATAAGCCGCACCCCGAGTTTTGGGCGATCCTATAAGCCGCACTGGCCATCTGATTATGGTGGCTTTAATACTGTACTATAGTAACAAAAACTCGCGTATAAGCCGCACCCAGACCATGAGCCGATCCTATAAGCCGCACCAGGGATCTGACCCTCGTACTAGCCGCGGCTTCTACGCGAGAATTTACGGTAGTAGGGTTTTCTGGGATGTAGAATCCATTTTCAGGCTCAGATTTTCAATCCGAGAAATTTCCAAGATGGCTGCCAAGATGGCCACCAAAAACTCAAGATTGTCTGATTTCCTTGTGTAATACATGGATAGTAGGGTTTTCTGGGATGTAGAATCCATTTTCAGGCTCAGATTTTCAATCCAAGAAATTTCCAAGATGGCTGCCAAGATGGCCACCAAAAACTCAAGGTTGTCTGATTTCCTTGTGTGATACATGGATAGTAGGGTTTTCTAGGATGTAGAATCCATTTTCAGGCTCAGATTTTCAATCCGAGAAATTTCCAAGATGGCTGCCAAGATGGCCACCAAAAACTCAAGGTTGTCTGATTTCCTTGTGTGATACATGGATAGTAGGGTTTTCTGGGATGTAGAATCCATTTTCAGGCTCAGATTTTCAATCCGAGAAATTTCCAAGATGGCTGCCAAGATGGCCACCAAAAACTCAAGATTGTCTGATTTCCTTGTGTGATACATGGATAGTAGGGTTTTCTGGGATGTAGAATCCATTTTCAGGCTCAGATTTTCAATCTGAGAAATTTCCAAGATGGCTGCCAAGATGGCCACCAAAAACTCAAGATTGTCTGATTTCCTTGTATGACACATGTATAATAGGGTTTTCTGGGGTGTAGAATCCATTTGTAGGCTCTGATTTTTGATCCAGGTAATTTTCAAGATGGCTGCCAAGATGACATTTGCATAGGCATCAATGGAGTTGCATTGGTACCTATTTGATTCCATTGGCACATATTGGATTCTATTGTTATACCAGCTGCAGTAAAACCAATAAAAATCAAAAAGATTTAGCTAAGTGCATGTAATTGACTGGCCATGCAGTGTTGCTGCAAACCATCAAACTTGAATTGCATAAGAACCCCAGAAACACCAAAAATAATAAATCTATGCCCCCTCGTTTTCTCACCTGTAGTTCATTACAATCCTATAAAACCCAAAGCCACTACGGCTTTGCCGTAAAATCCTTGAATTTGTCCCCTTGTAATGACTGTAAAAAGGCATGGATCTAAAGATCTGTTGGGATCTGAGATACATATATTAAAGAGCCTTGTATGTTGATATAAAAAGAGTTGATGCCAAACTCTTGCTGGGGATCGTGTGTTCGATATTGCATCGGTGTCATTGCTATGTGCATAGTGAGTGCTGTGCGTTAGGTTACCGTTAGGCCATACAAAATAAAAAAACTGTAGGTCAATGGCCTTCGCGCACCTTATTTTTGGAAATGCAATTTGTTGATTCTATTTCGCTTGCTGCTTATCTTAAAAAAAAGGAGATAAAAAAGGAAACATCACACTTATTAATTCAGTTGATTTCAATGGATCAACTAACATGTTAGTTGCCATGGGTTTGCTCACAACAGTCGTCATAGATATTCTTTTTATCTATAATCAATTTTCTTTTGTTCAGCCATATGTTTATTGACCCAGGGAACCCTGGGTTTAAGGGAGACGGTTTCTGTCAAAATGGAGTGGTTTTGTTGTCCAACTTCAACCAGCTTGCATTTCTTTTGTTTTGCATTTAGAATGAATACAACTGCATCATGGTGTGCTTTCAAGTAATGGCTGTCGCCTCTTCTGCAAAAACAGTGCAAAAATAATAAATCTATTAGCCAAAAAAGCCATTCAAAAAGTGTTACTTTTAGGTGAAAACATTGATCTGTGTGAACTAATGCAAAAGAATAGCAGGGTGACCTTGAATCCACCCTTTAAAAGAGTCACGTTCACACAGACTTCCTATACCTGCAATGGTTAAGAGGAGGTGAGATCAAAAAATGAGACGCTTTTAACACCAAGGAAAAGGCCAATAATAGTGCACAAAGACACACAAAGTGAAATGTGATAACATGCTAGTGTGACACATGATATGAGGGTAGTTTTGACCTAGGAATACGTTCCTGCTTTCATAATTGACAAATACTCTATTGTTCTTGAAATAATTTACTGATTCAATCTTTAAGTCAATCAACTCTATCACTTAACCACCTAACCCTGAGTCATTGACCCAGGGTACCCTGGGTCTCTGTGAGACGGTTTTCCTGCAAAAAAATGTAGATTGGTCAGCTGACTTTGAAGTATCACCCTTCCTTTGTTTTTTGTTTTTTCTGTTCAAAATAAAGCGAAAGTTCTATTGTGGAACAATCTGTCTCCCTCTTTTTTTCAAAATGTCCAAAAAAAAAGGGACTTGGGTATTGGGACTTGGTAATTGGGACTTGGGTATTGGGACTTGGGTATTGGGACTTGGGTATTGGGACTTGGGTATTGGGACTTGGGTTTTGGGACTTGGGTATTGGGACTTGGGTTTTGGGACTTGGGTATTGGGACTTGGGTTTTGGGACTTAATGTCTATAGCCCTGGGTCACATGTGATGTATATCACACAATCAATCTTTAATTATGTCATGTGAAGAAGTATCCTGTCATAGACTAAATATCTATTAACGTTGACATATATTGCTCTCACCTTCTTTGGCATAAACATTGAAAAGGTTGGATCAATATGAGACGTGAGCATATTCTATAAAGTCCACATACAAATATAGAAAGATAGCCTTTGTGGATCTGTAGTCTTTAATAGAAAGATGTCATTGGACAGCATATATATCCTAGTACTAGATATACCTCTCTGCTGGAGACATGAAGAAGCAAAGGCCCAACTATCTCATTTACTGTAGGTACATGTATATATGCCGGATGTCGAAGGTGCTACTAGCTTACTTGTTTTTCATCTCCACAAAGCCTTATGTATGAAAGCAATAACCTTTCACATTGCCAATCAGTGTCGACTTGCATGAATGGACCAGAGAGACCTTTACACATCGCAAAGAAAACATGATTTCCACACAGAAGTGCAGTGCCACTATGAGATGTGTCAACAATAGACATCTTTATTTATAGTCCACTGATGACACCTTTCCTGGCCTTTCTTCCGTAGAATCTTCTATATCTATATTAAGATTTGTCTAGTGTCATATGCACCACCAATATTTGCCCACGTTCTTTGTGGCATGGTCTTATGTTGGCCCACTGAGATGTGGCGCTGCTATTGCGTGTATAAATCAAGGTAATCATGCGGCGGAGGCTAGGGGGGAGGGCTGGAAGAGGTATGACATGCCTAAAGCATATTGCCATTAGCAGAAGCAAGCTGTCCGACTTCTGGCATCAGGGTATGCTTTATACATTATGTCTTACATGGAGGAGTATATGCTAACTACAGTCATGTGTATATACATATACATAGGCCTACGGATCAGACAAGGATGACATTCAATCAGAGCTTCTCCGTTGGGTAGAATATAGGAAAATTATAATATATTGTATGTAGTAACGGAACAAATATCATAGATGTACTAGGCCTGCATATAACATCTTGTGTCACCTTGACAAGGCTTTACACGTCTCACACAGAAGTGCAGCCTCTGCTGTCCTAAGGCCTGGTTTGCCGTACTGCTGCACCTCCCCTTTGGTAGTAATTCCCTTTATAATGACTGTAAAAAGGCATGGATCTAAAGATCTGTTGGGATCTGAGATACATATAAGAGCCTTGTGAGTTGATATAAAAAGAGTTGGTGCTCTTGTTGGGGATCGTGTGTTTGATATTGCATCGGTGTCATTGCTATGTGCGTAGTGAGGGCTATATGCGTTAGTCCATACCAAAAAAAAAACCACGTTGGTCAATGGCTTTCACGCACTATATTTTTGGAAATGCCGTATTTCGCTTGCTGCTAATCTTAAAAAAAAAGGGGATCAAAAAAGGAGAAATCACACTTATTAATTCTGTTGATTTCCATGGATCAACTAACCTGTTAGTTGTCATGGGTTAGCTTACAACAGTCGTCATAGATATTAGTTTTACCTGTAATCAATTTTCCTTTTGTACGGCCATATGTATATTAATCATGTCATGTCAAGAACTATCTTGTGATAAACTAAATATATATCTATTAACGGTGACATATATATCGCTCTCACCTTATTTGGCATAAACATTGAAAAGGTTGTATTAATATATGAGACGTGAGCATATCCTATGTATAGTCCACATACACATATAGAAAGATAGCCTTTGTGGATCAGTAGTCTTTAATAGAAAGATGTCAGCTAGTGGACAGCATATATATGTCCTAGAACTAGATATACATCTCTGCTGGAGACATGAAGAAGCAGAGGCCCAACTGTCTCATTTACTGTAGGTATATATGCCGGATGTCGAAGGTGCTATAAGCTTACTTGTTTTTCATCTCCACAAAACCTTGTGTATGAAAGCAATAACCTTTCACATTGCCCGATCAGTGTTGACTTGCATGAATGGACCAGACAGACCTATATATATATATCCCAAAGAAAACATGATTTCCACACAGAAGTGCAGTGCCACTGTGAGATGTGTCACCAATTAATAGACATCTTTATTTATAATCCACTGATGATATATTATAGTAGAGCCCCCCCCCCCCCAAAAAAAAAAGGAAAAAGAAAAAAGAGGAACCCCCAATGTTGGGATGTGGTAGGAGGGTTGGGGGGGGGGGGGGCGTTCGGGGTTATGAATAAGTTTCTCCACAAAGATGCCGCATGCGTCACACATGTATACTGGGTTGTTGCTGCTGGCAACATCTATGCAAATGTTGGGTAATTCTACACAGATAAGTTTACTGTGCCTAGCTAGAGGGAGAATGCTTACTCTGGGTAACGGTTGCCTATATTGCAGGCACCAGTCCCAGAAACCAATTTCCGATGAGCCGACATACAACCCACTACCACGTCACAGGCTAGCTGCGTGTTCGCATGATAGGAGTCTCAGTCCTGGGTGGCAGTAGTTGCCCCAAAATTCTTGAGATACCGTATTAGTAGCATTTGGTTTCTGCGTTTTCTAATCGGAAGATAATTAGGGAAGGGTATAGTTACTTGTTTAACAGACTTTTGCAAAGTGTGAGATGGAGAGGAGGTGGGTGGCACTGGTTGATTATCTTTGTAAATGCTAGCAGTCTATGTGAAAGTCCCTGATTTAATTGTGCCCTCAGAGAGGCCTTTATATATGCAATGTTAAGAAGGCCTATAACCAAATAATATGAAGCTGGTAAGCACTGATGGATTGAAGACATCATATACATATATTGGTAACAGGTAGAGGGTAGAACAAATGTGTAATGTGTGCACTCTCCACTCAGGGTATCCCCACACCTGTATCTTGTCAGTACCTGCAGTGAAAGAACCAACCTGCCAATACTGATTTGCTATTAGCCCTCTAAGGGCAGCAGATGGATTAATTGTGTTCGTCATGACGAATGATTGCAGCCCGGCAAGTACTCGTCAGGGCGGTATTCATGCATCATGCCGATCCTTTGCTAGTGTATCAACCCTTTCGGCTGGTCACAACATTTAAAAGCAGCACTAACAACTTACCCGTTAGGGCTGCATCCATACATCATGACGACCAAAGGGCAAATAATGGCCTTAATGCAGCATGCAACCCTTAAAGGGTTAATGCCGTGGATGCAGCTGTCACCTGTTTGCGGATCACCTCTGATCTGTCCAACTTTGCACTTTTGGTAAAAGAGGAGTCTTACTGTTCTGTCAAAGTAATCAAACATTTTGTCGTCTACGAGTTGGTACATGTTTGTTGGGCGTGCTTGATCTCGGCGACGGAAGCACGGTCGCCGATCCTCCTGTGTGACTGGGATAATACCCTAATACGTGTGGAACTATAAGACTTACAGGGGAGATTTCCATTCTCCGAATGGACCTAATCAGACAGGCTCCCTCCCTCCCTCTAGTGTTCTTTCTATCGCCAAAACAAGGCTGAAACGGAAGAAGTAAAAACAAGTGAAAGAAATAATTCACTGTTGCATTCTGTACTAGTAACAATGCAAAGAGTCATGGGGTGGGGCTGGGAACAGGGCCGGGGAACACGGAGACAGAATACCGGTATGCCCTGGCCCAATAGGACCGTACACTGTATGGAGATGTACGGACTGCCTGTGGGAGGAATTAGGAGTCGACTTTGGTTCAAGTACAGTAGGCACATCATAGCCCATATCTATATTGCTGCTGATTCCAATCCAATATCATGAAGACAGTCACTAGAGGACGGCATAGTCAGAACACTTATGACTCCATCCTGACATAGGACCATTAATGGGTGGGGGAGAAGGCTATAGACCCTGGAGCCCCATCCCCCCTCCCCAACCACTACCCAGCCTCCAGCCTATATGAGCAGGAAAGAAGCAGGGGTATTGATTTTGTGTACCAGCAGGTGGTTGGAATGGGAGATGGATATGAAAGGCCTTCTTGTATATACCGGAGGAGCAGGTCCAACCCCTGGAGCAAAGTGGTCTTCAGGCTAAGAAGAGTGGGAAAGTGGGTGGGGGTGGGGGTAAGGAGTCGAAGTAGAGACATCGTCTTCAGTGGATGTATTTGTAGGATCAGTGTGGAGATATACTGGGACGTGCTTTTTCTTTCTGGAGGGGCGGTCCATTGTCAGAGTTGGCTGCCCATCGGTATTGGTATACTGCATGGTGGTATTGGTACCCAATATTTCAAGACTGGTTCCAGATAGGAGGGAAGAGGGTATAGACTGCCTGTATTCTACCCCATACCAACTTGAGCAAGTGTAGGGAGAGGGCTTAGTGGCGGGGGGGGGGGGGGGCGATGCCGCAAATGGTCCTGAAAAATAGTAAAGGGAGATCACTACATGAAGTTGCAAATAAATAATTTAACAAAGATTCTAGAATGCGTATCCTATTTCCTCTGTGGTGTAGGTTATGGAACCTAACTGATCGATCAACTCTTTCATTCTAGAGAGGGCCCATGTTGATTAATGACAACTGAAAACTTCAATACATGAATTATATACGTGTATTATAATGATAATAAATCATACGTACCCGCAATGCTTCTTTATATAAGGAACATGTGTCCCTAGTGATCAATGACGTTGATGATAGTTAATGAAAATGGACATTGCAAGATAAATGATTATTGCTTCAAGTACATGTGCAATATACCGGCATGATTGATGCCTGGTTGGTGTATGCATCCTCACTCTCCACAAGCGCCATATCACATTAATCCTTGTAACTGATATAATATAAACTGATGTATTGATTGATTGTGAAAAGATCAACAGAATTACTTCAGAGGCTGAGGAACAGGCTAACCGACTCGGGCATGAGGAAAGGGTGCTGTTAAAACAAATTAGTTTTTAAAGTGCTTTGTGCCGTGATGAAGTTAGATTAGATGCTATTGGGTTTCCAGGGGTGGATTCCAATTTGCCATTCTAGACATGGACAACAAACAGAGCAAATTAAACTAGTGTATTACTTACAAATTGATATTTACCTTTAAGAATGGGAGAAATTAGTGGAACTGGAGGTATGGAGGGTGTACTTTTATAGAATGTATGAAAGGGTAATGTTCCCTCTTTGGTATCACCCCATCCCTAGCTACCTCCTTCCATCATCATCTCTCATCATCCTTATCTTGTCTCCAATTCCCTCACACCACCTATCGTTCCTCACGTCAGCTATCGTCCATCACTTTCTTCTACCGGTAATATCTATCAGCCCTCACTACTTCTATTCCCTCTCTATCCTCCAATCTTCACTCTATTGTCCTCTACTCTCTCTCTATTATCCCTGATTCTATTTATCCTCCCTCTCCCCATCTGCACTCCACGGTTCGTCCCTCACTTCAACTATCATACCTCACTCCTTCTAAGCTCCCTCTCCCCTCCCTTTTCCCTCCCTCTTACCACTTGTCGTCCCTCACTCCCTCCGTCGTCCTTCACTGCCTTCCTCAATCACTCTTCCTCTCTCATATACAAAAAAAAAGTACCCTGCCTTCCTCGTTGCCTCACCCCGTCCTGCGGCTCTTCTGCGCTGCACCCACTCCCCGCTCATCTGATGAGGTCTCCGCAGGCTATCATGTCAGTTTGTGCTCAGCCTGGTCGTACCTCACCCTATCACCCCCGGGCAGTGACAGATCAAAACATGTCATTGCTGCCACACTTCTGTATCATAACAGGCCATCCAGCCCGCAGCTGCTATACTGATGTCACATTAGATCCCGGGCATTAGATCCTGCACCAATCTAACGTTGAACCCAGTTCCACTAGAGCCTGCACCAATCTAATGCTGAGCCCTGTTCCACTGGAGCCTGCACCAATCTAACGCTGTGCCCAGATCCATTAGATCCTGCACCAATCTAACGTTGAGCCCTGTTCCACTGGAGCCTGCGCCAATGTAACTCTAGAGCCGGGCTCTAGAGCCCATTCCAATGGGGCCTGAACCAATCTAACGCTGAGCCCTGAGCCTGCATCCATCTGATGTTGAGCTCTGTCCCGGCTCTGTCCCACTGGAGCCTGCACCAATCTGACGCTGCTGATAAGCACGCTAAGGGAGTGATCATTTTTTAACAACAGGGGGGGGGGGTGTTTCCAGGGGTCAAATATTTTTACCCCACCCCCTTAGGGATAAAAAAATCGGCTCGCGCGCAGGCCCTTTGAAGCATAGTAATGCGAGGGCTTTTTGGCTCAAAACAGGTTAAATTATTTTGACCCCCCCCCCCCAAGAGGGGTCCAAATTAGCTACATTGCAAATAACATTTCTCACTTCTCATCATATTTGTAGACAATAAAATTCGGCATCTGCTCATGAATGATTTGACCCAATGGATCAATAAATGCGAAATGAGTCAAAATAACTCTGAATAATAATTTACCTTAGCTTAGGCCACACTTTTTTTTATTTGGGTTACGAGCCCGCTGCACTAGGAAAGGCCAAAATCGGAATAAAAATAAAATTGGATTTTACACTTTTTTTTTTATTCCCTCCGATCTACATTCCAGACAAAACAAATTAAATATATAAAATAAAATATATAAGGTATGATATACCGTTGGAAAGCTAAAATCAACAGAAAACCGATGATCTAGCTCTCATTGTGCTGAAATAATAATTCAATTTTTCTCAAAATTTGAAAGAAAAAACAGCAGAATATCTAAATAACTAAAACATCAATTGTTTTCTATTGTTGGATCATCCTTTTGTATTTCCCACATACATTCGGATATCCAAGTTTTCTAAACATATATAAGTAAACTTCCTAGAGCCCGACTTTTATTTTATTTAAAATTTTTTTATATTTCGTCCTCTGTGCTTTTGAAATTTCCAGAGGTGTCCGTAACCCAAATAAAAAAAAGAAGTGCGGCCTTACATCAACCAGAGAAGAGAACCATCGATTCTATAGTTCATTGTATACAGACAATAAACTGCACATCCTCGGCTGTACACATACGTAAATGCCTCAAGAGGAATTTTCGTAAATCTCTTGTAGATCTCCCATCTTTTTGCTGAGGTGGAGGAGCCTTATACAGGAGGAGGGAGCTGCTCTGTGCTGTCACAGGAGGAGGAGGGACGCGTTAAGCCCTCAGTATAGTAAAGGGGATTGATGAGCAGTCCCCCCCCCCTCTCCCCGGCCCCTCTCACCCTTCTCCCCCTCCCCTCGCTCTCCTCCCTCTCCCCCACCGCTCCCTCCTCCCTCCACGCCCACCTCCGTGATTCCAGTTTAATAGCCTCGTCGGCAAATTCCGTTAGTGTAAATTTACCTCGGCTTGTTGTAAAAGGGATAAGGCGTGACCTGCAGGCAGGTCGTTCACTCGTCTGACGGTGCAGTTTTGTAATTGGGATTGGAAAAAAAAATAACGGGATGGGAAAAAAACGCACACTTTTATCATGGATTAGTTTTCACAGCGATGATTACATAGGAGGCAAAAGGATGAGGAAAGTAGTAACGGCTCTGAAGGCAGTATTATTGAAAAATGATAAAAGATTATTGACTCAGGGTCTGCCCTGAGTCTAGTGAGACGATTCTGGACACCTCTTTTCCTTGAAAAATGAAATTGCTCCCATTTGGTCAATATTTCACTCTTTGCATCTTGCATGGTGTCATTAGATCACTTTCCACAATATCTATCTAATGGTGTATTTGTTTTTTACAAATTCCAACTGTAACCCCCTAAAAAACGAAAAATAATATTAGGCAGTAATTGCTGGTAATTTGCTTCAGCATAGAGCTCTATGGGAGCGTGTAGATAACCGATAACCCCAAATTTGGATAGTTCGTGACAACCAATGCTATCTCTATGGGAGGGGTAGGTGAGACGCTTTTTTTCAGACATCTATCAAACACTTAAGTACTAGAGGTAATTTTCAGGGGAGGTTACTTGATATTATTTGTGTAACAGATCAGTGTTGTGATAACCCTGATTCACTTTGCACTGACAATGCACGTATCGTTACAAAGACTATATGGAAATGTGAGTTCCCCCCCTTCTCTGCTAGATATGTCGGCAGTGGTAATTGACTGGGGGGAGTTAATCATCTGTTACACACGCCGCCCCGCGGCCGGCCGACACGGCGAAACAGAACCGAAGATGGTGTCGCTGCTGACGCTCCGATCGACTCGCTTTTTCGGCCGAGACGTAAAACGGCGGTTACACGCCACCAGGCGCTGATACCGACAGCCACCTGCTTGCCCAGACGCACTTGCTCGCCCACACACACCGGCTCGCCCACACCCACCGTCTCACCCACACCCACCAGCTCGCCCACACACACCTGCTCAGCTGAAATATGATCACATACTAGTGTGACACATGATTTGAGGGTAGTTTTGACCCAGGAATACATTCCTGCTCTCAGAATTGACAAATAATTCATTGTTACTGAAATAATATTTATAGATTCAGTTGTTTAGTCCATCATTTCAATCACTTTATCACCCTGACCCTGAGTCATCTGTGATGTTAATCACACGTTCAATCTTTTATTTCCCTCAGTCCATAAGGTGAGTACAGTGCTAATAACAAGTAGTTTTAAATACGTTTTATGTGTTAGGCAGTTATACTCCTGAATAGGAGTTGCGCATCTTTAAGATGAGCTATATATGGATATACAGGACAGTCAGGCGCGGAAACTATTCATGTATTCTATTTAGAATGGCAATTTATCCTCTTCTGTCTACACATGTTTTTTCTTTCTATGTAACTCGCAGCAGTTTATTGACCCAGGGCAGCTCTGTGCCCTCAGGGTCTTATACGATGGTTTTCTACAAAAATAAGACATCTTTCAGTCCACTTAAAATCCAATTGGTCTTTTTGATATATCCTTTACGGTCCAATGAGACATAGAAAGAACACCTCTGCATCAATGTCTTTGATTGTATGTGCTTTTTTCTGTAGACAAATATATCTGTTTCCATAGCAGAGACACATTTTGAGACAGTATATGAGATGCTTTTTTGGTTCAGATCAGGAAAATTTCAGATGACAATTTGCAAAGGGAGGTTTAAAAGCAATGTACTGAGATGCCGTAATGTGTCAAAGTGTGAAAATGGAAAGAGCTACTGTTTCATTCTACACCGCCTGCCGCCCCCAGGTGACCAGCACAGTGAAACAGGAACAGAGATACTGTCGCTGTTTATGCCCGGATCGACTTGCTTTTTGGTGGAAACATAAAGTGGCAGTCATGGGCTGCCAGAGGATGATGCCCACAGCCACCTGCTTGCCCACAACTACTGTAAAACTTCGCTTATAAGCCGCGGCTAGTAGGCGAGTCAGATCGGCGTCGCGGCTTACAGGATCGGCCCAGCGTCAGGGTGCGGCTTATACGCGAGTTTTTTCTACTATGGTACAGTACTAAAAGTCACCATAATCAGATCTCTGGTGCGGCTTATAGGATCGGCCCAAACTCGGGGTGCGGCTTATACGCGAGTTAGGCTTATATGCAAGGTTTTACGGTACCGTCTTTTCTACAGCCACCTGCTCACCTACAGCCACTGCCTGGAATTCAATTTGGGCCTGCGAATAAAGTATGATACATGAAAGTGTGGTAGCATCTCCTGGAGATTACAATTCTGCTTCAGAATTGAGAAATAATTTCTTGTGCTCAAATAAGAAAATTCAAGACCAGTCATTCCACTGTCTAATGTCAATGTCGCCTGTAAATCAATTCAGTCACTTAATCACCCTATACCCTGAGTCATTTGTGATGTTAATCACACATTCAATCTTTTTTACAAACAATTTACAAAACTAATGCCCTGGGTCCACTGAAGGTCTGTGAAGCCTATCACCATACCATTCACATTCATTGAATGATATTCCGTTATGCATATTTTGACCGACCAAATAGAAAGGTTTGCAGTACATCTAGGTTGAATTATGAACATGGAAATTGATTAAGAATGATTTATGAGCAAGTTTATTAGACTGGTCTATTTGGCCGCAATAGGACTGACTGTTAAAATATTGTTCGCATCAAAATTATGCCAGCTGTATCTGGCTGTAGAAAGGTTGTATTCATATATTTATAGACAGCGACTTTTCAAGAATTTTAACACAACTGATATGTAAAAGGTCAGCTGTGGACTGTGTCGTGAAATAGTCTCCTGTCAGATTCCCATGTGAGACAGGTCTCCACACCAAATGACGCTCAGGCTCCTTCAGAAGGTCAGTGCCGCATTGGTGCTCTGACTTTGGCTTTAACCAATCATTAAATATGAGACCATCTCTTTATAGCTTCCGCTCCACGCTTCCACTGCATTAGGTTGAAGAGCAGCTCTCAGCAAGTACAATGGGTTCTGTTTCCGCCATGGACATGTCTCATTATGAAGAAAAATAAGGGAGTAATCAAGTATGATATCATCATAAGGCCAAAAAAAGGCACTTTTGAAGAAGTTTTTGTATTTTTACCCTTTTTTGGTAGATTTTAGGGGTTTCGGAGGGGCCGGCTAGTAGGCCTACTTTCATGTTTAAAAAAAAAAGTTAAAAAAAAAAAATCCGACTTACCGACCCTACATTTTCTTGCCATGTTACCTGAAACAAACCTTTGTTTTTTGGCTTAAGTGAAGTACATGATAATATGAGAATGATATCGTAGAGATCTGCACAATGGGGTTGGAGGGCAATGAGTGTGTGCTTGGACACTGATGACCACATTAGGCACCCTATAAAACTCAGAATAGTGGGGGGGGGGGGGGGGGGGGGGTCCGTACTAGAGGATCACCATCAGTAATTTTCACATTATGCTCAAAACACATAGCTATGTGTAAGTCATACACATTTGAAAAGAGGCAGGAATCCACTTGAGGGTAATAGAGGCAGGGTTGCCACCGTCAGGGAAAATGTCAGGGAAAATAATAATTTGTCAGGGAAAATCAAAAAACGTCACCAGTTTTCTTTGAAAAAACCTGTATCTTACTATGATTTTAAGGGAGAAAAAATCTAAATCCTCAAGAAGCAGGGGGATAACATTTTGTGTGCACGTGATACACAAAATCCCTGTTGTTAAATAATGGCCGCTCGCTAAGTAGAAGATAACTTTAAAAGGAGTGCATATTCATAGTTGGAGGCCATTTAAAAACATTGGGTTTATGTCGCGATTGTCAGGGAAATTTGATATAACGTTGAGGAAATGTCAGGGAATCCAAAACCCTGAGAAGGCTGGGGCGGCGTAGCATTGTATTGGTAAGCCTACTTCCATAGGACACAGCTCCGATGGGTCACATGACACCTCTCACCACAAGAGACTCGGGTTACTCTCGCCGCGAGCAAGTGCCGCAGCCGAGCAGCTACGAGTCGACATGACCCTGTCTTAACAGTGCAACCATTTTGTTAAATGCGGGGACTGAGTTAGCAGAAGAATTCTGACCAAAACAAAATGTTTACATGTGCACTTACATAGCTAAAGCAAGGAATCAAGATGGCGCAGGGGGAAAGCTTGGTAGCAGTAGCAACAGCCAGGACCCTAGCAACGGCCTTTATCATCGCCAGCCCCCCCCCCCCTCTCGCACACGGGTTATTGCCCCTGTCGGTGATGCACAATGATATGATACAATGAGGTGGAATCTCAACATCTGACTTAACCATATGGTGTTCCATCTACAGACCTCCTTTATTAAGTTTATGACTGGTCGCGTATTTCAGTGAATGTCAGGAACATAGGGGATATGTCAAGAAAATGTGGTTTTCCCGTTTTACATGTACATGACTCATGAGACGACTTAACAATTAAGTCTTATCATATTCTCGTTAGATGATCATGTAATGCTCTGACTGTAGTTTTGTAGGCTACCATACAGGTGTATACCTGTGTATTGAAGTATTCAGTCTGTGGCAACGTATTGGTAAGGGAGGGAAGTTTTTATCTCTTCCTTCGTTCCTTACTTGCGAATCTTCGGTAATATCGTACGGTCTTTCAGATCCGGGCTTATCAGCCGTTGTTCTTAGGGTGGCATTGCAATTTAAAATGATATTCAAGTGTGTAATTATCAAACGGCAATAAAGGGACTGGAGAACGCCCTGTGGTAACGGGGTTTGGGTAATCTCTTCTGCTTTACGAGACAGGAATGGTGTAAAGTATTCTCGACCATGTTCTACCCCTGTGCCCCTTTTGTGCGGCAAGCAGTGGATCCTTTCTAGTGGAGTCTATAGGGGTCGTTGCGTGCAAGGCTCTGCCGTTGTGTGACTTTCCTCTGCTGCACTTAAGGGACCCTGGAGTGGGGTGAGTGAACATAGCATACCTGCTAGAGACCCTCAAGAGGCTACTGGACAGTTAACGTCCGCAGTCGGCCTTGAAAGCATACACTTTGGTCAACCCTTACGTAGATGTACTCGGTGTAAGAAATACCGTTATCCCGACCACTTTGGTGTATAGGCTGCCGCTAGCTGGTGTTCATCTTACCAATGAGATACCAAGGAAGAAGATAACAACAACCGAACTGTCACTCTAAAATGTTGTACTGTCAGATGTTTAAAGGTTCCTACATAGTACACTGTTAGATTTAAATGTGGCTGAGCCGTCTGATCTACTGGAGTTTTACCGTATATATTATACTGCTACGGCATTAGCGGAGATGGGCAGCAGAATCTAATCTTGGTTTACATTATGAAAGGACGTATTTTTGGTTTCACTATTTACAGTGTAGTAGATTCGATGTGAACAATAACTTTGACGTCTTGCACCCCCTCTCCCGCCCCCAAACTCATGTATTTTAGGGTTCAAGAATCTAAAATACCTTGTATATCTAGATGTTCGGCACGGGCTTAGCCTTGGCCTGGGGACATGTGCCTCTACATGGGTAAAATTCGACACGTGCGACACGGCCCCTTTAGGCCCTTTGAAAAATCGACAGACACAGAAAATTGGGGATAAAAATCGACCTACAGAGATTTTTCTACTAATTCCTGTATATATAAAAATCGACACAGTGACACGGCCCTTTTGCTAAAGATCGACACGGCGACAGGGTCAAAACTGTGGGGACCCATGCCATGGCCATGTAGAGGCACGGACATGGCTACATTTCTTGCCACCCCTACGCACGGACCTCATACCTCCATCCAGCAATCTTACAACAATCTAAAAAAAACACGTTAGCAGGTTAACCTAGTGCCGTTTTTGGTCCGCCCTACCCTTATTTGGGGGTATTTGTCGTCAGGCGTCGCCGTCGTCGTCACATCAACTTCCGGTCAGCGGAAGCCAGACAAGCTTCCCATGGCCAGTAGGCATGCGCAGCACACAGCCCGGCCGTCTCCGGTCCACCTCTCTAGAAGACGTACATCTCCGGTCGTCCTCAGCAGAAGTCGTACATCTCCGGCAGGCGTCGGGCGTCTCCGGCACAACTCGGCTAGCCAGGAGCTGTTGTGTCGTTTAGTTAAAGGCGAGACACCCAAGAGGTCGTTAGATGGGGGAATTAAAGGTCACTGGGCAGTAGTTAAAGGCCAGTAGTTAAAGGGTTAAAGCCCAAATTGTATAGAGGACTTTTGTAATTAGATTTGCATTTTGTGGTTGACCCAATCATTAATTAAGCTTATGGCGATATGGCAGTGGCATATTGAGAATACGTGCATTAACAACAGTAGCCTATGTCTTAAGTTTGGACAACACCCTTTACCCTTTCAGTATCAAATTACCGGTAGATGAATAGCGAATACAGATGTCTATTAGAGGTCTAGGTGAACTAATGACTCCTTTTGTCTTGTGAGGCCTTATGATCACCATCAATTTAGCCATTATTCACGCTCCATTGTCCAAGCGTATCTTTACACACCAAAAAGGCATCTTGACATCTATCTGTATAGGCTGCCTCTGTTTGTAGACTGAGAGGGTCCTTAGTGGTCACATGACCTGTCTGAGTTCCGGAAGTGTTGTTGGAGGAGACCTCTTGTGGCGGTTGGCGGGACTCGCCGCTGCATATAGATTACTCATTGACTTGCTAGGCGGGAATCCCAGAGAAACCCGGATGTAAGTCTAGATACCCGGATAATGGCATGCTGTGCCTTTTTGTCATGGAGAGGTGGAGATGTGAGAAGAGTTAGGGGAGATGATGGAGAGGGAGACACTCACTGGGGCAACGGTCTAAGACGCTGCATAAACGGTCAGGTAAATTAACACTCAGGCTTTTTCCCTTCTATCGTCTTCAAGGAATAATGTCACCCTGTGTGCTAGGTTATATGTCTATGGCAAAACTATACAATGTATACAATGTATACTATATTTCTCTCTTGACACCAAGGTGAGCCTACTCCCACGTCATAATCATTTCCAATATGCTTTAATAATATAATATGGGTGTGGACCACTAAATTCGACATGGCGACATGGCCGTTTTTGGGCCTAGTGACATGCGACATGAGGAATATTAGAGATAGCGACATGGGACATAGACATTTCTTAAAATCGACATGGTGACATGGCTATTTCTTAAAATCGACAGGGCGACATGGTCATTTCTTAGAATCGACATGGGAAATTGGGACCCCCCGTCCAGACCCCCTATAATGGGTGCTAACAGTTAAGTATAACATACAAAATAATATGTTCAGCAGGGACAGATACATCTTCATATACATGTAGCCAACATACTGTTTTGGGTCTCCTCATCACCACAAAATATTTCATTCAATAAGTGTGCATTTTCACACTGACAAAAATTACAATCACCTTCACTTGCGATTTCTATTCATGGTGTGTCTAGATAAAACACATTTTAACACCATACAGCGTATAGGAAGGAGAGTATAAAATGAAAGGTGGAACATGGCAAGGGGATTGTGAAATCAGGGGAAAAAGATGGAGGTCAACATCCAACCCGCTATTATACCCCACCACTGATCTGGTGGAATTCCATTATCAGATAGACCTGACAAAGGTCGTGTCAGGAGAGGGAGGAGAGGCCATATGATGGGTAGTTGCAAGTGACCCATGTCCGTAAACACCCCCTCCCTGGTTGTCAACCCTGTTAATTAACCCCCTATACTCCTACCCCACAGGGGACAACAGGGAAAGGGGATAGGTAGACAGATAGAATTTGAATATAATTTCCCACTTATTCATCGCTTAATAATTAAGTAGGCTCACTGGTCGAAGATCTATAAAATATATAGGACTAGACATGTGCTTGTAAACCTGTATATTCATTCATATCAATTCTAATGGTGAGGGGCTTCTTTAATTTTTTCAATTGTCCTGAAATCTGCCTGCATTTTGCAGTCTGCATTATGGCGACCAAGAAGGCAGGGGTTAAAAGGGTAATTGAGGGTGTCCGTCAAGAGTCCCCCCCCCCTGTATCAACTGACCAACAGGGGGTAGCCCGAAGGTGACAGTGACGATGGGCAGATGTCAGTCTGTGACCAGGGGTCATGGCAGGGGGTGATCTAGGTGCATTTCTCTCGATATACCTTGGAAACCCAATCCTGTAGACCCCAGGACCTGGTGTAATACGAGTCAAGTGGACAGTGAAATAAAGTGTTTTAGATCAGGACAATCGCCTTCACAATGTCCTCACTCAACGAGCCTGAAGACACTGTCAAGACCTCCCTCGTCTAGTTAATTAATAGTCCCCTCCCAACAAGGGCGCAGAATTCTACCTTACCCCTATATGTACAACTTCCGGGGTACAACCCCAGTCTGTCGATTCTGACCCTTAAATATAATACGGCCAAACAAACAAAAGTTCAAATAGGGTACCGATAGGTCCTTATATGTGTACACAACTTTTCTGGTTGGCCTTATATAAATGACTCGACTATTCCGTATTTTGTATGCTCATACCTCTTTGCCAGATGTCATATAATATTTGCCTCGTTTGCCTCTAAATTTCTGTATAATCCAGGATTCTGAAAGGAGTTATCACGTAGCATTAACTACACATGTGAGATATTAAAAAAGATCTAACATCTCGTACAGTAACCTAATATCGTGGGTAAGTAAGATGATCCGGGGGAAGAAATTTCATTGTATGGGAAAATACAGCATTGGCAGTGCTGGCCAATACATTGTAAGGCTGAATACCTAGGGATTTTAACAAGGCTTCTTTTCTCGGCTGCAAGCTTCGTGCTAGAAGTGCTTTAATAGTGGAGTCTCCAGGTGACATATGTGATAACCCACAGGTGATGTCTTTGTTACCATAGCAACTGTGAAGCTGCAATTCTGTATTTGCTTCCAAAGGACGTTCGGGCTATCCCCACTCCAACGTCTGGAAACCCTCGTTACCCTTGCCCGAGGAATGAGAAAGTGTTTTCTGTCTGACAATGAGGGCGAAGTAGACCTGGAGTAGGGCCTCTCCATGGTCTACAGAAAACAACGGTGATAACAGTGTGGTATCAGCATAATAAGCACCACCCCCCCCCCCCCCCATGCCTACTCCTGCAGGCTTTCTTGTTTGTCGCCTGTGGCCGTGACGTACTTCGTTGGTGTTGGCTTAAGTGTCTGGAAATGCTAAGATCTATAGATTAATTAATGTGCATTAGAATAATGATAATATGGTTTTAATTGCAATTGCTATTGAAACTGTGCAGTTCTGTAAATCATTTATGTTCTCTCTTGTCTTAAGCGGGGGAAGGGTGGGAGTGCATTTTGGGACCACCTTTAAATCGCGTGAGGAAACCCAGTACACAGAGGGCATGTTTATGATTGCTAGCCTGTCTAGGGCACTTCACTATCCTGGACTGTTAGTGTTATGCACAAAGTGTCCTGGTGTTCTTTATCCATGCACGTAACACCTACTGAGATGGGGTAGCCCAGCCCTTTAAAGACCGCATTGTGCGGCTATGGTGGGTGCTCTCGTCAGATGGCTCTATTCAAGCATTCAAATACCTACCATATACGGGTTGGAAACGTCACTGGCGAAGGGTCCTGGACATGTATGCATTATAACAGCAAATGGCACAGTTAAGCGCTGTGCCATCCTAAAAGGATTAACATCTAGAGCTTCTAGATGCATCTGTCCAAGGGGTCTGAGCTAAGATAGCGGGGGCGGCCCTATTAGTGTAGGCTGTAAATGTAAGAATCGCAGGATTTTGGGAAATCCATGTTAATTCATTGAGACTTTTTTTTTCAGGAACTTTGAAACATACAGAATTAGAAAAATATGGGTGTGAATTTTTTCGTAACGGTTAAAGGTCATCTAGGGGTCATCGAAAAAAATAAATAAAAGATGTGTTTAAATGTGGAAAATGTGTATTCATGGTAATTCTAATGATAATTAAGCACCCAGATCTTTGGGAAATATTGACTATGACCTACTACATGAGTCTAAATGGTTGATGAGAAAATATGATTTAAACTTTTGTCTTATTAATTATTTCAAGAAATTATTGATATGATTTATTATATGATAAAAAAAACTTGTGTTAATTATCTTTATCAAGTGTACGTTAATCCTTGGAGTAAGAGACTCATGGAAAATGTGGGTGTGAATATTTTCATAAGGGTTAAAGGTCATTTAGGGGTCATTGAATAAAAAGTGAATTTAAAATTGCACTTTATCATGGAAAACATTTATTCATGGTGATTCTAATGATTACTAAGCACCCACACATTGTAGGGATATTAACTATGCTCCCCTACTTGAGTATAATGGTTGGACAGAAAATATTATGTAATAATTTATGTTTTTAATTAATTATTTTTAGAATATTCTGTGCATATCAAGTTATTCTTCTCACAGGAACAGTTCCTTGTTGTACAATTGCCTTTCAAGCAATTGTATATTGTGAGCTGTATTGGTTGCATGAAGGATAATGATTTGATCTACCTCCTCATGTGTTTCGAAACAAGACATGTCAGTGGATAGCCCACCCTGACTTGTAGACACAACAAATGTGGTTGCTGAAATATCTATTGGATTGAGGGCCGAGTCACTTACCAAGTCATTACTAGCTGGGGGGCTTGGTGGGCTTTCCCAAAATGGCAAAATTTTTTCCAAACCCCCCACCAATTAGGCAAAAATTATCTCGACCCTCCACTACATTCGGATTTTGAGAAATGCCCCCCCCCCCCCACAAAAGAAAATTGCATGCTCCTGTGGAATCAAGTGTGGTCATGAGTATCTAAATGGACCTATTTTATTATGATCCCCCTCCCAGCATTGACACTTTTCCAGTTTTGACCCCCCCCCCACCAAGGGCCTGTTTTCTATTATTACCCCCCTCCCTATATCCACCAAGCCCCACCCCCCCCCCCCCCCCCCCCGCAACTGGCAATAAATGCCTTAGCCCTAATCAGCTTCTCTGTCAGATATGTGGTTGGTGCTTGGTTTGTACTGAACTAAGAAACCCCTTCAGTGTGTGTCTCACTAGGCTTCTGTCAAAATACACACTGTATCATAGTTCATCATTTGGGTGAGTCACATCTTTAGAATGGCCTGTCTGTATATGGTTCTGATAATACCTGATTGGTGTCTATATTTTGGCATCATGACATACTTGTACAGAGTTATATCTTATTATATCCATCAAAAGGGGCATAACTATGTACATAGGACATACTAAATGAACATAGAATCATATATGAAAGCTGTTTATCTTATATGATTTATAATGAGTGGTCACATATAGCAGACAGATCATTAAGGTATATGATTACCAAATGCATATATCTATTGATATTTCCATTCATACCTATTCTTATTGGACCCACATTGCTTATTTTGTTGGCTCAATTCAGGAAATGTATATATATATATAGTTTGATATTACTTGGAGACAGTTGAACTAAAGTCCAAATATAAGTGATTTTGGTCAGTACTTTTCATTTTGTTTTGTCTACAAATCAGGGTGTGCTATCCACTAAAAGTGACATGTCTTGTCTAGAAACAACAAATAATGAGGCAGATCAAATTATTATCCTTCATGCAACCAATACAGCTCACGATGTGCAATTGCTCGGAAGGCAATTGTACAACAAGGAAATGTTCCTGTAAGAAGGACAATTTGATGTGCACAGATTATTCTAAAAGCAGTTGATTAAAAACATTAATTCTTACGTAACATTTTCTCCCCAGCCTTTTACACTCAAGTAGTGGGGCATAGTTAATATCCCTACAATGTGCTGGTGCTTAGTTATCATTAGAATTACCATGAATATATGTTTTCCATAATAAAGTGCAATTTTAAATTCACTTTTTATTCAATGACCCTCAAATGACCTTTAACCCTTACGGAAATACTCACACCCATATTTTCCATAATGCTCTTACTTCAAGGATTAAGGTACACTTGATAAAGATAAATAACACAAGTTTTTTTATTATATGATAAATCATATCAATAATTTCTCGAAATAATTAATAAGAACAAAATTTAAACAATATTTTCTCATCAACCATTCAGACTCAGGTAGTGGGTCATAGTCCATATTTCCCAAAGATCTGGGTGCTTAATTATCATTAGATCTACCATAAATACAGGCTTTCCACATTTAAATGCAATTTTTATTTTATTTTTTCGATGACCCTTAGATGACCTTTAACCTTAATGAAAAAATTCACACCCACATTTTTCCAAATCCTGATGTTCCAAGGATAAGAAATAACTTTGGTAGAATGAATTAACACGCTTTTTCATGAAATGACACTTACAGCCTACACTATATAGGGTTCTGGAGGGAGGTGCGCTGGTTATGGCGACAAGCACTGATAAGAGCTGATAAGGCTGTTACAAGCATGTCCCCTGTTTGTCCCCTATTTGTACCCATAGTGGTATGTCTTATCAGTGGGTTTAACAGCAACCAGCAAAATTTAAAATGGCGGACCCAGTGGGCATAGCTCCAGATTCCTATAGTGAATAGATGGGAATCTTTTCTCTGGGGAGACGGGGGGTCCAATTGAAATGGTAATTCAGTGTGAAGAATGGCTCCACTGGCTGTTTGTCCGCAGTTTGCCAAGACAGATGTTATCTCTACCGGCTGCCATTGACACTTGTGTTCTTTTACCGCTCTAAGAACCTCTACAAATGTTATCAGGCGTGAACAGCATGTAGAAGACTTGTTGTTGTAGCCTCAGAGTGGCCGGTTCATTGTAAGGCATATCTGGAGAGGGCGGGGGTAATATACAGGTTGTACAAAAAGCTTCCATTTGTTAGCGCCTTACGCCTCACTAACCAAGGTCCAAATGTTTATTCCGAGCTGCCAACTATTACGTATTTCTGCGTTTATTAGGGCCTATTTGCGAAATTACCAATTGCCCTACCTAAATAGCGAACCTTGAGTATTGGCAAAGGGTGTGGGTCTTATAAAACCGCTCCCCTAAAAAATGACATCATTGCGTAAACGTTCCTGAAATTGATAAGTGGATTGGTGTGAAGTTGCAAAGTTTGGCTTGACTGGTGTATACCAGTGTTGTGGTGTGCGTTATATTACTCAAAAAAGGAAATTATGATTACCGGGTAACAGTAAGTGATCAAATAGGTAAACAATTAGATTCTAGATATTTGAGTCATCTTATAATTAAATAGGGCCTACCCTCCACTTTCGTGAAGCTACATGTATATATAAAGCAGCGTATAGAGTGTCATGTATATGCTGCTGTCAGTACTTTAATTAAAAGTGTCCATATGTAAGTATAGACCGATACTTACAGTCCACCGTACTGCTGCTATAAGTAGAACCATCTCTCTAAAACGGCAGGTGTTATATGTCAGCTCTATATAAGCTTCTTAGGTTACTAGAGAAGGTGTGTTAGGCTAGATAGTCTCAAAACTGCGAGATAGTCTCAAAATACTATCTCGCCACCCTCGTCTTTGCGAGATACTAACAAAACTATAGTATTTTGAGACTATCTTGCAATTTTGAGACTATCTAGCCTGAGGGTGGCGAGATACTAACAAAACTATAGTATTTTGAGACTATCTTGCAATTTTGAGACTATCTAGCCTGAGGGTTGCAAGATATAGTCTCAAAATTTTGAGACTATCTCGCCTGACATGTGTTTTGAGACTATCTCGCAATTTTGAGACTATCTAGCCTGAGGGTTGCAAGGTTGTCACAAAACCATAGTATTTTGAGACTATCTTGCAGTTTTGAGACTATCTCGCCTAACAAGGTGTCCACAGGGGTCTACATGATTGTAATGGTGCATCTGACTATACATGGATGGCCACTTTTTCAGCTCTGTATATAACAATGGATTCCTCTCTCGTTGCCAGTCACCTATATTAAATGTGACAACTTACCCGTGATCTCTAACTATAGGCTTGTTCAGTTCAGTGAGGTAATTGTTCTGTTTATACAAGTACAGGCTATAAGTCTAAGTAATGGACAGTCGAAATACTAGTAAACAAATGCAAACAAACAAACAAACATTATATGTATGCATGTTCTCTCCTAGAGCCTTGGATTGCTGGCTTTACTGTCGTGAAACGTAGTTTCCTATAGCATGTGCTGCAGGACTTATCGTGGCTTTGGCATGGCTTACCACAAATTTAAGGATAACCTCAGTGGAGAAACACAACGTCGATGTCCTATGCTTTATCTGAAATCAAGGATTGGAACATGGTTGTTACGTGGGAAAATAAAATGGCGCAATATCACATAATCAAGTCATTGTGACATAATCAAGTCATACCAGGCAACAATATCTTTGCGTTTGTACACATTCATTGACCCAGGGAACCTGGGTTTTAGGGAGACGGTTTTGACGAAAATGAGTAGATTAGCAGTCAAACTTTGATGCAACTGCATAAATTCGCTGTTGCATATTTTGATAAGGAAAAGCACTGCAACTAACTTTCAACCTATGTCTGTCAACCCCTGCATCCAAAGATTTGAAAAAAATAATCTTTCTTAGTGAAAAAGATGGGAGAAAAAGAGTCAATTTGACATCAATTTACACCTCTCTGTGAACTAATGCTAAAGTATAGCAGAGTGACCTTGAATCCACCCTTTAAAAGAGTCACCCATAGAGCTTAGTGTTGAAGGGTAGGTGAGATCAAAATATGAGACGCCTTTGAAGAGGAATGAGGACCAGGTGATCTGTAAAGGCCAAGTGTTAGATAGACTACAGCTGGAGTCGATGGGTATTGGGACTTGGGTATTGGGACTTGGATATTGGGACTTTGGGATGGGGACTTGGGTATTAGGATGTGTTTCTTAATGGCTATAGCCCTGGGTCACATGTGATGTATATCACACAATCAATCTTTTCTACATGGATATACTATTGATACGCATTAACATAGAATAGGCCATCGTTTGTATTCATCATGCAAACTACAAACAAATTTATCCTGTATTCATTACAGTTGCAACTACATTTGTATTAACTCTTTTGCAAGGGGACATGAATTGGTGCAGCTCGAGTAATAGTCATATAAGATATTGATGCGTTCAATGATTTTGAAAGGGCTTTAAATCAATACACTGATCTAGAGGAATCCACATATTAGATAGACAACATGTCAAGGAGTCATCAGGGGTAATTAACCAGGCAGATTAGCATACAGGTGATTAGGGCTACCCCAGTTACCAACAGGTGTAACAGGTGGTGTCTTAGTATGATCACAGACCCCCTCGTCCAGGTGTGTATTTGAAGATCCCTTAATTAGTTTACATGTGTGTGTTGGTTGCTAGGAGGCTATAGAGGTGTAGGATTAACAGGTGAGGATGGATTAGGATTAGAGGAAGGGTGAGTACTTGATAGTTGGCTCATCTGGTCTATGGAGGACCCAGTATATATATAGCATACTGATATTGGCACCAGAGGTCTACTAGGCCTCTGTACAAGCAGGCTGCAGATATACAGAAATTGTCACGTTGTAAAGGCATGTATCTAAACTACAAACAATTATCACTTTGGTCATGCCAAAGTTATCTCCGGGACGTGGGTGTCGGACAGATTAATTGTGACACTTCAGCCCCTGGCCGAATACCTTACTAGCCTAGGTCACCATCACACTATAGGTATTTACTATAATGTCTAAACCCCTGGGGCTATACATCCCTCTACATGGCCCAGGGCACTGCTATCAATACCCACCTGTTTACCAGGCTCCTTCTTTAAGGTACTCCCCATGGCATAACTGGCTGAATAGAGCCAATCATCTTTGGCCGTACACATGGGTTTGAGATGCTTTTCTGTGACGTTGGTTGTGATTGGTTGTTTCAGGTGCCTGGTACTGAGAGCTGGTGACGGTTGAAGCGTCCAGGTGGATCATGCACTATGTGGGTGAGGGCACATTAACACCTGTACACATGTAGCCACACTACAGGAGACATTCTCAGGTAAGCTGATAGAATCACCAAAAGTAGTTCAGCATTTTATACCATGGAGTTCCGGTGCATGTGTAACGTCCCTGGTTGGGTTGGGCCCGCCTACCTCGATCGCCACTACGGCCCTAGCGTATTTCCCTATTCAGTGCAAGTTTGATTTGGGAGACCTTTGTTCACAGGATGATGAAGTACAGTAGGCCTTTTGAGAATCACTATGATAATTTTGTCAAGGCGTAGGAAGGGAAAGTAATGCACAATGCTACCATTGAATGATCAGTTGGGCTGATGCCATATATAACGCCATTCAAAACACTTAATTATTTTAGAATTCTCACAGTGTAACTTAAGGGATCCGAAGGTAATCCTGAGGGTTAGCGTTAAAGAAAATTGTAGAGTAATTGAGTCTTTGCACCACAGTGTGGGTTTCAATTCCACATTTTCACTGTTTCCATTAGCATGATAATGTTTGTACATGTATACAATGTACCATGGTGTTGACCGAATTGCCCCTTCTCTGGCACTCCTCCAAATGTATAATTCAGGTATGGCGGGGCTAAGTTATGCCATTAACATTGTACTGTAGAAAATTGATATCTTTGCCAAAATATACCCAGTATACACCTGGCGTTTGGTACCATTCTTTGTGTTAAAATTCTAAAGGGGTTAGCTCTGTGATAAAGGCATGCAGGTCCACTGAGAAAATAGTTGAACATTAATGGGAGTGGGGTCTTATATGGCTTAATGACGTATCAGAAAGGTGATACAGGACATCCAATCAATGTAGCTTTGGGTCTCTTCCCTGCATGATCAACCGCCCTCACCTCTAGTGCTCTATTTTAATACACATAATTATGTGTATAGAGATCCTGCTTGGATTGTCCATGTCTTGATCACTGGTGTAGCCCCAGTAAGGTATCTGAGTGGGAGTTTTGTACAACTTTTTAATCAAGAAACCCGACCTTGGTTGCCAACTAGCTTCCCGGTCCCGGTCGCCAAGCAACCAATTTACTTCCTGCTTTTTACCTCCAATATTAAAGCCTGTGTAGTGCAAAGGAGCCCCCGAAAATAATGAAAGAAAGCAAGCGACAATGGGGATATATTGGAAAGTGTAAGACGGCAAAGACGACATGTCAGAGTAAAGATACAGAGACTAGGTAATAGGCTGTCACACATGTATGACAGGATGACGGGGCCACTTCCTGACCGCCATTCAGGGAGCTCAATACAACTGGGAGGCTCTGGGCACCCACACTGGGTGTTCAATGGATGCCAGCTGGGCTTTTTTATAATTACTGTGAGTTCTGTGGGACAGGCAGCTATGCTACTACATTGTACTGTCAGGATAATGATATCATCATGTGCCTATAGGGCCGCTCAAATCAGCCAGTGGAGGCACTCAACGATTAGCTCTGGTGGTGGGACTGCGAGCGAAATGCCTGCTATACCGAACAGAAGTACAGAGTATTTCATGGGACTACACACCTAAAACACGGTGGCCAATTCACATCACCTCCCAGCATGAAGCATTACCAAATCATCCATGGCATATACTAGTATCTGCTCTGTCGTTTTGAAAGTGTGCTTATGACCATCACATGGAGTTGACAATTAACCTATAGTTGTTGAAGCACTCTTCTAAGCCAAGTAAAA
Source organism: Harmothoe impar (assembly GCA_947462335.1). NCBI lineage: Eukaryota > Metazoa > Annelida > Polychaeta > Phyllodocida > Polynoidae > Harmothoe > Harmothoe impar. The sequence continues at coordinate 58,409,234 of OX381709.1, read as the reverse complement.
CCAGCCAGTGTATGTACAGTGAATAAAGATATATGAGCAGAAGAAGAATTCACGCTTATTTAGTATATATTTTAGCACATAAAAATTCCAAATTGTAACTCAAAAATATATCCCCAGCGTGTTTTTTTTTAATTCCGGCACTTAAACACAACGGTAGGGAATTTACAAGAAAGAGGCATATACAAGAAAGAATCGAGCATGGACCTCAACAGTGAACCTGTTTGTGAGAGGTATAGGGAAATGGGGAATAGTAGCATCAAGCCATCACGTGTGATCGAGTAGCGCGCGAAATATCCTTGTGCTTGGCAGCTCAGATGCCAGCTGCAAGTGTGACTACAAGCGAGAAACAAGTGGTATATGGGAGGTTATCTTGGACCAGTTTACCCACAAGGCTTTGAGTTTCTATACTAGGGGGTAGATAACGGAGCCTTTTCATATTGCTCAGAGAACTAGAAGAGATATATTGTGCTGTCGCGATTATGTGCTTGGGCGCTTTTCAATATAGCGGGAAGTTATCTGCGGTGCTATTACAAATCAGACCTTTATGCAAACTAAGGTGATTGTGCAAAGTCTCTCGCCCCTTTGATATGGATTCAGGGTCCCGTTTTGCTTGGTCAACATGACATCGAGCATTCACCGGCTTTTCTAGGGACATAGTATGTAACATATTATGAAGGCCTATGCGGATGTGGTTGTAAGAATAAACCTACCGTATTCGATTTAATAAGCGCCCTCCCCTAATAAGCGCCCCCCCCCTTTTGTAGGTTTCCCCCCCCCCCCCAGAATTTTTACATTTTCTCTTTATTGTTCCTGCGATTTTGTTACTGTTACCAGCATTTATGTGCCATGGAGCACTTCATACCTATGCGGGTTTAAGTTGAAGCCAAGTGTGAAGGTATTGGGCTGATTAAAGCCTGTAGAAGTCGTTCAGAATATTAATATTTGAGGCTGATTTTTCCACTCAAAATGATATTTTAAGCGCCTAGGGCGCTTATTACGTCGAATACGGTACTCCATACTCGTATGAAGATTCACTGCCTTACAGTGTAAGACTCTGCGAACTTTCCCAGAAGACCACAGTTGCTATGATCATTCATAGACCTTTCTTTCCAGGCATAGAATTCCCTACATAGTGCTAGGTGCCAGGCTACTCTTTTACCGTTGACAGATTAGTGTCTCCCTGCAGGTTTCTGGATAGTATGTAGGGCCTATACTACATATATTGTTCTATGTCGTGTCTTACCCCTTGCCTTTTCTCCGCCCACCCTGTACTAGGCTGTAGACAAGCAAGTGCAGGCAGACAATGTCCAGTACATTACGTGGTTCTAGGAACATGAGATATGAGATGTGTAAAGGCATAGAAGTGTGTAGGCTGTGTAACCCTATCTCCTAGACTCTACCCAGAGATGGATAAGGATGTGCTATCATTCCTGATATCATTTGGGCGATTGAGACTTACTTTCATTAAAACCATGACTAAGAAGCCCTAGCCATGACCCTATACTACTCCAACTAACATGAATGATAGCTGAGGCTTTTAGTGTTAGTGACCCTTAATTTTACACGCTACACTTAAGGCCTCCCGAGGGAATGATTAATAAAACTCTGCAGTTTGTAAACGTCTTGGATTAAATTTGAGCATCTCGTAAAGAAGCTAGGGTCCGGCCCATCCCGTTGTGTTCCCTACAATATGTGAGTCACGTTCCAGCACCCTACAGCACAACACTACATTAGGTCCAGCCGGACTTGGCTTACAGTCCTCCACCTCCAGACACCCCCCCCCCCCCCATCTTCCTCCTGCTGCTCCCTCCTCCAGGGTGTGACTCAATGGCCACAACCTGGTGTGAAGCACCCGCCAGACAAACAACTCTACTTAACTCAATCAATCCTCCCGATAAGATACATCCTGGTACCTGGAGCTTTTCTGTGAATGGCAGATTTTACTTTTAATCTGAGAATTATGCATCTTTTCCTGGAGGTTCTATTGTATGATGCTCATCTCATCGCCCCAAGGCCATCTCAATGCATAGAGTATCGGTTGATTCCGAAGCAATCATTTCTGGAGTAACGGATACCTGTTGGATAACTCATTTTGTGTGACTCAACGAGTTCATCTGCTTTGTGAGATGCCAGTTAGCTAAATATGCCATCCACACATTGGGTACGATATCTGAGAAATTATCTGGATATTATTCACAGGTAAGCCACCAGTTCTGAATCAACTCTGACAAAGGATGACATGTGCATAGCCAAGGAAAGGTCCACCTGGGATGCAATTACAATGTAATATATGGTGACAAAGGCAACAGATAGGCTTAGTAGAAAAAATCTAGACTGTAAAACAACGAAAGGAGCGTTGTGCCCTGGGAGTTTCCTTGACACTGATGCATCATGGGACAAGACACAGTGCGCGTGCGCAGCTCCGATGTCCAAGGTGGCCAGGGTCCTCCCCATAATTCGACCCTGTTGCCCCCAACTACCGCCCTCAGTTGGCACAGCTCCCGCCAGGGGATTGCATGCGGGCATGCCGTTGGTCTACGGACAGATTGCCTGTGGACGTTTTCGGACGTTCCCAGTGCGCAATCAGGGTTGGAGGGGGCTATTCCTAAGGAACCCATTGATTTCCTTACATTCCACCTCAAAAGCTATGTATAACATTGCCTACTGTAGACTAGCTTCCATCAGAACTTGAGCTCTACACGTGCCGTCACCTGGAGCCTGGGCATTGTTGTTGGGTCAGCATGAACAATACATGTATGTGCCTCTACATGGGTAAAAATCGACACTGGCAATACGGCAACACGGCCCTTTTAAAAATCGACACGGGCGCCACGGCCCTTTTAGAAATCGACAGACATACATTTTTATCAGGCCATAGTATATTCTATATGCATAACATTCGACATGACGACACAACCCTTTTAGCTCCTTTTGCTAAAATTCGACATGGCGACAAAAATGTGGGTACCCATGTAGAGGCACATACATGAATAGATGAAGATATATGTCACCCGATTTGTAACAAATTACCAGAGCTAGTCCCATCATATGACATCCCATGATATTCGTGCCTGCGTGTGTAACACAGTGGCGGATCCAAGATTATCTAGAGGGGGGGGGGGGCAAACCTGGCCAACCTAGGGTGAATGTCTTTTACCCCCGCGCATAGCAACGAAGCGCGGCGCACATACTAGGGGCTCGGGGTGGCATGATACCGCACCCCCTCCCGAAAAGATTTTGATGATCTAGACTTGAAATGGTGCATTCTCAGCCGTTTTGGAGCAAAATATTTTAAGATTCTAGCCAGTATTATTTGGGTTATGAATACTTTCTTTTGATTAGAAAATGCTTTGATATGTATAATCATCTGAAGAAAAAGTTTGAACTCACTTTCCAACACATAGTACCATGACAGAGGTATTGTAGAACCATAAAATCAGGAGGAGGGGGGGTAAAATGAAGGGGGGATAGAGAGAAGAGTATTAAGATTGAGGGAGGGACAAGTAGGAGGCTGGCTAGGATGTTGAGAGGGACTGGTGGGGGGGGGGGCTTTAATGTACACACTTGATGAAGGTACCAATGACCACATGTAGAGGTCTATCAGTAAAAGAGCTAGTATGAGAGTAAAGAGAGAGGACCTGTGTATGGAGTGGAGGGGACATGGGAATAATTTGGATATTAGGGATATTTGAAAAAAAGCCTGGAAATGGTCATATTGATACCCATTTGTGTGGGTAAATGAGGGGGGGGGAGGCACACACACTGCATCTGTTGATGTGAGCTGGGGATGTGAGATTGTGGAAGGCTGGGAATCTTCCCCTATGCTTGATGAGGCATGTCAGCTCACACGTGTTTCTATAAAATAGAGTACAGCAGTATATGTAAAGATCATTTAAGGATGCAACTGGTTCCAGTATGGGTCGAGACCACCCCATGTACGTATGGCACTATGCTGACACAAGAGGTCGGCTTCCATCTTGACCTGTGCCACCTGGTTGCTGGTAGATTATTCAGTGTAGGAGTATAATTATGGTACCATATTAGATCTCATAAGAGGCATAATGACTAGTAACATCCAAGAGTGTCGCGCGCACAGAAAGACAAACTTTTTCATTATAGACCTTTGTATATTACTGGAGAATTATTCTAGTGTATTCATACTGATTCCTGGTACTAGTAAGTTACTGTAACAGATAAGTCATCCATGTCATACCCATGAGATTGTGCGGTATCTAGCCATGTTTAACTGGTACATAGAATACAATATACCGTATTAATGTCCATGACTGGTATAATACACATTATGTCCCACAACTGACAAGAAGTGTCAGGAAGTACTTGATGATATGCCCAGAGGGTGTCTACACGTTGGTGACCGCCCCTTTGTGGTGGGATGGGAGGCTCAGCTTGGCACCACACCAGAGGATGCTGTCAGCACCATGGCTGACATGGTCACAGCTTCCACAATCAATGGGAGGTAGTTCTACAGCGAGATCTGGCGCCACCCCTCGTGCTCAAATATCTCTCTGTACGGATATGATAGTTTTTTCCCTCCAGAATGTTAATTCATGTAACTGGGATTAGGGCACTAATCTTCTCGGTGAGTGACGCCTCTGCAACAGTTTTTAACCGTGCAGAGAGGCCTTCTGATCACACCCTCTGGTGCAGAATGGTGGGGACCAAAAAAAAGGTAGGCTGACCTTGCCTCTGACCCCATAAGGACATAGTGTTAGAGGTCATTCGGTCAAGGTTATAATGGCCAGGCCTTTGTTCACATTAGTTGTGCCTATGTATGTCAGAAACACGCATTGTCCATCCACACAATGGTGAAGTGTAGCGGTTATTTATTGCCAACTGGATTGATGAGGTATACTGGTATTGTTGACATTGAATTGATGCAGGTGTTTTGATATAAAGAGATGTAAATGACCAATTACTAGTATAGCACATAGGACCTCCCAAGTATATTCAGCAATGCCCAATGTCTACCTCACATCTACCGGTAATTGATTATCACAACACACGGTAATGTGTAGTATGGGTTTTGACCACAGTGTCCTATAGTGATTCTTATACAATAAATGAATACAGTACATCATGTACCCCTAGTTAATACCCGTATTAATCACATACCCGCTAAGTGGCAACTATGCTACATGAAAACCACCCACTTTGTGTTAATCTAGCACACAGGTGATTAACAACCATGGCAGGCAGAGATAAATCTATACAAGTGCCGTGTGAAATAGGCATGTGTATGGATGGATAGCTACTCCAGGAAATGGGTCAGGCTAATGTCAATCAATCATTCACCACTAGTACCTGGAGCGGTAATTACCCCAGCCCTACAACATCTACAGGTGGTTTAACGGTTAGCCCTTAAGCCATGTATTTGGGCAATCATACAGGATTACAATGAGTATGGGAGGAATTTGATTGCATATTCATAATTTGGGACTATTTTAAAACCTTGAGTTTATGTCGTGATTGTCAGGGAAATCTATATAGAATTAGGGAAATGTCAGGGAAATTAGAATTGCCTTAGGGAAATGTCAGGGAAATTAGAACTGCCTTATTGGCGGCAACCCTGAGTATATACTTTATTGCTATATTTCATGGAATATCTAGTTTTCAACCTTATCAATTATACTACATCTTTAGATGCCACCTGGACCTTCATATCCTTGTTCCCAGTGTTTGCGTTATGGCCTTCTTAACCAGTACAAGTGTCCCCATAATTGGATCTGACCAGACGTTCTTCTGAACACACCACAGAATACAACCAACATTGTATGACAACCACATAAATCCAGTTAGCTAAATATGCCATCCACACATTGGGTACGATATCTGAGAAATTATCTGGATATTATTCACAGGTAAGCCACCAGTTCTGAATCAACTCTGACAAAGGATGACATGTGCATAGCCAAGGAAAGGTCCACCTGGGATGCAATTACAATGTAATATATGGTGACAAAGGCAACAGATAGGCTTAGTAGAAAAAATCTAGACTGTAAAACAACGAAAGGAGCGTTGTGCCCTGGGAGTTTCCTTGACACTGATGCATCATGGGACAAGACACAGTGCGCGTGCGCAGCTCCGATGTCCAAGGTGGCCAGGGTCCTCCCCATAATTCGACCCTGTTGCCCCCAACTACCGCCCTCAGTTGGCACAGCTCCCGCCAGGGGATTGCATGCGGGCATGCCGTTGGTCTACGGACAGATTGCCTGTGGACGTTTTCGGACGTTCCCAGTGCGCAATCAGGGTTGGAGGGGGCTATTCCTAAGGAACCCATTGATTTCCTTACATTCCACCTCAAAAGCTATGTATAACATTGCCTACTGTAGACTAGCTTCCATCAGAACTTGAGCTCTACACGTGCCGTCACCTGGAGCCTGGGCATTGTTGTTGGGTCAGCATGAACAATACATGTATGTGCCTCTACATGGGTAAAAATCGACACTGGCAATACGGCAACACGGCCCTTTTAAAAATCGACACGGGCGCCACGGCCCTTTTAGAAATCGACAGACATACATTTTTATCAGGCCATAGTATATTCTATATGCATAACATTCGACATGACGACACAACCCTTTTAGCTCCTTTTGCTAAAATTCGACATGGCGACAAAAATGTGGGTACCCATGTAGAGGCACATACATGAATAGATGAAGATATATGTCACCCGATTTGTAACAAATTACCAGAGCTAGTCCCATCATATGACATCCCATGATATTCGTGCCTGCGTGTGTAACACAGTGGCGGATCCAAGATTATCTAGAGGGGGGGGGGGGGGGCAAACCTGGCCAACCTAGGGTGAATGTCTTTTACCCCCGCGCATAGCAACGAAGCGCGGCGCACATACTAGGGGCTCGGGGTGGCATGATACCGCACCCCCTCCCGAAAAGATTTTGATGATCTAGACTTGAAATGGTGCATTCTCAGCCGTTTTGGAGCAAAATATTTTAAGATTCTAGCCAGTATTATTTGGGTTATGAATACTTTCTTTTGATTAGAAAATGCTTTGATATGTATAATCATCTGAAGAAAAAGTTTGAACTCACTTTCCAACACATAGTACCATGACAGAGGTATTGTAGAACCATAAAATCAGGAGGAGGGGGGGTAAAATGAAGGGGGGATAGAGAGAAGAGTATTAAGATTGAGGGAGGGACAAGTAGGAGGCTGGCTAGGATGTTGAGAGGGACTGGTGGGGGGGGGGGGGGCTTTAATGTACACACTTGATGAAGGTACCAATGACCACATGTAGAGGTCTATCAGTAAAAGAGCTAGTATGAGAGTAAAGAGAGAGGACCTGTGTATGGAGTGGAGGGGACATGGGAATAATTTGGATATTAGGGATATTTGAAAAAAAGCCTGGAAATGGTCATATTGATACCCATTTGTGTGGGTAAATGAGGGGGGGGGGAGGCACACACACTGCATCTGTTGATGTGAGCTGGGGATGTGAGATTGTGGAAGGCTGGGAATCTTCCCCTATGCTTGATGAGGCATGTCAGCTCACACGTGTTTCTATAAAATAGAGTACAGCAGTATATGTAAAGATCATTTAAGGATGCAACTGGTTCCAGTATGGGTCGAGACCACCCCATGTACGTATGGCACTATGCTGACACAAGAGGTCGGCTTCCATCTTGACCTGTGCCACCTGGTTGCTGGTAGATTATTCAGTGTAGGAGTATAATTATGGTACCATATTAGATCTCATAAGAGGCATAATGACTAGTAACATCCAAGAGTGTCGCGCGCACAGAAAGACAAACTTTTTCATTATAGACCTTTGTATATTACTGGAGAATTATTCTAGTGTATTCATACTGATTCCTGGTACTAGTAAGTTACTGTAACAGATAAGTCATCCATGTCATACCCATGAGATTGTGCGGTATCTAGCCATGTTTAACTGGTACATAGAATACAATATACCGTATTAATGTCCATGACTGGTATAATACACATTATGTCCCACAACTGACAAGAAGTGTCAGGAAGTACTTGATGATATGCCCAGAGGGTGTCTACACGTTGGTGACCGCCCCTTTGTGGTGGGATGGGAGGCTCAGCTTGGCACCACACCAGAGGATGCTGTCAGCACCATGGCTGACATGGTCACAGCTTCCACAATCAATGGGAGGTAGTTCTACAGCGAGATCTGGCGCCACCCCTCGTGCTCAAATATCTCTCTGTACGGATATGATAGTTTTTTCCCTCCAGAATGTTAATTCATGTAACTGGGATTAGGGCACTAATCTTCTCGGTGAGTGACGCCTCTGCAACAGTTTTTAACCGTGCAGAGAGGCCTTCTGATCACACCCTCTGGTGCAGAATGGTGGGGACCAAAAAAAAGGTAGGCTGACCTTGCCTCTGACCCCATAAGGACATAGTGTTAGAGGTCATTCGGTCAAGGTTATAATGGCCAGGCCTTTGTTCACATTAGTTGTGCCTATGTATGTCAGAAACACGCATTGTCCATCCACACAATGGTGAAGTGTAGCGGTTATTTATTGCCAACTGGATTGATGAGGTATACTGGTATTGTTGACATTGAATTGATGCAGGTGTTTTGATATAAAGAGATGTAAATGACCAATTACTAGTATAGCACATAGGACCTCCCAAGTATATTCAGCAATGCCCAATGTCTACCTCACATCTACCGGTAATTGATTATCACAACACACGGTAATGTGTAGTATGGGTTTTGACCACAGTGTCCTATAGTGATTCTTATACAATAAATGAATACAGTACATCATGTACCCCTAGTTAATACCCGTATTAATCACATACCCGCTAAGTGGCAACTATGCTACATGAAAACCACCCACTTTGTGTTAATCTAGCACACAGGTGATTAACAACCATGGCAGGCAGAGATAAATCTATACAAGTGCCGTGTGAAATAGGCATGTGTATGGATGGATAGCTACTCCAGGAAATGGGTCAGGCTAATGTCAATCAATCATTCACCACTAGTACCTGGAGCGGTAATTACCCCAGCCCTACAACATCTACAGGTGGTTTAACGGTTAGCCCTTAAGCCATGTATTTGGGCAATCATACAGGATTACAATGAGTATGGGAGGAATTTGATTGCATATTCATAATTTGGGACTATTTTAAAACCTTGAGTTTATGTCGTGATTGTCAGGGAAATCTATATAGAATTAGGGAAATGTCAGGGAAATTAGAATTGCCTTAGGGAAATGTCAGGGAAATTAGAACTGCCTTATTGGCGGCAACCCTGAGTATATACTTTATTGCTATATTTCATGGAATATCTAGTTTTCAACCTTATCAATTATACTACATCTTTAGATGCCACCTGGACCTTCATATCCTTGTTCCCAGTGTTTGCGTTATGGCCTTCTTAACCAGTACAAGTGTCCCCATAATTGGATCTGACCAGACGTTCTTCTGAACACACCACAGAATACAACCAACATTGTATGACAACCACATAAATCCTATTCCCATACTATCATGCTCACTTATCATCAAGGCTAGTTACCCCCCCCCCCCCCCCCAACAAATACATATGAATGAGCTACTGGCCATGCTTGGCACCAGTGACCACACTGACATAGATAGGGGCTTTGTTAGGGGAAGGGGGGGGGTCCAGCTTTGGTCGGCTTAGTGTTTATCTACAGGGTGTTGTCTGCACTAGTGTGAGTTGCGTGCTGCATCTGTGGTACCATATCCCTTGACTACCCCTGTGATCTGATATCAATGTATAGGTCAAGTCACATTATAACTCACAAGGCATATAGGAGTACCGCCTGCTTGTAGTATGCGAATAGGGGTGCCTGGGTGTTCTGCATGTAGCTGAAGAGGTTATGAAGTACCCACAGGGTCTCTACATACATATTCTGGACTGCCCTTCCACCCATACAGCCCAATGATAATTATTCAGAATAATATGGATTATAATGATAATAAGGAGGATGTAGGTATAAGGAAGTCGGGCAGCCTGGGGTGGGCTTCCCCCACTGTATGATGAGTGCTGCCTGTATGCTGCCCACAGACTGGTCAGCAAGGTTAATTACCATGGAGTCCCCGCACTGCTGGGGCTATATAGACTCTCAGGAACATGGTGTGGAGGAGAACTGTTAGGCACCGACACAGGAGGAACTAAGGGGTAGAATACTGGTTGCAAGCTAGAGGTAGGTGTTGGCGTTAGTTGTACACAATACATGTTTCAATTCATGTGATTGTCTTGATTGCACAGAGTTGATGTGCTTTAATTTTAATATATATATCCTGACTGTTTTCACTCTTTGGTGCATCTTCTCCCCCTAGCGTTGATAACAGGTTTTATATTACTGAAAAATAAGTTATAGCCTAATATAGAAGTTCCCGATTTAAATTTGCATTCCGTGTACTATTTGTCAGATCATTCTGCCAACATAGATATATGATAGTACGGGAGGTATTTAAATATCTGCTGATTTAAGCAAAACCACAATAACTGGCTTATTTGAAGTATTAGGTACATGTCCATGTTGATGTTCAGGTTATGAATAGCCGTGTTGTAAGAGAGCCTTCCCTGATGTATATAAAAAAGAGAGCAGTAGGCAGATGAGTATAAAGACTACTATTTGGACTACTGCATGCTTAGCAACTAGATGGAAGCCCACGATATTTCAGTAGCAGATTAGTATCGCACTTATCTGCTACTGCAGTCCAGACTTGTATTTGGTAAAAGCAGTACACCTTTTGTACTACTCGCTGAGTGGTGAAGTAAAATTATACCGCTTTCTGATCTGGTTGCCGGGTCTGGCTGCTACCAAATATTGGTCATGCAATAATCTTCAATTGGTTCACTAGAAAATGAATTGACATTTATCCTGTGTGTCGCACTTTTGTTATGGTGACCGTATGTGGCCCTAACTGACTGCAGTGCTATAGTCATATCTTATGGCTGGCTCTCAATGGAAGTTCCATGCATCACAGCTTTCTCAGAGTATACCAATACAATACTCCTACCCGAATTATCCTCCATGTTATAGTACACCTATGAGGCTGACTGCATTGGACCACGCCCAGGGCAATTGGATCCAGAGGAATGGTATCCTCAGCAATAGGCACAGGGACGGGTGGAATAGGCCTACAAGTAAAAACTTGTCTCCACTCAAGTAAAATATCTTATCTTTGAAGCCCAGGCTGGTGGAGACTTCTTATCATTCATATCTGCTCATCCCTTTCCACTTTTCCTACACCCTCCCTGTGCTTGTCTGTGGCTAACCTATTATCCCGGCCTATTACCAGGATACATGGAAGATACATCTTTGATCTGACTTAACCCTTTAAGGACGGCATGATGCTTTACTTATGCCCTATGTATTTTCTTGTCATGATGCATGTATGCAGCCCTGGCGAGTAACTCACCAATGTTGCATTCATGCATCATGCCAATCGTCGACAGTTGGGAGTCAATAAACTGCTGAGGGGTCGGCATGATGTACCAATGCAGCTGCCGGGGAGATACTCGCCGGCACTGCATTACTGGTGCATCATGACAAGAATTGTTCCTTTCGATTAATTTAGCCTCCGACTTCAGGGGCGTGGCAAGCAATGTCAAGGTAGGGGGGGAACTATTTAAGGGTATTTTTACCCTTTTTACTTGACCTTTTTGGTTTGACCTTTTCTGGAGTTGGTCAAAAGTGGGGGAGGGGACATTTCCCGCCCCTGAGTCGGTCCAACTCCAACACAGAACAACCCCGCACCCCACCCCATGGCTCTGGAGCATCTACAGATTAAAATGTTCTCCTAATACCACCAGAAAAGGAAACGTTGATTAAACTTCTTTTCTTTCACATTTTTGACTCACTATAATAGTTTCATCCAAATCCCAACACACTGGTTTGCATTCGCCTCGGGAATAAACATGGAGTCTAGTAATGAAATGTTGCCGCATATTTACTGACTGACTCATGTACGTTAACTGGCTAATGAGACCACATGCTAATGTGTACTAATGGTTGTAAGAATGCATATATATGCTACATCGACACTGAAGTGTGACATTCATGAGAACATTGCGGAATGGAGAAAATGACATTGAAGACAAACATATCAGTCAGCAAAGTATATTGCCTGGCATATCAATAATGATAGTATAGATATACGTATCATAAAGAATTTGAATCATTAATCCTACTGTATTCAACGAAATCTGAGCACATGTAAAAGGAGTTGTCCGGGCAGAAAGCGTCTAACGATGCTACCGTTCAATAAAGATTCAATTCAATTCAATTCAATTGATTATCACTATTAAACTGGAAATATCTTTTGGGTGACAAAATAGAACACCAAGTATCCACATCATGTATCCACGTCACCAAAATCCCTTGGAACTGTAGGGCATAAAATTATTAATAAGGGTCGTTTAATAGGCATAAGTCTACGTGGTGACAAGCTGGATCCAATATTGTGTGGGCTGTATTTTATAGCTAGACCCGACAAAGTGCTGTACATGTATTAGCATTGCATCATCATGCATGTAGGTCACATCAGATAACGCACCCAATACCAGGTGTGTAGGGATGTGCACTCGTTATCTTGTTAACCAGAACGTAAACGATCACTGTCAGCTAATAGGATCCCTCATGGATATAAGCACTCTTCGTTTTTACAACTAGTGTGTTGGAGGCATAGCTATATAGCGTACCATTTTGGAATTATTAATATTGATATCATTCTGAATGGAAGACGTGACGTTTTACTTACTTCTCTCACTACTGCTCAATTTCGGAAGTTGATATCATTCTAACCTTTTGCATAATTCCTAACGTACGTGTAGCAGCGCAGATAATTATAAGTAGATGTTTCTACGCCTCGCAGAAATGTTACCTTTCCTAAATATGTAGGAATGCATACCTTTCCATGGGATTTCACGATTAGATTATAATTATCTCTTACATTATATTTATAGTGATCCAAATATGCAGCGTTTCTGCGTTTTGTTTGTCGGCGAGTTTGACCTCATGTACTATCGATATCGAGAAGTAGACGGAAATATAACTGTTTTGTCTTCCTTTAGTATTTCAGATCCGGTAGTTACCAGTGATATATCAACTCATTGTGAACACAGACACGACTGCATCGTCCGCTAACTCTAGTCTTCTGTACCAGGGGGCGTGACGACCACTCCGCCACCTCCCGGCGACAAGAGTAAGTAAAGGGTGTAGGTTAAGCTGCCTACATGTGGTTCATGGTAAACGTTTGTACACTTTGTACTGTATTCTGTGGTCTTTGGGGTTTTAGGTTTTATACTGTTAGTGTTACAACTCACGTGCATGCGTAGTCTTACCAATGTTACTTTAAGATCGTGTGTTATGCTATTGACAATTCAACTGCATTCTCCAATCATTTATAAACCCATCATCCCTCTCCTATAGGCGGAAAAGATGTGTCATGTTTTTTAGTAAACATAAAAGGCAATACGTGTACTTCAAGGTACGAATAAACACTAGACTCTAGCAAACTTCATACATATGTAGGGAGTATGTAACTGAGAGATATTTTGATAACTTTAGCTAAATTAGTTGTGGATTGGTCATGACCAGATTCAATCCCCACTGCCTGAATTGTACATCTTTGTGTTGTGCTGGGTTACGGTGTGGGTTCATTTTGCTTTGCGTACTAATCCGCCAGCTTTCCATTTACAAAAGGATATGTCATGTCTGCATTGTCCATCAGTTTTCCATTCGCAACCATTTCCCCACCCACACATCAATTCTATAATACATACCATGATTTACTTTAAGGTATTACAAAAAGGGTTATAATATGTTATGTAAGATATTGAGCGTATGCGACGCCTTAGTTTTATTACTGGACATCGATTCTCTGTCTCTTTGTAGCTCTATAGTGATCGATGCCCAGTTTTATACTTCAGACCAGTGGCTCATTTTGGCTGTTTTTCGCCTCACAGATTGCTCCTAGCGCAAAATCCTGACTAGGTGTCAATATATTCTCTATGCCAATGTGTAATATGAGGGTAGAAAACAGTGGAACCTCAGCTAGAAAGAATCCTACTGAACAGTTTTTGAGAAAATTAGGGTTTTGTTGCCCTTTTTTGCTGTTTTTAGTACATTTCCTACATAACCCGTGAACGTCAGCATTTCTCAATTTTCAGGTATTTAGAATTAGAATTTGACATTTTTTTATTCGCAGTAGGATTCCTGAATACCGAGCCATTCTAGAAAAGCTATTCTTTGGAAAAAATACTTAGTATTTCTTGATGATTTTCGTTGCACAAATTTAGGTTGTAATATAAAAACTGCATTGTCATCCAATCAAAGTGTTTGTGCACTGTTGATGGTCACCCCCTCCCACCCTCTTCACTGTGCATTGAAGGAGAACAGGCAGGGGAGGTACACGTGTCTGTATATAGCTGTTGACCTGGGTGCTGGGTGCATTTTTAATTTATGGGGTGCCAACTGTTCATGAAAGAAAATTCAAATAGATTTTTTTTTTTAGTATCAGATTAATGCAACTACAAGTCGTGATAGCACTTAAAGCATTCTATTTGCATTAATATGAATGGTGGCCACCTTATGGGGTGCCAAATATTCATGAAAGAAAAATTGATAAGAATTTGTTTTTTATTAGCATTAAATTGATGCAACTACAATTCGAGATTGCATTTCAAGCATCGGGGCATTCAATGAATGGTAGTCATCTTAAATATATGGGGTGCCAACTGTTCATAAATAAATAAAAAGAATAGAATTAGTTTTTTTATTAGTATCAGATTAATGCAACTACAATTTGTGATTGCACTTAAAGCATTGTGGCATGCAATGACTGGTAGTCACCTTGAATGTATGGGGTGCCAACTGTTCATGAAAGAAAAAAAAGAAAGTTTTTTTTTTAAGAATCAAATTAATGCAACAGCAACTCAAGATTGCATTTAAACATTATGGCATTCAATGATTGGTGGCCATCTTGAACCTATGGGGTGCCAACTCTTCATGAAAAAAACAACTAAATTGGATGTTTTTAACAGTTTAAAATTAATGCAACTACATTTCAAGATTGCATTTAAAGCATTGTGGCATTCAATGAATGGTGGCCATCCTAAACCTATGGGGTGCCAACTGTGTTTGAAAAAGGTATCAAATAGAAATGTTCTTATATAGATATCAAATTAATGCAACTACAATTCTTCATTGCACTGAAAGCATTGTGGCATTTACTAAATGGTAGCCATCTTGAATGGGTTGAATGAAGGAAAAATCAAATAGGATTTGTTTTTTTGATAGTATCAAATTAATGCAACTACAATTTGTGATTGCACTTAAAGCATTGTGGCATGCAATGACTGGTAGTCACCTTGAATGTATGGGGTGCCAACTGTTCATGAAAGAAAAAAAAGAAAGTTTTTTTTTTAAGAATCAAATTAATGCAACAGCAACTCAAGATTGCATTTAAACATTATGGCATTCAATGATTAGTGGCCATCTTGAACCTATGGGGTGCCAACTCTTCATGAAAAAAACAACTAAATTGGATGTTTTTAACAGTTTAAAATTAATGCAACTACATTTCAAGATTGCATTTAAAGCATTGTGGCATTCAATGAATGGTGGCCATCCTAAACCTATGGGGTGCCAACTGTGTTTGAAAAAGGTATCAAATAGAAATGTTCTTATATAGATATCAAATTAATGCAACTACAATTCTTCATTGCACTGAAAGCATTGTGGCATTTACTAAATGGTAGCCATCTTGAATGGGTTGAATGAAGGAAAAATCAAATAGGATTTGTTTTTTTGATAGTATCAAATTAATGCAACTACAAGTCAAGATTGCATTTCAAGCATCGGGACATTCAATAAGTGATAGCCATCTTGAATCTATGGGATGCCAACTGTTCATGAAAGAAAAATAGAATAGATTTTTTTTTATTAGTATCAAACTACTGCAACTGCAATTCGAGATTACATTGAAAGCATGGTGGCATTCAATCAATGGTTGCAATCTTGAATTTCGAAATGAACATACACACAGACATATAGGCATGAACATGGTGTTCTCCTTCATATAGATATTCATGGATTTCTACTTCTAATAAATATAGCTTTCTGTTACATGGATGTCGATGTCCAGTTTTAGATGTATATCCATATAGTGCATTGGAGTGCTATAATGTTGGACTGCTGTATTTTAATGTTCGGTATGATTGATATCTCTTCGTTTTTAAGTGTGGTATGATGAATTATGGTCAGAATGATATCATATTACACAAATGCATCTCATCTCTGTCTCTGTCCCTTATGGACATGTACATAGACTTGAATTAAAGAATGGTGTTTCATATTAATTTCTAATGCCCGTCACATGTTCTATGGAATAATCTGCCTTCCCTCTTAGGTATTGGTAGTGAATAGTAAATTAGGGTTTGAATTTAATTAGAGTCAAGGGAAATTTGTGAGAACCCCTTCACGACTCTCTGTGGAATATCTAATGCTCAATTTATATAAGCCTACACTATGATGTGGTGATGTAGGGTAGACCGCCCATGAGATGACTAGCTGGTCTGTTGGTACCATGTGTAGACTACTATGTCTCAATTAGGGTGCTAGTAATCATGGGACTAATCTTCCACAGGGCTATAATAGACATGGAGCTGGTCATCCTCGGGCCAATTGCCAGAGGGCCTATCATCCACATGGCTCCTGATCCGTGTACCGGTCTACTCAAAATATCAACAGACCAGCTAGTCATCTCATGGGCAGTCTACCCTAATAGTTCCAGCTCTCATCTCTTCACTCGTCAGCGCCTTTGGGGAATGGGTATATACATATATATATTCTCCAATCTAGAGGGACTGGATGGCAGAATATGCACTGCCAGCAAGATGGGTAAATGTCAGACGAGGTACACTACTATTTTAGGGACCTTCACCATACCCCAACGTTACATGCAGATGTAAGCACTATACGTGTATTTCTGGCAATGGTACAAACATAGTGCGTTACGTCTACGTTCTATGAGCTACGACGTGGTTGCTAAATGTCCCTCTTATATGCAAGCAGTCACACAGAAAGAACACACACAGATCGTGCTTTCTGCTTTCAAAATGGCTACTCAATGATAGTTTCTCTTCGGCCTATCTAAGAATACTGAGGAGGGTTATCTCACAGTGGGTTAAATTAATGGGGCTGCTGCATTCACAATGAAATAAATACAAATAACCTAGACCTACAATGATTTGCCTATACCCCCGACTATATTTGATCCCATTGTAAAGCTAATGTCGATTTATTTGGTAATATAGAAAAGGAGGGGTGCTGTATTCACCATGAAATAAATACAAATCGCCTAGACCACCGATGATTTGCATATAACCCCGACTATATTTGATACCATTGCAAAGCTAATGTCGACTGTATTTGGTATCTTAGTAAAGGAATTCCAATATGTGTCAGGTAACTAGAATTTCAACTAGGATAAAGCTAAAACGATGCATTCCAGCTTGTCTAGGCAATCCAACATCATTTGTAGGCACTTGGTGTGCCATTATTCAGAGAAGTAAGTGGTCAGTGATTTCCATAAAAATCGATATTTCAACGTCCCCCCCCCCCCTTTCTCACTCTTTTCCTCATACCTCTAACATTGGGAGAGGCAAGACACCCCCACCCCACCCCCACCCCTTCATATGTGACATACTTTATGGACGGCCCCTTAGATGAAGACTCAAAATCAGGAGTTGAAGGATAATCGAGTCCCTTTTTAGGAACTCTGGCAATACCCAACATAGACTACATGTGAACTATTGATGGGCTTATAAGGAGAACAGATTGGTTGAAAACATTTTGATAAACAGTGGTTCCAGGGTACACCTCTGGCGCAAAGAGTGACATCTACATTTTAATGGGGACCCGGCTACCTGCTGCCCCCCCCCCCCCCCCCCTCCCGTTAGTCCTTACGCATCGTCATTATCCTGGCGGTCTCGGTAAGAACCACACACATGTATGCTTCCTGAGGAACGTACACTGGGTGCTTCACTCTGTTTAGATCCGCCGGTGTAATATATGTGTGGCTGGTGCTGACCGTATGGCAAGAGACCCTTGTTCATGGAGAAGCTTTGTATTCTTCATGTAAAATCACACTAGGCTAAACAGACTGCGCAACAAGTGGCATATGCAATGACACGTTCCAGGCTCACTCGATTATGAGTTACTGTGTATTAACAATGCCTCCCCTTTTAGCCTACTTAATTAGGGGACTGCATGTAGATGGCATTTTAGGGTTTGGCTGCCATATTGGATCTCTCCTGTGAATGGCCGCAGCTTTTGGAGCTCATTCCTCAGATGGTATAGCCTAATTGCATATACAACTAAGTCTGTAGAATTATTTCTGGTGGCAGGATGTGTTCATCATGGTGTTTTACAATGATCTGTATTAACAAGGGAAGTGGGTTCAGTCACCCTTGTCTGTGTTGATAATTGGCATGCATGTGGAAGAAGCCTTGTGTTGTCCCTTGTAGCACATACTAACCTTGCAGCCTTCCAGCTTGTTGTGTAGTAGTTACAGGAAGGTTGTCTGTAGTCTAGCCTTAAGTAGAATGTAGCATTTGTACATGTCCACCAATAGTGCAGCACTGACTGTCATGCCATCTGGTGAAGGGTTGGTGAACTAGCATGGTAGAGATAACCGTTGCCTGTAAACCACTGTTTTCCTGTGAAATAGTTGTAATAGATAATTGTACTGATTCCACTACAGACAAAAAGAGAAAGCTCCACACTAGGGCTACCCATACCAACATTGGATACCTATAGACACAACTAAAACTATGATGCGCCTGTGTGAGTATGACATGTTAATCATGGTATCTTGGTATACAAAAGGCACCCTCTGTATGAATTACAACCACTTTTCTTTGTCTTGGTATTTCCACTTTAGCTTTGGGACTATGGGCACTTTTTCTTCAATTTTCCCCAAATTCCAACAATGTGAAATTTACTTGGAATTACACTATGTGATTTACTTTTTCTTCGGTGGCTGGCTCAACACGAATATTACCTCACTGTCTATGCACGATTTGTATTCGAATTAAGGGTTTCTAGACGATTTAGGGCTCCTGACCTCTAGTTCGCTACTGAGGTGTATATCTGACTTCCAGTTTCCCGCCCTCCTCTCATTGACTCAGGGAGCAACTGCTCCCAGAGTCTTATGCGACGCCTCTGTGAGACGCTTTCCACTGATCTGTGCAAAAAAAAGTAAATCAATATTTCTCACAGAAAAAAACAACATTCGATATTGCTGTGATGCACAGATGCAATTGAACTGTTTTCTGTTCCAATGCAACAAACCCCAACAGTTTCTGTCCATTGGTTCTATCTGAAATTCTATCTCAAAGTAGACCTGTCCAAAAAAGGTCATTTTTTCGTAACTGTAGACAAACATCAAAGTACTGCTGTAGACATTTCGTCGATTTCGGCAGTTAGTGTTATACCTATGGGGAATCAGAATTCTGGGTAGGTGAGACGTTTTTTGTCAGACCAGTTTGCCATCTGTGGACATGAAATCGAAAACACACTACAGCTAGCACACTACAGCAAGCACACTACAGACAGCACACTCCAGACAGCACACTACAGGCATGCACAATATAGACACCACACTACAGCCAGCACACTACAGACAGCACACTACAGACACCTGCCCTGAGTCTTTTGTGATTAGCATCACACGCTAGATTTTTCACAGGATCGATACCATGCAATTATGTAAAGGCATTTGATGTCCTGTATATTCAAATACAGTTTTCACCTTTAGCATGAGCCTAAAAAGGATCGTTTGATTGAGAGATAAGATTCATTAGTGGATGGGATTTGAGATGCTGCTCCAATTTTTTAGACAAAGCATGTTTTTAAGTGTTACCTTCTCAATAAGGTCCTTCGTGCATGGAATTTATACGATATACGTTTGTTGTTTTCCCACTGTGTGCATGGAGTTCTATCATTACCGGCATGTGATTTTCTTTTCAGAAGTATTTTTATTGATCATTGTAATATTACCTATTATTGATATACATGTAGATCGATAGCCAAATACTATATGAAATGCAAGTTATGTTAATAAATCCACTGGATGTATAAGCACCGTGATCTAACAGAGAAGTGATGTATTGAATAAATAGATGGTTTAATATATTTAGGACTCCAACTGTGAATACAGCTATGTCCCAATCAATGAATTTGCATGCCCTGAGTTGCTCTGTTTGGATCTAACAGTATTAACCCATATATATATGGTGGATCAGACCACCGGTGTAGATCTTGGACACCTTGACCATATAAGACTTCTTATGGCCAATGACCTAGACCTATCGTAATGAGGTTTTAGATCCAGGTGACTTCCTTTACCTTTGTCTGCCTAAAGACTAGCATTGACCACCGGATAGCTCAGGCGCCAGGCTCAGGCGTCACAGTGCACCTCGACGAGACGAGAAGCTCATTTATGGCTTTCTGTAAATTGGACATGGCGACATGGGCTTATATCAGACATGCGACATGAGCCTTACTAACATGTCGGGGGGGGGGGGGGGGTGAGACATGGAATTGGGTACTGGGTATTTTCAAAACGGCCGGCCATGATGGGTTCTTAGAGGTAACATGAAACATGGTAATTTAAGTATCAGGCGACATTCACCTTTCCTGAAGTGAATATGCGACCTGTGCCCCCTGCCCCCTTCACCCTCCTTGTATCGAGCACCCCAGCGGTGTGGGACACGTCCCATATTTGTGCAGACTGCATTAGTTTCATGAGACTGCTCCTTTGGAAGGCGCCGCTATCAGTATGAC
Organism: Harmothoe impar; assembly: GCA_947462335.1. NCBI lineage: Eukaryota > Metazoa > Annelida > Polychaeta > Phyllodocida > Polynoidae > Harmothoe > Harmothoe impar. The sequence continues at coordinate 58,388,385 of OX381709.1, read as the reverse complement.
GTCACAACTGGCCGCATGTGGCACGTGCAGAATGGTGTAGGCACGTGCCTTTTGTTGTTGTTTTACTTGGGCTTTTATTGACCCAGGGAACCCTGGGTTTAAGGGAGACGGTTTTGACGAAAATTAGTAGATTTGCAGTCAAACTTTGATGCAACTGTATACATTTCCTGTTGCATATTTTGAATAAAGAAAAGCACTGCAACTAACTTCCAACCTATGCCTGTCTACCCCTACATCGAAAAATTTGAAAAAAATAATCTTTCCTTGCGAAAAAGATGGGAGAAAAAGAGTCAATTTGATATCAAACTGCACCTCTCTGTGAACTAATGCTAAAGAATAGCAGAGTGACCTTGAATCCACCCTTTAAAAGAGTCACGTTCACACAGACACCCATAGAGCTTAGTGTTAAAGGGAATGTGAGATCAAAATATGAGACGCTTTTGAAGAGGTATGGGGACCAGGTGATCTGTAAAGGCCAAGTGCTGGGGGTTCGGGGATGGGACCTTGGATGGGACCTTGGATGGGACCTTGGTTATGACTATGGTTATGACCATGACTATGACTATGGCTATGGTTATGGCTATGGTTATGACTGGTTATGACTATGATTATGACTGACTATAGTTATGACTATGACTTATTTCTCTAAACCTGCAAGAGGTACATGAGAACATGTAGCATGATGTTATTAAGGCCACATGACACATGAGTTGTGGTCAGGTGAAAAGTGGTACTGGTCAGATAGAAAGCTTAAACCTTCAGTTAGTTAGAAAGTGTGACACACGAGTTGAGGAATACGTTTCTGTTCTCAAAATTGACAAATATTTGATTATTCCTGAAATGATGTACAGCTCCAATCTTTCAATCAATCAATTTTAATCACTTAATCAGCAGGTTATTAGAGCCCTGGGTCACGTGTGATGCTAATCACACAATCAATCTTTTTTAGATGGGATCAGGGGAGATAGGGGTGGTGTTAAAGAGGAGAGGAGGTGCCAGATCTATATTAGTCAGAGACGACTTATTGAATCTAACATTGACCTACGACTATGTCGCATTCCTACTACATGTGCAAAATGCGCAGTGCATGCTGGATGGTGTATTAGTTAGGGTTCACTCTCGCAAATTACTGCAAGGCTTAGCATTTAGGAACGTCGTAATGAGGGATTCCTAAATCTCAACCGGTGCTGATAGTCCCATTGCGGGCTTATATGTGACAAAACGTGGGAAAACGTGACATTAGGGGAAAACACCTTTATTTAAGTTCATGTCTTCAGCTACAATTTGATACTTCAAGCATCAAAATATTTGAAATAGTTGCTGAGATATGACATCTCAAACATGGGATGGTAGGGACATGCAGGAATTCAGAATAGACTGCAATGTGATCACATATCAATATATTTTCAAATAATCCATACAAATCATAATTATTAGAAAATAAACCAATAAATACATATTATTGTACATAGATTTGGATCTGGTAGGAATATTGGCATTCTGTTCTCAGTTCTGAAATCCTCATGGATTGGGCAATTGGATAGGGATGATTTTTATTCCAAAAGAATGAGGTGATTGTTGCCATGGCAACCAAATGTCAACAAATGGGTTAGAAATGGCTAAAAACGTTCTTTTTACATTCCAAATAAGACCAATTTAGAATGAAAATAGAATTTCGATAATAGCGTCAAAAGATTCATTGGAAAAAGTTAGTTTAAGGTCATGTTCTCGTAAGTATTCACATTTTTAGCCATATCTCCTGAAATATCATGTTTAGAGCATTTATGGCTATTCCCCCTAATGTTACCATTTCCCAGGTTTCGTCACATATTTGGGAGTTGAGCTCAGAGTGAGATCGGATTCTACATCTAGTGGTGGTGTGCAGTATGCCTCCTCCAGTGTGTAGTATGGCACCCAGCATTAAGCTGGTCCCACAGCACGGTGCCTGTTCCAGTACCCATAGCACAGTCTGCGACGTGTAGTGGTGAGTGGCAGACAGAGGGTCACTCACTCACTCTCTGCTCCACTCACACTCTCACCACATCCTCCCCCTCCTCCAGTGTGACAGTTCCCACAGGAGGGGTTACACACAGATTACATAGGATACATGTACTACACATACCAACACGACCCCTGACTAGTGTGTAGTGCAGGACTCAGAACTATCTATATTATCTGATAGATACCACACTCCTATCTCGGCAGGTACCAGGACCACTCACAAAGTGCACAGGAACCACAGGCATCTACATGTAAACTCACAGTCACAGAAAGGAGTATATTGAGAATCATACAGTTTAAGGGTTCTTGTCATTTAAACGACTATCGCCTTGTAAATTATAAAAGTATGTTGGTGGATTTTGCGACCTAAAATACTGGATTCAGAGTAGTGTTACTTGAAAATCCATCATGGCTATGGTTTCTGGAGTAAACAATGGCACAAATGAAACAGGTATGTAAAACACATAGACTTGAATACAATATATACACGTAATCATTGTTGATAATCGATGGACAGTGAGTGCATGTATACCACTCACTTATGAGGGTCTGTTTTGGTCTGTGCAGACATTGATATTATTCCACAATATCCTGGGCAATCTTCTAAGGATGCTTCAGTGTAGATAAGTCAGTGGCACTTTTAAATATGCATTAGGACTTAGAGAAAGGTCCCTGCATATGTGAGTCCTCCCCTCTGGGCAGGTCTACTTAATGTGTTGCCTCCCATGCCTCGACCAGGTGGTATTGGCCCCAGGCTAATTGATGTCATGTATCCCTTGGGCATAAACTATCTTTTTTGTCAACGCCATGGACACATCAAAACACGAAAGCCATGTCAATTAGGACATTTTAGTACATGTACAAAGACTAGTAGTAAGAGCGGCTATGAGGGGGAGGGGTGCTTAAAACGGTCACTTAGTGTCAGTACAATGGTGACTTGACTTTAGTGCTTTCAGTGACAAAGGTGAGATGACTTGGTGTCAGTGACAGTGGTGACATGACTTGAAGTCAGTTACAGTAGTTGATATTAGTGACATGGCTTGGTGTCAGTTACAGTAGTGACATAAATTGGCGTCAGTTACTGTGGTGACATGACATATTACCAGTTTCAATAGTGACATGACGTTGGTGTCAGTTACAGTGGTGACATGACTTGGGTATCAGTTTCAGTAGTGACATGACTTGGTGTCAGTCACAGTGGTGACATGATATGTTACCAGTTACAATGGTGACGTGACTTGGTGTCAGCTACAGCAGTTCTTGTCAGTGTCAGTTACAGCAGTGACTGACAGTTTTGCTGTAGGCTACAGCAGTAAGCTCAGTATAATTTACAGATGTAGGTTTGGGAGTGGTGAGTGTTGTTTCTGATCACAGACTCAACTTGGCATTACTCTCTGTAGGGGGTCGGTGCCAGGACGGATTATAGGCCTAAGGTCAAGTCATGTGTATACTTATGTGTACTGCTAGACTTCTATTTTAAACGTTGTCCCTGCTACCAACACTTTTCTCAATGAAACTAGTTAATAATTGCTGGCCATATAGTCTTTGAAACTGTATACTCTTCTTGGATACTTCTCTGGAGGCTCTTTTGCTCTTCTTACATTGATTCCCTCTTCTTTGATGGTGAATGTACTTCATATGGTAGTGATGCCATCTGATATACCAGAAACCTATTATTCACTGGGTCAATAGGATCATGTATGCATAGGATGTAAAAGTAGGTATATATACACGATAACACTGCATAATAATGGCTATTCTATTAGTCCCTCTTGTATAACATTATTAAACTGACATATCCTCATCCATTACTGGCATTGTCCAATTATGTTTACATACAGTGATATACACAGGTCAGTTATGTCAATCAGTGTGGTGCCACGACCTACTTACTTCGAACAACTCTTACCAGTATCAAAGAACCTCCCTCCCCTGAGCCTCCCTCCCATCCTTTGCCGCTGTTAAAGTGTACATACATGCATGATACACTATTAACGTTTCCAAAATGAAATAATACTTGGTTATTCACCCTGCACCATGTTATGTAGACCTTTGTGGTATTCATGTCCGTACATCAACCATGGCAAAACAGATAGCTCACTGTCACGAATTTGGCTTTTAATATTTTAATATTCTATTCTATTTATATATGAGAGAGCAAACCAAATCATGGATTTAATCTGTGGTTTTGAGAGATTTGGTATTACACTTGTCATTATATTAGGATAGATAGCTATAGATTCCCATTATATCTGTATGGCATCAGTCATGTCTAACCCCTTTGTTCAGTTCTATATTGTATTATGCCTTAGTCCTTATTCTATATTGTATTATGCCTTAGTCCTTACAATGTGTGGAATTCACCAGAATTGTACCCACCACTCACTGAGGACTGAAACCTAGAGCAAGTCAGGGTTTCTAGGTTTGACAGTCGCCCATGAGGTCTTTGATGTCCCCCTGGGACGTGCCATGACAGGCCATGACGTGACGTCTGCAGAGATCTGGGCCATTCCCGGGGACCATTGTGCTACAACTACCCTCTATGGGGCCAGTACCACCAAGCCTGCATGTATAATGAAAGACACATGGTGTCAGACACCCACCCCCATCCCCTTCCAATTTGGGTAATAATCAGGAAATAATGTATGTAGCCATGTTTTGTAGGTTGTGGAAAGGCATAATATACTAGAAATAGGATTTGTAGGCCACACTGGAACAGAGTAGGGGGGGGGGGGGTAAATGCGTCGCTTTTGTGTGTAGGGTAGTTTTCTTTTCATATAATGGAGGAGTAAAAAAACACAAACATTTACACTAAATAATGATCTGTATAATGCGTCTACGTGTCTTTACTGAATGGCACAAGTATAGTACATTATTGTAAGGGGTGCCTGATATGACATATCTACACCATGCATAAAAGGAGTGCCCGATAGAGATTTACTTCATACATAATACGGAGAGATATTGAGCTACAGTATAGTATACATATTAACTCACAAGAGCTCTTTATGATTACCTATCGGTTTAAAAGATTGATAAAACAATATTGTGTGTTTTTGATTTTTGACCGATGGGCCTAGATAGGTATTTCTTATCAAGCCAAATCCATATTCTATTCGAATTTCTAAATACAATACAATATGTACTCACATTTCTCTGATTTCTGTATCAGACCTCTGACATAGGCCAACATTTAGATAGATGCTGGTGTCATTATGACATGTGAGGGATGATGAGACAATCATATTTACATAAGATAATGTCTCAAGTACTCGACACTGTAGGGACTGCCCTTCAATATGTTTAGTACTCCACATCCTTGTGGTACTACACTCTTGTTTGAGGATCACTGTTTCCTACCTCATACATAGACATTCCTGTTATAACAGCCCACCATATTATGTGAGATGAGACTTGAGGATTCGTGACTATCTCCCAACATCCTCATCTGATTCTAATAAAACAAATCCTCTTCCCCGCACCAGTGGTCCCCTCCCTCACCAGACAAGGAAGAGAAGTAGAATGTGGTGATATAAAGCATATGCCTACCTAATCAGTTCACACTATCACCAAAGGCTATATGCCCGCCCTGATGTACGATCAAGACCACATAATCTTCATAATAAATGAACAACCTAGAGGAAGGTTATCTTCTTTTCCCCATGTACAAATGTACTCATACTTCCTACAGCTATTCTGGGTGATTTAGTTACAATTTGTCTTGAGTTTATCTAGAACGTTATGCTTATTTCTTTTCCTGCCTGGCTGGTGAAAGTAAACGGTTTACTAAAAGCTATGTACATCGGTTTGCCCAGTAAGATTTATGTATAATCCTGTTTCAGACTCGCATCCTCTTCCCCTTTCGCTTAGATAGTAAGTTTCACAGTGTTAAAAGAGAAAATACTGTTTTAAAAGTACATTATATCAAGCATAAACACCAACTCTTGGAATGTACCAGATGCTTACCTTCAACTATAGGTTACATAAACTGCATGATATATAAGCATACCTACTTCTGGACGTTAACCCTTTAGGGTAGCCTGAATGTTTCTGTCGCCATGATGCATGAATCTAACATTGGTGAGTGACTCGCCGGTGCTTCACCCATGCATCATGCCAGTCCCTAGTGGTAATTAGACCTCCTGAAGGGTCGACATAATGCACCAATACAGCACCTCTGAGGCACTCGCTGTCCCTGTGTCGGTGCATCATGACGGCAAATGAACATGACGCCTTGAGGCATCATGCTGCCCCTAAAGGGTTAACTCAATCACTCGCTGCCACAACAGCCGCTGTTGTGCCTCTTCCATCTCTGCCTCTCATCTCCGCCATCAGTGCTGAGAGGCTGCAGACGGACGGCTCTAGTGAGAGCCGCAATGAGGCATCATTTTAAGTCAGAGTGAAAAACTCTGGAAGAAAGTTGGCACTAACTCTGCCATTACCTGGTTCATGGGTGTTTGCTCACCCCCTGCTGGGAGGCGCTGGAGTTCTCCTCCAGGGCTTTTCCTCCAGGGCTGTGGGGTGCCAGACCGGTGCAGCAGTACAGCCATGGATTGTAGAGGTTAAAAACAATGATGTAGGGGTTGTGTGCGGGGTTTTGGCCAGGTGCAGGGGTGTAAAATCACCCAGTCTTTAGTCTATCAGATTGTATTCAATCATGGCATATCTAACCCCAGATCTCCCTATCGGTACGTTTTTAGGAAAGAAGTACTCATGATACGTCAGATACTGAGTAGCAAAACTGGCAGTTTAATTTGGGGATAACCTCAATAAGGAAAGTTTCGTTATAGTTGGAAATTGACAAATGTGTTGTATCTACCCTGTCCCAACCTCCCACTTCACATTCATGACTCTACAATTCCCCTCATCCTCTTACACTGTTCGGGGTAATGCTCCATAAAGCATGGTTTTCAGCCATGATTGAGTTGGTTGTAATAGATGGGACTTATTCATAAAATTCAAATTTCACACAAGGAACTGTATAGAATAGTATGATACACTTCCTGGTAAAGAAAATATATCAGCCATGAGAGAGTAAATAATTGATTGATACATCTAAGAGATGATATCATTGTTGTTTCCATCAAACCGTACTTGGAATATTCATAAAGTCCATTAGACCCTGCTCCGTTAAAAGCCTAGCTATAACTCACAGTCGTTCTTGTACAATGCGCCAATAGATATTTTGTATTGATTTAAGTTGGGTGGCCCGAAATCATATGTAGTGGCCAGAAATGTAAAGAAGAAAAAACGGCAGAGGTCCGGACAAGTTTCTGAGATAAATTGCTGGGAGGTTGATAGAGTGATCTGTTATAGCATTTGGTCACCTGTCTAATGCATGAAACGACATTAATTCATTCCAGAATAAGTAAATGTCTCGAATCATCTCAGGATATAGTAATGTTCTTTACGTATACAAGCGAAACAATCTAATTATGGTAAAAGACACCACCGCCTTTGCATGGTTTGAATACCAACCATTCTTAATCATTTATTTTCAGCAGTCTGATCGTTCAACATTTCAGTCTGAAACAGAGGCCCCCTGGTGTCTTGAAGAACAACTGCTTGTGTAGAAATCTGCCCAGTGGTCTTATTTATCATAGCATAATTGATTCCTAACAGCAAACTTTTATGGATCCTGATGATTATACAATGTTAACCTACGGTGGACGGCCAAGACAAAGGACTTCACACCTTGGTTATTTTCACATAACCGAAGGTTAAGTCAGATAGACAATGGTTATGAAAAGGGTATTAGAATTAACCACAACTTGCTGGTAGGGCGACTTGGGCTCCGCCCTCGTCTGGCCCCCACCAGCAAGCTGTGGTTAATTCTACATACCTTTCCATAACCATAGTCTATCTATTACTTAACCTACGGTGGACGGCTAAGACAAAGGACTTCACACCTTGGTTATTTTCACATAACCGAAGGTTAAGTCAGATACCCCCCTCGGACCTGAGTTATGTAATATTAACAATGGTAGAGTGACTGGTGCCCTATGAGGGCACCAGTCAGTCTGTCATGGTTAATTGTACATATTCTCAGGTCCTTGTGGGGTATCTACTACAAATCTCGTTATTAGGAGGGTGGATAAAAGGAACTTCCTGTCATAAGGAGCATTTTTCCACAGTCCGGATTATCAGTGCTCTATATCTTTAGTATAGGAACTATGCTTAGGCCAAAAAGAAAGAGGTTTGTTTCAGGTCACCCGACCGACCCTATCAAAACAGGGCCGACCCTACGTTTTTTTATGCAATTTTGAAGAAATTTCTGTATTTTTACCCTTTTTTGGTAAATTGTCGGCTCTTCGGAGAGGCCGGCCAGTACTTTCATGTTTAAAAAAAAGAAAGCAAAAAAAAGAAAAATCCGACCTACCGACCCTACATTTTCTATCCATGTTACCTGAAACAAACCTTTGGGGTGGGGGGGGGGCCTTACAAAGAGCACATTTTCCTGGTTCCAATGTCCTCATTTCTACTGATTCCACTGTAATATAATATTAAACATAAAAACTATTAAGTCAGAACACTAATCATGGCCTATATTTTTCTTTACACAGTGGGAGACAACTTCGACTCCAAGTCGCTGGGTCTTCGAGCCCAGAAGAAGCTGCTGGGCAAGATGGCGTCCAAGAAGATTGCCAAGCACTTCATCGACGACACGTCAGCCCGCCTGCTGGACCAGGTGTACCGAGTAGCTCGCGACTACTCGGGCAGCAAGAAGGTCGCCGAGAAGCTCATGAAGGACCTCATCAAGACAGTCATCAAGGTGGGCATCTTATATCGAAACGAGCAGTTCAACCTCGAAGAGCTCCAACTAGCGGAGCGCTTCAAGAAGAAGTTCCGCACGGTTGCCATGACGGTGATCAGCTTCTACGAGGTGGACTACTCGTTCGACAAGAACTTCCTCAGCCGAGGCCTCAATGAGTGTCGAGCGATGCTGCAGCAGCTTGTGTCGCGACATTTAACGGACAAGTCAGTAGGACGGATAGACAATGTGTTCAACTTCTTTGGTGATGTAGAATTCCTGGATACCATGTTCCGACCAGAAAGCACCTACCGACCCCAACTGACTAAAATGGTAGTCGACCTCAACTATCTCGTTGACAACAATGTGTTGTGAGGTAGGAGGAATTGGGAGGGGATTAGGGTATCAAGACTTGATCTACTTAGTGAATATTGAAGATGTCCTGTGTGTGGGAATCAATATGACATGGATTAGACTTGAAAAAAGAGAAGCACCATTTTGATATACATCTTGATATAGATTTTGATACAGGACACTTAGTTGTGCATCCAAACAAAGCTCGGCGTATAGGATTGGAGGAGCCAGTACAAGCAAGGTTTCAAGGATGAATGGTTAAGAGTAATTCCAAAAGGGAACACTGAAAAACAAACTCCTAGAGCGCCCTTGCTCCTTGAGCTCTATATCCAGTTCATCATTTACTTGCCCTAAGGTAGAGCTGCCCACCTCTCTCTGATATCTTGGACCAGCATGGAAGGCAGTTAGAAAGACATGTGAGATCTGAAATCCAATATTAATAAGATATTGAAACTACCTCTATGAGATGTATCTTGTTATTTGAATTTCAGGTACATTCAACGGTATCTGCTACTCAGTTCTAGGCATCTACAACAGATAACAACTTGAGATAATACACATGTAGTGTATTATAATGTGCGTTAGCATGTATATCTAAATGTGTGAGGCTGATTAAGATTTTCCCCCAATATAATTTTTATTTACAGCCCCTTCAATAACTACGGAAAAATAAGAAACAGATATAACCGACGTGTTGTACTGGCAATATATCATTAAGGTTTAAATGCAATTGGCCATGCTTGACTTTTGGAGCATAATGCTAATTAATTCAAGAGCACATGTTCCCTAACTCCCCTGTAACTTCTTTTCATTGGTTTGCATTTCCATGCCATGGTAAATGGTGTTACACATCTGGCATCAACGGTTGTTTAGTAGTTACAAAATCAGATTTTCCCCTTGTAGCTTAAGCAACTTCCTCACTTTTACATCAACATCAATTATGATATGTATTCTTACATCAGCCTTGAAGTCATCTCATAGAGGGAAACAGGGGAGGAGCGCAACAAGTCGAAATCTTTTCTCTTACTGAGTCATTCCATGAACATAGAACATGATTCCATAGTAAAGGGAGCGTTATGTGTGCCCTTTAATAATGTGTGCAAAGTGTAAAATATCTTTTGTTTATTGGATTTAAACCCAACCTGCTTAATACGCATGGTCACATTTTATTTTTGCAAAGTCGGGGTTATGATGGTATGTTTAATATCCTAACCTAAAAACTAACGGACCTGTGTTTTGAAGCTTAATGTGATAAATATAAAGGCGCTTAAATTGTGGCACGCTGTGTTGCAACATATGTATATGGGCCTATTGCTAAGCATGCTTCGTTGACACGCCAGAATGACATTACGATGTTGTGAGTGGAGCATGTAAAATCGAATTATTGATAATGTATGAAAGGTGACAATCTGTTAATTAATGTATGACTGTTTTGAGTATGTATGTATGTCTACTGAGAGCAGTTGGTTTATATTGCGATTTAATTTTTTTTAAAGATTATTAAATGGAATTTCATTAAATGTTACTCCATAGAGAATTATTATCAAATCATATATTAATATTAACAAGTTGTGTGTCCAGCGTGTTGTAACGAATGTAATTCTGTATGAATTTCTGGTGCTTTACGACTACGCTTCCCTGTTTTCCTTTCGCTAATGTTTCACTGCCATTCTAGTAATCCTAGAGATGTAAGTCAATGGCACCGATTATACGTTATAATGAGCTGTTACCATGGCAACACCTTTCTGGCAGAGCACTTTGTGTCATTTAATCTTACTATCAGGCTTAACCGTCACCCTTGTAATTTGTACAGATCCATTAAAAAAAACATTGATAAAGGGAGGGGGCTTGTGTGTTCTTGAGGGAACCCATTCCATAGCATGCAAAAGAATATACGGGAATATCACCACTTAGTACAATGGATTTTGGTGGCATCTTGTGTTTTTTTCTCTTCCAACCCCTGTCCCATACCTGTTCTATTGGAAATATGTACATATGTTCAGATGAACTTTTGTCATGATCTTGCAAATGTCACCACATCGCCTTCAGAGTATTTATGTGAGCGATGGCTAACAGAGGAAGTGTAACTATTGGGTCCCAATTATGTATTACCAGCCACCGATTTACAGTTTCTCTAGATTAATAAATCACAAGACGGCAACTGTGTTGTATCCTTGTTCCATAAGAGCCTTGTTATGGGAGTGAGAGTGAGTGAACTCGGAATCTCTTAAGTCGCGTATGAGGGGTTGTAAAGCTAGGCTTGTATAGTAACACAATTACTCTGTCGAATTGTGTGAACACTTTAAATTGTAGGAGTCATAATTTTGAATATATTGTGTTGGTGTACCCCTATGTGTATAAAGTACAAATTGCAAAATATAGAACGCAAAATTTCATCGAGCACAATTTTGTATGTTCGATTTTCTTCTTACTTTAAACTACTGTTGTTGAATGGGATAATTTGGAGATGAAACATTTAAATGCCTTATACACGTATTGCTGAGGGAGTAGATTGGTACTTTGAAGGGTGTTTTATCATTTTTGAAAATTGGTGATGGTTGGCTCCAGAGCGAAGAAATGATATAAACCAAAATTAGTTTCGGAACTTTCTTAAATGTTCAGATGGTATCCCAGCATATTAAATCTGAGACTTACCATTATATTATCTCGGACATTCATAGTATGTACCATCTTGATTTACGGTACCTGAAAATTTATACTGTCGGCTTGATGTCGCTTCCTATATACACCTGTATCATACTTTCTAAATGAATATTGCCTATTTCAAGTTCTATTTCTAAAAGAGACTGAAACTGTTATATATGTGTGTTGTCCTATTACTGTGTTAACGTGTACAAAGAGTTGATCTACTTGATAACATGTCCATAAAGGAACCCAACTTGCATTTGGGAATAGCTTAGAATGTATTTGCGATACGTATATTATACGAGATGTGAATTTGTAACTTATTCCACGCAGTTCTACTGGATTTCATCATACTATGTACTATATGTGGGTCTTCCTTTTGGTTATAAAACATTAATCTACCTTTGACGGCCGCATGGTGAATAAATGGGTTGATCTACTCCCGAAGGGTCGACATGATGCATTAATGCAGCCCTGGCAAGTAGACTCACCAAGGCGGCATTAATGCATCATGTCGACAAGGGGCATACTACATGAACGCACTATGCGGACGTTAAAGGGTCAAGATACGATCCGACTCTATCGTAATTTATGACATACCAGTACACACCATAGATCCCACCGAGGAGCACTTACTCCCGAGTAGCGCTATTCTGATAGCTCTTCTTGATACTTACTCCAGTTGAGGATGTACATAACATATTTACGTGCGGAATCCTGCCTGCAGAATACAGTGAAGCTGCATGGATTTACCATTATATTATTGTGGTAACATTTTTGACACAATAATAATTCTAATGAAAATAAATTTCTTTTTTTGTACAAATATGAATTCATCTTTACTTCTCATTATTCCCATCGCTTAGATGTACGTGTACACATATCATTCCCAAACTCACACTCCCTCGTCTAGAAGTAGGAAATGTGCAGGGAATGAACACGATTTAATATATTGTACAGGAATTCCAGTGAAAGTGCAGAAATCACTTTGGATAAGATACATGTACACGAAAATAGAAAATGCACAAGTAAAAGTGTGAATTCTGGGAAATTCATTTGCCGTGGATGAGGTCCCTGTGTGCCCTGTCTACAGCAAGTAGGAGTGTCATCGATACCCCCTGAATCGATACAACGACATTTCCGGAATTCCGATTATCACATCGACAAAATCGTTATATCGATACACCCTAAGATTTGCGGATAGCCTCGCATTTCATCTTTCAAAAACTGAAAGAATTTTGTAAATATACCCACTAAAACCAACTTCATGTCCAAATTCCCCCCAAAACAAATAATCAGTAGACTATGATGAATATTTAGAGATGTATCTTCTGAACATAGAATTTGTTGACTCAGGGTCTCCCCTGAGTCTAGTGAGACGATTCTGGACACCTCTTTTCCTTGAAAAAATGAAATTGCTCCCATTTGGTCAATATTTCACTCTTTGCATCTTGCATGGTGTCATTAGATCACTTTCCACAATATCTATCTAATGGTGTATTTGTTTTTTACAAATTCCAACTGTAACCCCCTAAAAAACGAAAAATAATATTAGGCAGTAATTGCTGGTAATTTGCTTCAGCATAGTGCTCTATGGGAGCGTGTAGATAACCGATAACCCCAAATTTGGATAGTTCGTGACAACCAATGCTATCTCTATGGGAGGGGTAGGTGAGACGCTTTTTTTCAGACATCTATCAAACACTTATGCACTAGAGGTAATTTACAGGGGAGGTTACTTGATATTATTTGTGTAACAGATCAGTGTTGTGATAACCCTGATTCACTTTGCACTGACAATGCACGTATCGCAACAAAGACTATATGGAAATGTGAGTACCCCCCTCCCCCTCTCTCTACCGGGGTAATTATTTACAATATGGACATGGGAGCTTTTTATTCAGTGTGTGTCGGACATAGACGCGAGAGGACAAAAGACATAGATAGCCAATATCGGGGGACATGAAAATTAGAATTTGGGCTCAAGTACCCCCCCAAAAAAAAGTCAATGTACACATTTTTTTCGAGTATACCCTTTTTTTGCGCGGCTTGCCTCACTCGGTGTGACTTTCTTAGGGCACCTGCGTCATGCGACCTATAGGTTGTGTGGTGCAGGCCTATAGGTAGTTGTCAGTTCCTGACTTGTGACGCACAATTTGGGTATGCTATCCGAAACGGTCCAGCCAGGATATAATAGGGGGATCAATGGATGGATATGGATAGTGGACTAGGGTAAACCAAAGGTGCTGAATCCATTTCTGTTATGTGTAGGATGATATCTAGGTCAGAAAAAGGTCAAAATCAAGGTCAAAGGTCACATCTTTAAGAATCCCATTAATACAAGAGTGCACCCTTTCTCTTTCTTACTATGATAAATGATACATTTCCCTTCACACCTCTACCTGACCCTGAGTCTAGTGTGATTTCAATCACACGTTCAATCTTTGTTATTTGATACGATTTCCATAAACCCCAAAATCCAGTTGATTTAACCTTTCCAATACAAAGGTGTTGGGCAAAGTCTTGAAGAGTGTTGCAATTTCTAGGGGGTATGGGGAACTGTTTTTTGCATTGAAATTAATCGAAATATCAACACCAAAATAGTGATAATCGAAATCGAAATAAATTGGATGCCAATGACACTCCTCACAGCACGTAGGGTGAGGGTACGACGTACCAGGTGTCTCACACAGACACACGGCCCACAACTGCCCTCTAGCTGTTTTGTGAGGAACAAACATACAGGAAGGAACTTGCAATATTTTAGAAGACTTAGACCAGACAACAGAATCGTATTTCTTGATCATGATGTACCGGTATGGTCTGACAGGTTTTGTTTTTGCAATTTTCGACATTGCCCGAAAATTGATTAAAAATCTTTAATTAAAAAGTTTAGCAAAATATAGGAGCTTACTTAGTTTGCTAGGTAGCGTCGAATAACTGGAAACAAACCCCTTTGAGGCCTGACAGGCATCATGTCATACTTTATGCTTAGTAGGCATGATGTAATATTGATTTCAGAATTGGAAACTCAACTTCAAAATACTGGCAAAGACTAAAACAATATCGTCATATCATATATCAAACTCATTCAAAGCTAAGCCTACCACTATGTTAACGTGCGACAGGCTGGTAAGTCTGACTAGTTTGTACATTGGATATCAAAAGAGCAATTCCAGTTGTGTGAGTGACATTTATTTATCAACATCATAATACACGATTACATTTCATACTAAATCATCAAACCACTATAATTAACAACTATGAAGTTACTTGAATCCAATCCTTTCTCTACTCAGGAAATTAACACATTCTATATTCCATACATCTTTCATGACTACATTTAGTATAACAAGGTTCAGGTTATACAAATTTCAGATTGAACTTCCATGACATTTCCATGACATTCCATAACAAAATTTTAATTTTCCATGAAGTTTATAATATTTTTGTGGGGGTCAGGAGGCTTGGGAGCTTGAGAAATTTTCTAAAATTGAGAAAGCAAATGGTGCATTCTAGGAGATTTTGTAATATTAATTCCATTATTTTCAATTTCCATGACATTCCATACAACTTTCAAATGCCATGACATTCCATTACACGTGGGAACCCTGTACAACTGAGAGACGACGTGTCTCAATATGTCCTCCTCCTATGGCTTGTCATGTGTGTTTGTAGATTACGCGACAATCTAAAATCTTTGTTGCACTTCGGACATCTGTGCGGTTTAGCTGCAGAGGTAGAGTCGCTTCGTGAATCATCAGGAGATTCTGATTTCGCATCACCGGTGTCGTTTGGACCCTTTGAGGGCTGAGAAGTTTTTGAGTCCCTAGATAATGATTCACCATTGTGAAACTTGATGTGAGCTGCCAGAACATGGGGCAGCTTGAAGCTTTCTCCACAGGTAGGACACACATGGGGTTTCTTGGAGGCATCCGATATCGGCTGGAATTGGGCATTTTCTAAACAAGCATCGTCATCATCATCGTCATCATCATCCAGATCGGAGTCCATGGGAGAAGCCGACTCTACGGGAGAAAGGGATCTTTCCCATTTCTCTTGCATCACCATGTGCGCTCTCAGGAGTTCCTCCTGTCGCTGCCAAACGTTGTGGGTATTCTGCTCTAGTGGATGTTGCCCATGGGGGACGTTGTGCTCCAGCAGGTGTTGCCCATGGGGGACATTTTGATCCAGCGGGTGTTGCCCAAGGGGGGCGTGTTGCTCCAGTGGGTGTTGCCCATGTTGCCCGTTGACGTGATTCATGAAATCTTCCTTGAAATTTGATTCATCGTAAAAGTCTCCGTTGGCGGCACGATCTGGATTGTCAAACCGGTGGAGCAGCATGTGTTTGGTGAGTAGTCGTGGCTTCTTAAAGCCTTTATGACAAATGTCGCAGACATAGGGCTTCTCCTTAGAGTGGGTAAGGATGTGGTCCTTGAGTGAGTTGGACTGACTAAACCTCTTCCCACAAATTGTGCACCCATGAGGTTTTTCTCCTGTGTGGGTTAACAGATGCATCTTTAGGGTAAACTCCCTCCTGAATGACTTCTTACATGTCGAGCACTCAAACGGCTTCTCTCCGGAGTGTGTGTAGGAGTGGTATTTCAGGTTTGCCGCATGTCGGAAAGTCTTACCACACTCGCGGCATTCATGCCGGCGCTCGTTGCCGTGAATGAGAATATGGGAGTTGAGAGATTCAGACTGGATGAAAGTCTCCGGGCAATGCGGACAGGTGTAGGGCTTGTAGCCTGAGTGGATCCTGACGTGGTCCTCCAAGGAGGCCAAAGTGGTGTGGGTTTCTGTACACACGGGGCAACTATATGAGCTTTGTTCAATGTTACCAGGAGCAATGGCGATTTTGTTACCAGTACCAATGGTAACCATCTGTACCGGTTGTTGAGAACCCTCAGTCACGACTGGAGCAACGACACCTGTTGTCTGCAAACTCTGCGTATTTGTTATTGAACCCGTGGTTTGCACATCTGGTTTCCTAAACGGTATAGTCGGCTTCTTAATATACTTTTTATTGTGAACTTGAAAATGGTTCTTGAGAGCAGTTATCTTTTTGAACGACTTGGTACATCGGGTACATGGGTGAGCCTTGGCTGAGCGATGGGTCTTCATATGCAGTTTTCTGTTGGTTAAAGACTTGAATCGCCTGTCACAGTCTGGACAAGCATGTGGCAGCTCATAATTGAAGTGGATCTTTTCATGACATTTAAGGGCCGATATCCTGCTGAATCGCATTCCACAGTCTGAGCACTCATGGGGTTTCAGATCACTTTGGTAGTCAGCCACTTTCTTAGGGACGGGTACGCTCATTTTCTTCTTGCGGTATTTCTTGGTTGACATCTTGAGGTTTCTTTCCACCACTGTACAATGTGATGTCAATCTGTTCTCCTACCGTTATTCGGGTACCTTTCAAGAGGTGTGAAAAGATGGGTATATCCAGGTACACTAGATATCTGTATACCAGTATATTTATCGTGTAGTATATGGTACCAGGTACACCATCCTTTAGTCTGCCTGATATATTATCATGTCCTCAGAGGTATCTGCTTACCGTACAGATAACGTATTTTCCTGCTTCATCTATACTTCGGACAGTCACCACGAGATCTGGAAGTGTAAAATAAGAATACATTAAGGTTGTATCAAATTGATTATCACTCACCAATTACACACCCGTATCAGTTGGATGGCTGTGCCTACTGTTTACACAGTCATGCATGGGCCGACTTTTCTTCTATCACTCAGATTCCCCCTCCATAATTTAACAGCTGAGGGGATTAGCTGAGAATATATTCCAGTGGGAATAACATAATTATAAAGAGAAAACTTTAAGCTACATTTTGATGGTGCCACTCTAAAATTGGATGCTGGTAACCAGAGTTATTAGCTTTAGAAGTAAACTTTCTTGGAATTATATGCCCTGTTTAAAATATATAAGCCGCGCCCACTATCTATTATGTCCATTGTGTAGAGGAGAAACATGGCTTTCCATTGATACATACATGATGATCATAAGTAGTTGCTAACGGCCGCGGATTTTAATATTACAATAATTGTGTGTATTGGGGGTCTGCCAGGGGGTGTGAGACCGCCCCTCACACCTCTGCACCCCCACATACCAAAGAGGAAAGCCGGGGAGCATTAGCAATGGCCGTGCCCCCTGGGGAGGCCCGTAAAAACGGGTGTATGTGTCCACTAAATGTGTCCCAAAAGGCTAAAGGTATGAGATATGACCCCCAGATTTTTTCTACAAATGCGGAAGACATATATGCACGTGTGTACCAAGCTACATGCCGATATGATGAATAGGAAAAAAGTTACAATAATGTTTGTAATATGCACATTGTCCGTAACTGGCGGAATTTGAGGTATTGGAGGCCCGTGAAAATGGGTGTATGGGCTCATTAAATGTGTCCCAGAAGGCAGAATATAAAAGATGTGACCCTGGGATTTTTCCTGTGAATGCATTGCACACTCATGCATTTGTTTTATACCAAGCTACATGTTGACAAGATGCATAGAAGAAAAGTTACAACAATGTTTCTGACATTATGTGTTGTCCGTAACTGTGAAAGCTGTGCATGGCCTGCGGCGGTCACACCTTTTGTGTAGCTAGGGAGGTCTGTGTGTGGAGTGTTTATCAATAGGAATTTTCTCCAATAGAGCCCCCTTTTTTTCTATGAATAATCTCGAATTATGTTGGTTCTAGACATGCTAGACACAAAACTAAAACAGTTCTGGCATCCTATTGCCATGTCGCATCAGTACAAATAATAATTATAACAATGTTATATTTTTCTAATTTCTCTTTGGTATCAGCTTATCAGAGATACTTTTTTGAAAAACGATGAGGTAGAGTTGCAGAATTATTTTCTACATTTTGTCCCCAGAGACAAATCTGCCAATAGTCTTTAAAAAAACATGTCAATATAAATATTATTTAAATATATGATCATTATGAACAAACAAACTATATTAATGTGGTCATGAAGTGAGAAACTAAACTGAAATACTTTCTAGTAATAGAAGAATGCCTAGGGCCTATATAGATCTATAACTATCTATATCAACATTTTTGAGGCCCCAAAAGTTTTGGGAAAACCCTCCCCCCTACATTAAGGTTTAAGCTAGAAGAAAGTAAAACCACTAAATCCATTGACATAATGTTGACATTGACACTCACACACTGAGAAGAGGGGAATTACTAATTTTTTTTTGACAAATCAATAATTGACTCAAGGACACTCGGTCAGTCAGTGGCTCTATGAGTCTTTTGAGTCTACAAAGTAGGGCTACCAGTGACACTGTATTGTCCATAGTTGTCAGTGACAGTGGGTGACTGCCAATTATTCTGAAAACTCGGACAACTGACAAGACCAGTGGCGGTAGTGGCAGTGCAGTGGACCGACTCAGTCAGTGGACTGAGTGGTACTGCAATGCCTATTCAAGCAAGCTAGCCGACCAGTGTTTTTGACAGCATTGGTTAATGTGCTCATTATTTTAGGGGTTCTACAGTTGCATAAAGATATCATAACTCACCTGCATTTGTGTTTTCATCACGGTATAACGAAATAACGACGCAGTTCGTGTAAATATCCACAGCAATCGTCTTTCGACTACTCCTTTCCCACCATGTTGTAGCACTCTCCTTGCAAGGAGACCGAAATGGTATTTCGCGCACCTGCCATCTATCGGCAATTTGGTTTTCCATGTTAGTTTTCAGCGTTGACACCAGGCGGCGGTAGCGAGCTGCACCATGCCATTTCCCGCGCTTGTTGAAGTGAAGTTACTTAGGCCTAGCTGTAAGTATTTTAGGTTCATGGTAGCACAATGGATTATTAAGAAAAATGTTGAATTCCATCATGAAGTATACAACATATTTTCGTGATCAACTAGAGTAAGGAATTGCAAACATCATCCAACTACCATTGATTATTTTCTATGATTTTCTGAAAATATAAAGTTGTTGTACTCGACCTGGCACTTAGGCCTACTGCTGGCCTGCATGGTAGTGCAGTGTACCACTGTAATCACCACTGGGGCCTGTGTAAGTGGAGCTACCCGGACACATGCTGCAGGAATATTCCTCTCATTTGGAGAATATTTCCTTGAATAACCAGCTGTTTTCGGAATTAGATTATATGATACCCTCTCTCAGAACATGATTTCAATTTCCACATCTATATATTAAATTTCCTATGAAAATGTGAACAAGCAGGGGCCTTATAGTGGTAATGGGCATGCTCCAGGAAAAGACCTTTAGCCAATTTTCGCCAGTATATTTTTACACCAAACAAAAAGAATATTACTCACAAATCTATATTCTATCTAGCAATGGGGGTTTTGGCTGGTTTTAGGGGGTACTTGACTACCGTACCGTCGCGATTAAGCGCCGGGGCGCTCTTCAATCTGAAGGGGCTCTTACCCAGGTGCTTATACAAGACAGGCGCTTATTCAAGGTCACGATTTTAGTGCTTAAGAAATATTTGGAAGCCCCTACACCCCGGCGCTTATTCAGGACCGGCGCTTATTCAAGACCAGGCGCTTTATTGCGACGGTACGGTATATAGGCTAACTCACCTATACTATAGAAATGATGTTACTCAGTAACAGGTGCTTTTATTAAGTAATTATTGTGACAGACATTTAAGCAAAATATCTACCAAGGGTTCTATGTCAGTAGAGTCTATATGTATGAGATCTCATACACACAAATACAATTTCATGTGATTCACCCCCCTTTCCTAGCAGGTAGCACCAATGCCTGCCATACAAAAACCATTCCAATATACTTATCAACACTGCCATTGTATTTATTTTACCAATTAATATCTCATTATTTGATAAAAGGAAATCTACAAATAAAATGGGATATGAAAGACATAGTCTTTGCCTTCTTCATGATTTCGGCAGTTTTTATGATACCATCAAATCTGGCTGAGAAAACCACCATTTCAATGAGGGTGTTTAGCATTGGGACACATACAGACCCGAGATCCCGGTCGCTGCTTGACCTACCTACTAGTTGGGATCACTGGAGCTCGGCTCACCTAGTCCTTCATATGATTGAATGACTTCTGTTCCACCGACAACCACTTCCACTCTGCTTTACCCCCGGGGGGGGGTACTTGAATTTTTTCTGATATGGGTGTGCGGCTGGACCTATGACAACCCTTACCCTTGCTAGGGAGCTTTTGTGTCCAAAACATACCCTTGCTAGGGCACTTTTGGCCCAAAAATCCTTGTTTTGATGAGAAAAATCACGAAAGATATACTAAATGGGTCATATTACAGAGAAATTTTCCTCATGCCCGGGAAATGTTCGGAAAAAAATAGGAAAAAGTGGTACATTTTGGTGAAAAACATATCATTTTTGCAAAAAGTGACCCTTGCTAGGGCGATTTTGTTGAAAGTAGACCCTTGCTAGGGACATTTTTCCTTCAAAACAGGACCCTTGCTAGGGAGATTTTGCTGAAAAAGTACCCTTGCCAGCCGCACACATGTGTATACAAAATATACCAAGTGCCCCCCCCGGGGCTTTACCCCATGTACGATCTTAGAGCAGGGCTGTGGTGGTGGCAACATTTGGTATGAACTTAGTACAAAACTGAGCAAGACCCAGGAAGCTGCTGGTCTCCGATGCATCCTTTGGATTCCTTTGGAGGAGATGCCTCAACTACCGCTGTCACCTTGTCTTTTGCCTCTGGCAGACTGTCCTTAGTACTTCACAGATGGCCCCTATAGGATATGGTTGGCATGTTAATCTTATACTTCCACCATTTCAGCGTGAGACCATGATTATCTAGTTTCTAAATGACCTGCTCGGGTTGCTCTTCACATTCTGTGTGGTCAGATCCAACTAGGATTTATATATCATCTGACATATTGCATGCTCCAGAACAGTTCTTGATCACTTGGCTAATGAGCTGCTGGAAATTTCCAGTTGCTGTCACCAGAGGACTGAGCCAAAGTGTAGGCCATTTCACTCTTTCGATGACATCAAGCTTTTCGGGGTTCTCCTCCACTTTTTTTCCTGTGACTATATATAATCGCATTTTTACATCCATATTAAATGATGGCTGGAACACTTTTATCCATAGTAATATCAACTGAAAATATTTAAGCCTCTCACCGCCAGATTTCTCTATAGTTTTGCTAGAAATTTGGAAAAATTATCACCATTAAAAATTGAAATGAGGTATTGGCATGGCTACTCCTGGAACAGTCTTGTGAACACAAATCAAATATGGAATGTGACAGAGGATGTCATGAGCTGCTTTGCATAGAACTTGTAAGAACATAATTATTTTCATCAATTTTTAGTAATGTTTTAAAAAATTGCTTATAGTTGTCATGGAGCTACAGAGTACACTGGAGGAGAGACAAGGGCCGCTCCTTGCCCCGCCACCTGTGGCAACCTCTAGTGGCAAAAAACGAAACTCCGTTAGTACCACAGGCCTGCCCCAGGTGGCAGCACAGTGCATGTAGGCTATTTCCATGCACCAAGAAAAAAATTGAAAACTTAAAGAATTAATTCTGGCATGTATTTAGTCATATTCGCCTAGTCTTTTGCTTTCTATGACTATAAACGGTCTTTTGATGAGACTAGTAGAAGTACACCCAAAAACTACTAGTAGTAGTATGGCTACTCTGTTAAACCTATCAACCTAGAAACACTCCCATTTCTTTAATTCTCAAGATATCACAACTCTAATGACATATTCTAAATCCCCATGGCGAGTATGACATGGATTAATTGGCAATGGAAGAGTCAGAAGTTAATTTGGTACCATTTGATAGGGTCAAGTTAGGAAATCCTTTTTTATCAATAAAATGTCAAAATAGGCTCTTTCCATGCCCTCAGAAAAAATTGAAGACTTAATCACTTCATTTTGGCATGTATTTAGTCATACTCGCCTGGGCTAGTGCTCTCCATGACTATAAACGGTTTTATGAGGAAACTTATAGAAGCAGGGGTAGACACTAACGCTGGCCCGGGAGCCAATGGCCCGTAGTTATTAGTCCGGGCCCGTAGTTTTCTGCATAATAGCATTCCTACGGGCCCGGGTGGCCCACAGGAATGTTTGGAAAACATTTTAAGAAAGTTTGCTTGACAACTTTAGTCATACAATATATCGTTGGAAAGAGGGGAATGTGCCTGAATCAATCATATAGACACAATCACAATCAGAAATATACATGTTTTTTCTCTTAAAGAAAACAAAATTTTGACCATTGGCCCACAGATCTTGGTCCGGGCCCGTAGTTTTCTAGGGCTACGGGCCCGGGTGGCCCACAGCTGAAAGAGTTAGTGTCTACCCCTGTAGAAGTATGGCCAAAAACTCACAATGTGATCGCTACTTGCAGGGTCGGTGGCCCACACCCTATGGCTACTCTGTTAAATTCCTATTTAACTAGAAACACTCCCATTTCTTCAATTCTTATGATATCACAAATCTAATAACATATTCTAAATCCCCATGGCGAGTATGACATGGATCAATTGGAAATGGAAGAGTCAGAAGTTGATTTGGTACCATTTGATAGGGTCAAGTTGAGAAATTCCGATCCTTTTTTTATCAATAGAATGTCAAAATAGGCTTTTTCCATGCCCTCAGAAAAAATTGAAGACTTAATCACTTCATTTTGGCACGTATTTAGTCATACTCGCCTGGTCTAGTGCTTTCTATGACTATAAACGGTTTTATGAGAGATTTATAGAAGTATGGCCAAAAACTCACAATGTGATCGCTACTTGCAGGGTCGGTGGCCCACGCCCTATGGCTACTCTGTTAAATTCCTATTAAACTAGAAACACTCCCATTTCTTCAATTCTCATGATATCACATCTAATGACATATTCTAAATCCCCATGGCGAGTATGACATGGATCAATTGGGAATGGAAGAGTCAGAAGTTGATTTGGTACCATTTGATAGGGTCAAGTTGAGAAATTCCGATCCTTTTTTTTATCAATAAAATGTCAAAATAGGCTCTTTCCATGCCCTCAGAAAAAATTGAAGACTTAATCAATTCATTTGGGCATGTATTTAGTCATACTCGCCTGGGCTATAGACCAATGCAGCAAGAAAGGGTGACTTTTCAGAAAAGTGCTTTCTATGACTATAAACGGTTTTATGATGGGACTAATAGAATAGGGCCAAAAATTGCCAATTCGTAATTTCTATACAAATCTCAAGTTACAAAAATATATTTTTAAGTGCTCTATCTACCATACAAATAACCTTACTTCACAATATAAAGCAAAGATGTGTGTACCTGCATTCAATACCAATATAACAAAAAAACAATTGCATTGATATATAAATTTGCCTTGGCTCAGTGTGAATTCTCCCAACTGACAGTTGAGAGAATCACTCCAGCCACCCTGCAGACTACACCCAGCTACACAGGGCCAGGTGAGGCTAGTGCCGTTTTTTGCCACAGGTGGCGCCCCATACCCGCGGCGATGAGCCTAGACTGTACAGCATAGCGTGAGTCTCCTCCAGTCTACTGTACACTCCATGTAGTTGTTTAGATGCATTGGCTGCTTTAGCTGCCAGCTGGCTATGAGAGTGTTAAGGGGACTCGCTATTTGTCGCAGGATTACTGATGTTCTATTGACTTTTGCATATAACTCAGGATTATGTTAGTTTGATTTATTATCTAATAGAAAATCAAAAGAAATTGTATTTTAATTTTTTTCTGAAAATGAGAAAAAATGTGAAAACTTCCATGATTTCTTTTTATATCAACCATGATGCGCAGAAATGTAAAACATCATATGTGAAACGCCTATAATATTATGTTCCCCTTTACTGGAAAAATAATTTTACAATTTTACGCCATGGCATTCTGGGTAAAAAATATGGGGTTTCGGCTAAAAATAGTAGTCAGTGTTAACAGAATCTTATTTTACTCTCTCAGAAAATAGTTCAGATCATTTGCTAACATATAGAAGTAATTTTGATAGGGGGTCCCGGGCATATTTTTAGGGTTTTGGACCTTTGAAAATGAAAAATAATGCCAAAAAATGACTAAATTGAATATATATATGGCATTGCATGATGGGTAAAATGGTAAAAATCTACATGTAAAATTGTCCTAATTTATACCCTTGGTTATTTTGAGCAATATCATAGCATCTATAGTGTTCTAAATAGTAAATATCTGCAATGTACTAGCTCATGTTTAAAAAAAAAAAAATTATCAGTTACCAGTAAACCAAATATTCTGAGTATTACAAAATGCACAATTGTGCTTGAAATAATCTAATTTTTTAACACAGTTTAGGGAATGTATATATGTATCTGGCTATGCAATATTAGCCCATTCTGATAGATTTTAGAATTTGAAGAAATTAAAGGGTAGCGATCCACCTTAAAACTCTATCTGTTTAATCTCATTTGTATTTCTAATTATCAAAATTATTCAAAAAACTATTCAAAATTTTACTCAATACCTTATATTGCTTTAGAAACGCTCCATTTACATTCCAAATATGGAAGGATTGTCCCAAAATAGAATGTTTTGAAGAAAACCCTGTAAAAGTTCACGTTAGAGAAAATTCTGACCTTTTTTTCACATTTGTGTTTTTTGTCATGCCCCCTAGTGGCCAACCCCATTACTAAAAATCTTGCCTGGATGTACCTTTCTCCTCAGCTACCCACATATATCAGTGTTTTAGTGATTTTTTTATGTTCAAGGTCAATTCTGGTGACCTTGACCTTTGCCTAGATCATGAATATGGATATCGTTAGTACCAGATCCAGATACAGTAAAATCTCGTTATAAGGAGCACCTTTTGGCAAGGCAAATTTGCTCGTTGTAACCAACCTTCCTTGTAACCGATTTTGGTTACAACAAATAGATTTACCCCCATAAGGTTCTATAGTACAGAAACGATGTACTAAAGGAGATTGTTACATTCAGAATGAATTGACATATATGTTAAGTTCAAAAAATGTGATTTATACATAGGGTAGAAAAGGTAGAGACGAAACTAATTATTAAAAAAACCTATATAGACAGAGCTCTCTTAGTGAGAGGTAGGAGTAGGTAGCCAGCTGTACGAGGTGTACGGCTTCTTTACCAGCCCCCCCCCCTCCCCCTCTGTGAAGCTGTGGGAGGTGGTGGGCGTCTGTGGGAGGTGAAGGGCTTCTTTACCACCCCACCACCCCCTGTGAAGCTGTGGGAGGTGGTGGGTGTCTGTGGGAGGTGAAGGGCTTCTTTACCACCCCACCACCCCCTGTGAAGCTGTGGGAGGTGGTGGGTGTCTGTGGGAGGTGAAGGGCTTCTTTACCACCCCACCACCCCCTGTGAAGCTGTGGGAGGTGGTGAGCGACTGTGGGATGTGTAGGGCTTCTTTACCCACCCCCTCCCTCTGTGAAGCTGTGGGAGGTGGTGAGCGACTGTGGGAGGTATAGGGCTAATGTGTTGACTAACCAACACAGCCTCCGAGGGGATGTAGGATCCTAATTCAATAGAAAATATCTAATCATATTGAAAAAATTCTGCTCCTTATAAACGATTTTTGGCTAGAAATGCTCGTTCTAAAAAGGTTTTTATACTATAGAAAAGTATAGAAAAATTTCTGGCAAAGCAAATGTGCTCCTTACAACGGTCTGCTCCTTATAACCGTCCTCCTTATAACGAGATTTTACTGTATCTGTCTCATGCCAAAATGTCCTCACTGTAGCTATAGCGGTGAGGAAAACATGATGGAAAATTGTTATTTTATGACTATTGAGAACAGTTGAAACATAGAAATATCAGTATTTTTCCATGTTCAAGGTGAACTCTGATCTTGGCCAAGGTCATAATTATTGATATCATGGATACTAGCCCTTTATTTAGCCAAGTTTGACTCAGAAAAAAGGAAAGCTGACTTTGACTCCAGTTTTATGCTGCATTATATCATGATATGGTTTGGTGCATATGACTATTTAGAAAGAAAAATGATGATTTAAGACCAAATGAACAGTGTTGTTGACATTTGATTGCTATGGGAACCTTCTGGTAGGATGCATCTTGATGAGACCACTGCCTTTCACCATCACATGATCATGTGTCTTGAAAGGCAAGACTTTAAAAAACACAAAAAGTGGCCAAAATAACCCCCTTTTAGGATATGATTTTTTTACACTGAAAAATGATGCTTGAAGGCCATATAAACATTTACTATGATATTTGGTTGCTATGGTAACCAGGTAACCAAGACAACTATTAAGACCTTCTGGTAGGATGCATCTTGTTGAGACCTGTCCTTAACATCATGTGTCTTGAAAAGGTAAGACTTTTAAACTTATTTGGATGTTTGTTTATATTCAAACCGCAAGGATATTGTAGGAAATTTGGTTGCTACGGTAACCAAAATTTACACGGATATCTGGTTGCCATGGTAACATAAGGACCAGATCGGTTCTGTAACATAACAGGCATATACATCTTGGTGAAACCTTTAATTTGCACTATTGCATGACTATACATTGAATAATAGACATTTCAGAGCATTTTTTTACTTTTTTTCTGGCATTTTGGCGGCCATTTTGTTTTTTGCAATTTTGAAGGCTTGAAATGCATTTTTCGCTTTGGTGAAATAAATTTTTGGAATCTACACCCCAAAATTGACTTAAAAAAGTATTTCACCAAATTATACTCAGAAATGCTCCTAGAAAGTTTTAAAACCACTTATTCCTTAATATGATTCCAGGCTATGAGTAAGCATACAAATAGGCATCAGTACAGTCAATAATATTATATATGCGAGATATAGACAAAATGCTAACACCCATTGATACCATCTCTGTCTTATTTCATGAGTAGGGGCTGAGGCTGAAGCCCCAGGCTGAGCAGCTGCTGAGTGGGATATGCCCCAACCCCCATGGGTGAAATACGTCAGAGACAGTATATTCCCTTGCCTACACGTGATCACACAACATAACACAGTTATATACTTTTGCCCTAAATCCCGACAGAATCGAGGAGGCCTTTATTACATAAAGACATTCAGACGAAAAAACAATGAGGAGGAAACAAATTTTTTTCTCGGCAAGCGACGAAGGAGGAGTGAGGGTAGGAGGGAGCATGGAAGCCCGCGGCGGTCTCCCCCTGGCGGATAATTGGTGAACTGACACTCTGTCTCTGTGAATATACTACAGTACCCCATGTGGTTAGGTACTAGTTACATCAATGTAGTTAGCATTTATGTTTAATTTTTTTTAAATTTGAAGCCATTTAAGGAAGTAAAGACAACTACTAGTATGTCTGAGCCCATTGAATATGGCCACATCATATTCAATGGGGGCATTGAATATGGCTCTTTAAGTAATTAAGCATAGTAAATCTTGTATTTCGAAAAAATAAAGAATGTTATATTTGGGTACAGATGATAACAGTTATGATACATGATTTTCAGAACTAACATGATCTGCACTAAATTGATTTGTATAGAGGCAAACGCCTGGAAATAGCAAATGCATTAGATACCCTTTAAATCCCTACAATGACATTATGACCTTTGATGGTCTTTTGAAGTTCCATTTTAAGGTTTCTGACAAGTAAACTTATTATATAAGGTATTATTGCTCTAATTATACGTTGTAAAAAGAATATATTCAAGAATCCAAAACTAAGCAACTGTTGAGTTAAATTGCCATTACAATTAGTACATGTACAAATTAATCAATGTGTTGCCTTATCTTAGGTCTCCAAAATAGGGGCGCTATATCGACCACCAATGCTCACCATGTACCAATATCATGACTGGGCAGACCAACCTGTGAATGGGTCGTTATAGGGGTGCATCACCACGACCTTTACACAACTTAGACATGACTGTGCTCTAAATAATCAACGATAATGAGCTTTGTTTAGATCCTTAACTGTTTAGTTTGCTGTGACAGCTGCCTCCAACAAGCATCAGAACAATGTACATTTCTAAATAAGTAGGTATATTTATATTATGCAGATACTAGGTAACTATCACCCTCGGGGCACGTTAGGTGATTATCCTGCTTTAATGCCACAAGTACATGTGCAAAATCTAATGTACATATGAATCACAACCATCATCAAGATGCAGTATTTTGTATCTAAATACAGAGGCAACTGGGTATATCAATAACAGCTATGAACGTTAAATGCTGAGGATAAGAAACTCAACCGGAATATTGTAGTACACCTGGGTTGCTCATGGGGACGAACGGACCTAGTGACTACTCTGTAAAATTATTCTGTTGAAATTACGGAGAATCAATGTTAAATTTGATGGTGTATCACCGTAATTTTGATTTATGATGAGACTGTAAAACTCATTACGTTTACATTGAACATCTGTAAACTAGCAGACTAGTACAGGGAAACACAGGTTTTTTTTTTCATTTACTGTGAATCTCACATTAAATGTTTTCCCACCAGGTGGCAGTTTGGTTCGATAGGGAGACTTATGTGGAAGCTATCACTTTAAAACATACCTAAATGTGTTAGATTTATAAAGATATCCAACTATCTCATTAATTACACAATCAAAATTGAATCCTTTGGCATATTAAAGATAAAAATATATATAATTTCCCTCTTTGAGACCCTGGGAACTAGTAAGGATAGTAAAAACACCCATGTTGTGGAATTAGAATTAGAATTATATGTATTGAGACTGTTGTCAGAGTTTCTTTGTAACAAGCCCAGAGTACCTCTTGCTCATGGATTGTGATTGCATGTAATTATGCTTCTTATGCCTAATGTTTACACGCCTGGAATTAAGATAATAAACATCAATAAACATCAATGAATCAAGAAACAATGATAATCACCATTGGATAGCAGAGAATCATTGTATCATAACGGTGAATCACGGTAAAAATACAACATAAAAGGCTTCACGGGGAAAGCAAAATACAGTGACCTTGAAAAAAAAGGTGAAAGTTTGGCATTCATTTGTGCCAGTGATTCACCATAATTGTTTGGGATAATTTTTACAGTGTACACGCCATGAATAATTCCCATAATCTTAAAATGCACATTATTAGTAAACTTAACTCTGTGCATATTTCCCATAATCTTAAAATCACTTCTTGCATCTGGGTTCTGGACCCTCCCCCCCCCCCTACCCTACCTGTGGCGCGAAGCTTTTTATAGTAACCCGGTGTCTTTTTTTTAAACAATTATCCTGTAAGGAATTTATGCCTACAATCAATTTCCCCAACGTCACCATCAATTACACCTCATTAAATAGAGCCTCTTTAGATGAAGGTGGTTAACCTAGCTCGGTCTGGTCATGTTCACCTTGGTCTAATTGTCCCTCGCTCAATAACATCATTATCTCAGATTGACGATAGAGGTCACCTTCATGGATGTCCAGCAGGGTTTCGGATGCCAAGACATTTACTGAGACCTCTATACTGAGACCCTGTCCAGTAACTGTTACAAATCCTAACCCCTCGTTCAATAGCTGCTCCCAAACTGACGTCACGTGGAGCTGGCAGGCAGCCGTGCTGGCACACACCACGTCTGTCATTGTAGCGATGTGCAGTGAAGTGCTGCACTCTCATAAAATAATACTCTAAATACTGCTATAATGTTGATGTTGTAGTTTGTAGTTTAATATTTATATTTGACCATAACATCACATAGCGAGGGGCGCGCTTTTCACTACAGTCAAAAAAGATGACAGAATTGAGCGAATAGAGTCTTGATATTATTCACTTATCTAAACATGTAAGGATGTACCTCATAAATAATGATAATGATTGTGATTAATGAAAGTCAGTGTGCATGAATTTTTCCAATGATAATGCTAAACTGCCCAACTTGGGTAGAAGTACTAGATAGCTTTAGAAAAGTCCTTTTTGTTGGGTTTATTGTGCACATCCCCCGCCAACACCTGGGTTGGAAATGGGTAAACTGGGCAAAGGTGTCCCTGGGTTTCCCATGGGCTCAGCATAGGGAGCCAGGTGGAGCCATGGTGGGCTGAGCCCATGTACTGAACTTAGATTTTAATGAATTTCTTGCATTCCAGATACTTTAATTTGTCCTCACTCGTCCCTTTTTTCTAGAAAATGCAAGTTCAAATTATTTTTCTTACGCTATGTTGTCTGCCTCGGTTTCACCTGAGCTGAGGGAGGGAAATTTGATGCATAATTAAGTCCAGCTGGGGAATGTCAGCAGGGTCTAGGGCACTTTTGTAATTGTGGTCCAAAGGGAAACAACTTTTCGTGCACATACCTTTCACCTGGGCTAGAGCTGGGCTAAGTGGGCTGAGGTCTCCGTGGGTTTTCCATGGGCTTGGTGTGGGCTGCCAGGTAGGCCCTATGTGAGCCAGCCCACCAACTTCACTTTCTGGGCTAATTCTACCAACACAACTTTCATGATCATGTTTCAAAGACCTTTACCCAAAAGCGTGGGGTCATCTGGGCTAGCCCTGGGCTAAGTGGGCAAGTATTGTTCCTGAGCTTACTACTAGATGTCACCATTGACAGTACATGGGATTTGATATCCTATAGACATTTTCTTGTTTTTATTACAGTGGGCCATGCATTCACAATACATTTAAAACCTTTGAAATGAAACAGTTTTCACAGCATGTTCATATCATGTGAAATTTTGCACATGAATAGAGAAACAAGGAGCATACTAATACCAACATCTTTTTCCCAGATATGATCATAGTACATAATCACATGACTCCCTCAGGTATCACTATCAGACTTACAGGAACTTTGACTGTGTCACCCAATGTGATCAGAGTTGTAGTTACCGGTAGTCAAAGTATGCATTTTGTCTCTCCTCCTTAAATAAAGAAAAGAGATGATATTAATTGAGGAGCTTCCTTATGATATTACAATATATAAATGATCAGACAAGTCAAGTCAATACATCTTTAGTTTGGCGAATGTTGGGACAGATTATGCCCATTTATTAAATAAAAGATTTTTTGAATAGTGTTTTAGGTGTTACACAACGATAAACAACCCTACATGGTGACCGGGGGAGTGGTGAGACCCCTTGTGAGTAATTAGAGAACCACCCAGACAGAGGCGCCCTAATTAATACGTGTATAAACCACACTTTATACTGTCCATTAAATGCAGATTACTTAATCACCCCACTGGAATACTTGTTGGTAACTACTCTTAAAATATTGTCATCAACTATGCTATGTCTGTCTCCCCAGCCCCCCCCCCCCCGCCCCAATTACGTGTTCCCCAACTAAAGGAGCCCACCTGGGTCCCACTTAGATCTGAACAGGGCCAGCCCACTTCAAATATGAGACCCTGCTATCTCCCTGGTCAAAACTGAAGTGGGCCCCATCTGGGCAGCCCCATCTGGGCCCCATATGGCAGCCCATCTGGGCCCAATCTGGGGCCCATTTGGGTGTGTTGGCTGGGGATCCTTAAGTATCCAGGGCATCCCAGAGTTGCTACCCTCTGTGCATGGGACTCTTGGCCAATATTGCCTCCTTACCCTAGGGATTTTCAGCATTTGTTCTTTGTGAAGTAATCGAGTGGGGACTAACAACATTCTCAGGATCCAGAGATAGTGCATTACATGGTATGATATAAACTATGTAGGCCTATGTATGATCTCCATAATAATTAAATGCAGAAATACAAGTCTGAGAATCCAGAATACAGCACTGGCAGCCTCTGTAAACAGGTTCCAGAATTACCAGACTCTCTTGCAGTATGTGAATCCAACTGGTCTCTCTAGTCTGACTCTGGAAAGAGTTTAAGATTTGTCGACATATGGGGAGTCTGGCTGACCTTTTTGTCCACGTAGAAGGTGCAAGCCGGTGGTAGATCTAAGATTTGGAAAGGGTCGGGCGCTATTGGAATAATCTTTAAAAATGGGCCACCTTATTCATTATAGGCTACATGTAAATTTTCGCCAAAGGTTACTAGTAGCCCCTTGTAGTTCTACCGGATGACCCCATCTTCGGGACTAGACATGATATCGCCTAGGGCACCACATGTACACATGTACACTTAAATGTCTACCCCTATATTGGTGGGTCATTTGGCTCAGGTTCTGATAAACATTAATTCATTTCGACAATCATTCTATACTATTTGACTATACTTTCATCCCATCTCGGTCATCGTCTTCTTTCAGAGATGGTTCGGATAATCCAAAGTTAGACAATCCTGGTCATGGCTAGATAATATATAGAGTTATTACCAGGGCAATATTCAATGTCAGTCCATCGTTAACCTTTCTCTTATAATTAGAAATGATTTATGTATCTGTCTGTGTGAACGTTTAACCTCATTAAAGTAAGTATATCCGATGGCAGGGGCTCAAGAATTAATTTTCCTTAAATATGAGTCAGGATGTTCACAATGCATCCTGACCACAGGCGCTACTCACTGCCGATACTCTCGACAACGAAGGCAGAGGACCCGTCAACCCTGATGGCAGCACACAGAAAAGTAAAGGAGTCGCCACGACTCTGACAGCCAGAGTCGCGGTTTGTCTCCCACGTGACACCTATAGAGGAGAGTCGAATGAGTTTGACCCTCCATTCCTGAAGAGTCAAACAGCAGTTGACCCATCAAAAGAGGGGGAGTCAAAATCAAATACATGAGTGCTTGCAGGTCAGTTGGATGGTGTATTTATGCCAGGGTAGAGTGGGGTAGGTGCCAGGAGTAGGTGAGGTTATTGCCCAAGACAGGTCAATAACAAGACATGTTGTAATGTCCACCACTTCTCCCTGTGTGAAAGGCCTGCCTCACACTACATTCTTCAGACCATTGGCCATACACATATTAGATGCCAATATCAGATCTATATGAAGCAGTAAGCAGTGCCACACATTATATCTCACACGGTTAGTGCCCAGCCTTAGGTTTATTTCCCATACCCACAAATATGGTGACCAAGCTCTATACTGTTGAAGTTCTTGGAAGGTATTGTATAGTTTGTCATCACAATTGATTCAGGTAAGTTAACTGGAAAGCTTATCCATTGACATCCCTTAACCACACTATTTACACATAGTGGACCTATCTATAAAGAATCAAAACAGTGTGGCATGTAGCAATTATCTAAAGTATAGATAGTGGCTCTGCCTTGTGGTTGCCACTATATAGTACCAAATTGGTGTTAGTGCCCCCACCAGGTGGTTTAATATGCTACTACAATAAGAGTCAACACATTTCTTATTTGACTCTTCATGAAGGGTCAAACTACAAATGACTCTGCTGTGGGCAGAGTCAACTGCATTTGACTCTGCACTGATAGAGTCAAGAGGGAGGGTCAATTTGTACAAGGAGCAAGGGGTATGACTGGAGTAGCTGTGACCCCTCCACCAGAGTCATCATGACTCTGCTACTAGAGTCAACTAGAGTTGACTATGGTAAAAGAGTCATGGCGACGCCTTTACTTCTCTCTGTGAGGTTGGTTCACAATGATCATACTTCATTTGCTGCATGCATTTTCCCTTCTCAGTCTCTCTATTTATGTTTCTCTTTCGATATAATACTCCAATTTATTGCCATGGTGCACATTTTGGAAGGCATGAATTGATGTGCACCCATTGCAAATACACTAGAACAGGCCTGTAGGTGGGTAATTCAGGGGCGGACCCAGGAATTTGAAAAGGGGGGGGGTCCACCAAACACCAAAGTACCGAAAAGTGACGCGCCGTGCCTCGCGGCGGATCAAATTATCATTAAGAAAATCTAAATTTTTTTTCCAAAAGGGGGGGGGGGTCCGGACCCCCAGGACTCCCCCCCTGGATCCGCCCCTGCGGTATCATGGCACCGCTTCCTTGCACCTTTACAGCCATTGAATACCATTTGGCAATCTATCACCATTAAAGGATGTATTGTCAAAGTGTATGTAACAACTTTAAGTCGCATTCAAAATATTTTTTGCGGATAATGTATACGGCCCAAACTTCTGAGTTATGCAGTTTTGGCTATTTCTGGCCCTTTTCAGCCTTATACCCCTACAGAATAACAACCTTTGCATCAATTTTTTTCAAATTGTTGGTATATGTGAGAAAACATCCTATACTTTTAGGAATTTTCTTTTTTTAGGTATTAGTCCACAAAATTTCATTTTCTGGCCCTCCAAGGCCCTAAAAACCCCTAAAAACGTCAAAAAGGCTAAAAATGAAATGTTTTACATGTCTCCGATGTCTACTGAGGAAACAACAGCCCATCCTAAATATCATTTTCTGTTAGGCCTATGGTATAGTCAATTGATTCATGAGGCTTTCACTTGATATGTATCATATTATTTTCTCCACAGCCATTTAAGTGTGTATTGTCAGCAAAATGTTCAAAAGTCCTTTCATTTTGATACCCCTATACAGTAAATAAAGTAGATCCAAAAAGTATCCCTTGTACCCCAAATTGTGAGGTAACTATTGTCTTTTGCCAGAAAAAAAGAAATTAAAAAAAAAATCCAATATTCTAGCCTGCAGAACCAAATGTGTGTTGTGATACATAATATGTTGGTCCCGGAGTCACCTTCTTATTTTGGTCCCGGAGTCACTCGCCTTGCTGATAATACTAAGACCCCCACAGAATTGTTAATATCCAATATATTTTAGTGCCCCTGCTTCCTATCCACCCCCTCTAATGCTCTTAACCAGAAATCTGATGATTCCACTAATTTCACCTACATTTATACAATGTTTTATTTCGGTCCCGGAGTCACCCGGGTGATTCCGGGACCGAAATAAGGTGAAATAGCAGATTTTTAGGCCAGTACTGTGCCAAGTGGGTTCAACAAGGGATCCTAACAGTCCATATTTCCTAAAGTATATACCATCAGGACATTGTAGAGTGATTTTGACAATTAATTGAACCATTTTGAGTGAACTAGGGTAAAGTTGAGAGTATGTGATTGAAATTTTCATATTTTGATAAATCTTCAAAATTCATTGAGCTCTATCTCAAAAACTGTTTTTCGAGGTTATCCATACTTAGTATATCTTGAGATATATGTTGTCCCAGTTTGTAAATGAAATTATTAGTTGCTGTGATGTACTTTAAGACATAATGTACATTATCACCTTATTTTGGTCCCGGAGTCACCCGAAAACGGACAATCAAGTTCGTGAGGCAATAAAAAATGAACCGCTAGGGTTAGAGATGAATCAAAAAATGTTCCAAGGAGCTGAGATATATACCTTTCAATAATATAAACTTGTTTAAACATATTAAGAACTTTCTGATTTGTCCTTCCTCTATCCTAAAACAACATAAGTCAGAAGTTTGAGCCATTATACATGTAGGCCTACTAACTTTAAGGCACTTCATTTTTTTCACTCTATTCATCTATACGCTGCATTTAGGGGGGGGGGCAGATATTTGTTTGTATTATTTTATCTAAACATATATACATATAAACTATAGGATATAGGAGGGTAATACCTAAATTTGACAATAACCCTGTCCCTGGTGTGGTAATTGTCGGTAATAAAACTCCAATATTTGTTTATTTCCCCGTTAATCCTTTATTTTCGGAGGCTATACTAATCTAATAAATGAGCCTACTATTGCAAAGATCAAGGCGCGGGCGGGGGGGTCCATGTGTTCTTAGCCGGGTTCTTAGCCCACATATGCATGGTGGTTACATGCACCTAGATATAGAGACGGTAAAGCACTGTATACAAATACATCTCCACCTCCATACTCCCCCAATCCCCACACAGGCTCTAAGGCACTGGAGGTGGTGGTTAGCCGGCATAAAGATTAATTACGTCCCAGTGCTGACCGTTGCTGCGTATCCAACGGCCGTCTTCCAGGCCACTGCTTCAAATCACAGTAAAAGCCCACCATTGGTCCAGCAAAGCTCCTGTTTGATTCTCACCGCCTTTCAATTGATTGCTCCTTGTTAGAATTCACAACTCTTCTTACTCCAGTAGCTCTACTCCGCGGCTCAAGGTGTGTGGGTTTGTGGCTGCATGCCACTGCAGAGGCCTTCTCCTCACGTCTAACCAGCTCCAGGGCTGGACACGCCAGGTATACAACTGAGTGACCAGCGAACAGGAGGAAGACCCCCAGGAGGGATCCAGACACTTTGGAGGAGAGGAGACCTCTGTGGCACTGCAGGAGCTCGAACCCCCACCATTTTGTGCACTCCTTCTTAACCCACCAGTTTCACACACTGGAAGAAGGAGAGCTCCATTCACAGCCTCGTATTGGTTGGACGGCCATGTGCCATCGTTGTCTACTTTTTGTGAGGTGAGTGAATATTCTAGGTTTAAGCCTTCTAGGTTAATCTCTGATTGTATACAATAATGGGCTGAACGCATGGTGGGAGCACGCCCCTGCAAGGTACCCAGGAGGAATATATCACAGACTAAAGCACTGCCAATACAACAGCTGGCAGTATTGGGACATAGTTGATAACATTCTGCTCCATATTTGAACATATATAGGCAGATTCATGTAACTTGTGGTACTTCTAGTTAGGCCTGTAGTCTCTATACTCTGCCTTGCCAATACAAGCATTTGTTACAACACAGAAAGGGGTTCATCTACAAAAGGTAGTGGTCAAACCTAAAGGCATTCAGTCCCTTCATTTGTGTTTACCTCTGTGTATGGTCGCCGCCATGGCCAGTATGACGTGTTTTCATACGGGCCTCTGATGGCTGCTGACTTTGTAAACGGTGTGTACATGTGCCCAACCTTATAGAAATGGTCCCTGCCCACCATGGAGTAGAGGCAGGTGGGGAGGGAGGGGGAGGGCTGAAGGTGTAGTGGAAGGCTTGAGACCTGCTGAGCTTCGAACTGGCCATAATACCATTCCCAGACCATGTAGGTATTGTGAATAATAGCCTCCCTCTCTCTGCTTGGGTCTCTGCAGCAACAGCTCTCTTTGAATACTAATGATCTTTACCCAATCCTCGCCCATTGTTATTGGGCTCATTTGCATATTTCTATCAGTAATAGAGTTCATTCTTGGCTGACTAAAGATATAGCCTTAGGCAGCTGGAGGTAAAGTGGTTGTAGCATGCCCTCTATATGCACTGTAGCTGGGGTCGCAATTGACATACACTCAGGACGATGTAATATCGATCCAAGCACATAGAAATTAGCATGCTGCTAAAGGGATACATGTGTGGACTCAATCATTGTGTCAACATTCGAAACTATACTTAAACGAATTGATCTTAGACCCATGGAGTATCTTAGTAGTGTATGGGTTTGATACATATCTGTAAATGGGTTGGATCTCTTCACGATGCCTATATAAATGAAACATGGCAAGAATTTTCATAGATTAGTACATAATAGAAGGGGGAGGCACTGAAACCAATATAGGGCAGTATATGAGTATAGACAAGGAAAGTTATAATCTGTTAGAGATTTTGAAAATTGAAGACTTGAGTTCCTTCTCCTATCCCCTGCAGTATTGGAGAGGAAGCTGGGTGTGGTGCTTCTCAAAGGTTATTGTTTTAGCCCAACTGCCGATATTTTCTGTATAATTGTCTCAAATATATTGTATTATGTATACATCAAAACTTGATCTAGTCGGTGCCGTTTTATGTTATTTCTTGGTGGCCACCGTTGTGCCCTCTGGTGGCCTGGTGTGGCACTCAGACAGTTTTATGAACATTAACAATACTAGTACAAGAGTGTAAGGCCCCCTCTAGTCTTCCATTGTTTCATTAGCACAACCTCAGACGTCCTGGCTTATAAGGTCGCACTGATTGAATATGACACAGTATCTCACAAGTTGGTTCTATTTATTGATTACATAAAGCTATACATACAACAACCTTTCATTATCAAATTGTAATATCTACCATAATCATATCATCTGAGTCACCAACTAATTCCATTTATAGAAAAAATATTGCCATGTCAAAGTCACGGGACGGTGGGCACCAGCTTACCACAGAGAGGCTCCAGCAGCCGTTAGCTCAAAAGAGTTTAAGACGTTTATATACCATTAACTCTATTTACACACAAAATATACCCCGTGGTCACCTTGAAATCAGAATCCCTACCATGGTCGTGGCCATGCTTTGCCGCCGTATTGATTCAATAGGTTCCACCATTTTCCAGATGACTAAGCATATATATGGTATGGCTATTCAAGTGGTTGATATAGCTATGTAGGTGTTAATGGAGTAATGACATGACTACCTTGAAAACATGTATATCACACCTGGGACGTTTATTATTCTAACTAGGTACAACCATCATATAATATTGGCCAAGTCGAACGTAACCTGTTTTTGTAGTGATAAGGCATTAGCAAAACCAATTATTCCCGATCAGGATCACACACATATCCCTCAGTATTGTTGATGAATATGGTTAGATTTATTCCTGAAGGCTGCCATGTTTTGTCAGCTCAGGGTGAACAAAGTGTGAAATGATGAGATTAGGCCTGACTTGGGTAATATGGCTGGTTGAGCATTTTCATGATCCCACCGGGCAGTATTTATATGTTTCTAACATGGGGTATTCACATGATCAATTATTACCCCATGAGGCATTTACATGACCCTATATACACTTTAGTAGGACATTTACATAACCCTACTCTATTGTAGAACATTTACACGGCATTATCCTGTAGGAAGACACTTACATTACACTGCCATGTAGGACAATCAGGTACATGGCCATTCTCCTGGACAGTGGGTAATCACAACAAACACTCAAAGATGATTACTCTCTGCCCCAGGCTCCAGATTACGACCAAATTCGTCCTCACGTCTACATTTGTTAAAGTGTCATGCTGATAATAATGTTATCCCTTAGCACATGCATTTCCATCTGCTATTACCATATATCATCTCAGAGACATTTATATTTACAGTGCAATGTTTCTAAGGGTGTTTCCCGCCAAGGAAATAGTCCTGGGCTGCAATGCTTGCTTGTCTACAGCCTTAATTTGCTGGGATCATCAAGTGTGGCTGCCGAGCTACTTCTGTGACATATATGGCCTATGGCAGAGGTATTCCTTTTGAGTGTGTGCTTTGATTACCTCTGTATACGAGAGATTGGCACATAGCCACACCCTGTAGGGCGCTTACACGACCCCACCTAATTATGGCAGGTTTTTTTTTATAGTCCCAACCTGCAGTAGGGTTCATATGATACTATCCTGTAATAGAATATTTACTTTGTTATTACCCTGTAGGGCATTTACATGGTGCTAAGCTGTAACTTACAACACCGTGTTTTTTTTTGTTTTCTCCTCCGACTCAGTTCTATGAATTGCTTACCTTTGTAGAAAAAATGAGCATTCATAAAATATAAAGATATCTGGGTACAGATGCCGGGGTTAAGGTGAACAACACTTTTACTGTAAGTCTGCACTAGGGATGCACATATTTACATAACTGTGTCAGGTAGGGCATTTACATGACCATTACCTGTTGTAGGATATTTACATGGCCCTATGCTGTAGGGCATTTACATGCAACTAATATGTAGGATCTATAGACCCTACCCTGTAGTAGGACATTACATGACATAGCCCTGCAGTAAGACAATCCTATAGCCCACCTTTTAGCTTTATTGACAAAAACCCTGTTGAAGCGTTCCTCCGAAAAATTCATGGGACGACAACACGACAATGGAGTGCACTGTGCTACATTATTAATAATTATGCAGAGAAGCTGAGACCAATGCAATGCTTGATGCCAATCGAATTACTTGGAGTTGAGTAGAAAGATATCACTCGAAATGTATTTGTGTGTTTTAGGATTATATACTAATACGCATTGTAAGTGCTTTTAGTGTAACTCATTAAATTAGAAAAAAAAGGTAGTGAACAAACGTCAAAAGCAGCAGCACAAATTAGTAGAAACAGTTATGTCAAACCACTTGTTGGTTATAAAGAGCATACTATCTTACATGTAGGAACGAGTTCTTTTGTTTTTGAGCTCCCCTGAAGTAGGACATGTAAGTGGCCCTACCATGATGTATTATGTATACATCTTTGGTATGCACACAGCAGCCCCTAAAGTTCTATAGTTGTGATGCACACAACCTTTGTATTAACTAAAACACAACATTTACCTAGTTTCTCTAATATGGAAGGGTAACCTGAGACATAACTTTTCAGCATCTTTTCAGTCTGCCTTATTTTTGGGAGCAAAATGTACACAATACCACAGGCTATTCTGCCTTTGCAAGATGACCAGTGTCGGGAAACAGGGCTAAGGCTACTCAAAAAAGGGGTTTCTCATCACCAAGGTCTGAAAAATATGACGAGGGAGCCTTGTTCTTTTTTTTCACTCTTAGACTAAAATATATAGGATAATTTTTTTTTTCATGACTAAAATGCACATTTTAGTAGTTAAGAATATCTTGATGTTTAAGTGGGGAAATGTAAGTTATTCCTATCCTACTGCATAACTGGCAGTATCAGCCCTAATTTGATACCAAACATGCTAATATTTGAACATTTTTAACATGTTTTTCGTAAATAAGTTTATCCTCAAAAGCGGATTTTTATTATGCGCGCGGTGATGAGAAACCATTTTATTTTTTTGAGTGGCCTAAGAGGCTGAACATTTTGATCTCTTGTGACATGCATTGAAGCTTGCACTATGTTTGTGCCTATCAAAGGGAGCTTCCAGGATTAGAGACTTAATAGATTAGTATCACACCTACTCCCTGCATTATCCTATCCTATGGCATAGTGCCTCAATATGCTGCAGATTGTACAACCCTCTTTGTACACAGAGGCCACCATTGACTAGCCGAGCTCATAGAGCTGTGAGTAATTCAATAAGTCGCAAAGCACCGCATGATTGCTTTTAGATCAAATTCGGTTTTTCTGCCAGAGGCATAGCTTGATAAACACACTCAAAGGCTGAAATAGTTTTAATCTGTTA
Source organism: Harmothoe impar (assembly GCA_947462335.1). Lineage (NCBI taxonomy): Eukaryota > Metazoa > Annelida > Polychaeta > Phyllodocida > Polynoidae > Harmothoe > Harmothoe impar. Next base: position 58,346,803 of record OX381709.1, on the reverse strand, counting down.
AGGTTTGAAAGCAGTCCCATATGAAATCGGCTTATTCACGAGTATGTGGCAGAATAGAGCGGAATCTGTCCGGAGAGTGTGGGATATTGAATGGCACATGCAGACGACATTTGAAAGCTGACGTCACTCGAACCTTTAGCCGACTACTGGCAGAATAGTAAGGTCCTAATTGTATTAATGGATATCCCAAATAACATGTCACGTTACTAAACTGATGAAATGCTAAATTTGATGTTAATCTATTTAATGTACAAGTACTTTTGTTTTGTGTAAAATATATATTTAATACATTGAACGATCAACCCTAATTATTACCAGTGATGCTTTAGTAGAACAGCTTAATAAAAAATATCTTGGATATCACTTTTATCAATTACTTTGAAGAACATGGCTATAATAAATTCAAATGAGTTATTGCTTACACAGAAAGGTCTAGGGTAAATTCGCCCCAGGTCGGCCACATACCTCAAATCGGCAATTCCCCTCCAGGGTGGATAAAAAGCAACATGATGTTGAATGGACATAAACAAAATGTATGTCTGGTTGAACAATATTGATTCAACTACATGTATTTGGTACTCTTGGTTTAACACCATGTTGCTTTTTATCTAGATTGGAGGTATGTGGCCGACTTGGGGTGAACCTACCCTATAATGAAATAGATATACACTGGGAAAGAAAGGATCCCTCTGGGTGCATGGCAGTCACGCCACCTAGTGAGATATCCAAAGATCCAACATTCCGTTTGACATGATCCTCGACTATGATAAGCGGTAGGTGCATTTAGGACTCATACCTGAATTCCCCTACAGTGGTATCATACCTGTAAGCGTGCTTTTTAACCAGGTGCTTTTTAACCAGGTGTTTAAACCAGATTACAGGTAACTTCAAATGCGTGTAGGATCTATCCAGTTTTAAACACTCATAGCATTTTAGTAAAAAAGAAGCTAATTCAAGTCCATTGTGTATTTGAAACTTAGGGTTGAATTTTGTCAGCCCCTCTAGGTTCCAATATTGCTCCATTGTAATATGTGCATACGTATATATATATATATATATATATATATATATATATATATATATATATAATATATATATATATATATATATATATATATATATATATATATATATATATATATACACATATATATATATATATATATATATATATATATATATATATATATTTATTCATTTATTTATTCATTTATTTATTCATTTATTTATTTATATGAAAGAAATTACAGAGACATGTTTTGTTGACACAATATTATGATATATTAGGGAGTGATCATTTAATGATTAACAACAGCAGTTGGAATTTTGGCGGTGCCCAAATAATGGACCCCATGAGAAGGAGGGTAAACATAATTTGTACCCTATGGAGTGAGATAGCATACTATTTCACCCCCTTTTTAAGGAAAACAAGAACCCATGCTTTACTACGTAGATGTGGGGGTCCATCGCGAAAAGCAGTGAAACCTGTGATGAGGGGAGGCCGGAGCTAGGGAGATTTAGATCCCTCTGAGAGATGGAAACGGTTTCGGCCCGCTCGCGTAGAATTCCACAAATCCCACTCCTCTTCCTTATAATGACCATTCCCTTAATTGACACAATGTAGTACAAAGCTTACACTACTTTTCATCATGTATATTGACACGGGCCTGATAATAAATCGGTTCATATCCACGCCAGAAATTACTTCAATTTGGATGGGTTCCAATTCCAACTGACATCAATGGCACTGTCATACAAGAACCATGATGACCTATGGGTGTCTGCTCCAGGCAGTGCTCAGCAGAAGTAACAGGTGTTTGTGTGAGCTTTAGGGTTCAATATCAGAGTGTATGCGCTCATGAGTTACCTTAATAAGGAATTTATACATGTATATCATTGTATCACATATACCATAAATTACCAACAAGGATGTACAAAAAGAGGTCAAGCTGAAGTGAAATTGAGTCTTCGAAATATGTCTCAAGCCCCCATATAAACTACATTGTAACGCACAACCATTTTTTTCACTCCAGGGGTCTCACCACCGCCGCTGTTGTTGAATAGTTACCACCCTCTCAGCCTATAACTATCAAATCACTAGAATACACACCGGGAAATCAATTTGGCATTCTATGGTACTTTTCCTAGTCTTTATAGCAGTAGCAATAGTTCTTATATATCTGTCATTAGCGAGGCCACCGAGATTTTGTAATAGGGTAGGCTTGCACATGCACCTCGAAAGTTAAATAGAGAGATGTAGTGCTAAAAATGCAATAGTAGGCCTTCTCAAATTTGGCATTTGGTAGCGCCAAACCCCTAGAGCTGGGAATTTCAATAGGAGAATGAAAATAGCCTAAAATACTCAAAATTTATGTCTACAAATGAGGGAAAGCTTGGAGCCAATGCATTTATTCTCTGTGGGAGCCTAAAAATGACAACACTTCTGATGGGCATAGCATATAGACTATTATTTCCTAAGGGGACAACACGATAGCAATGCAGAGTTCCTCAGAATTGGAAAATTATTAATACGTGAAATTTCCCAAAGAATCCACGTCTAACATGTAATTCAATGAATTTTTTTTTTTTTAGTTATGCATATTCATATGCTAGCTAGTAACAATAGGGGACGATAGAGGTGGGGGGGGGGGTGGTGGAAATGGATACCCTCAATATTTCCAATGTGATATGTGGCCCGAGGTTAATGCAATGCTTCGAATTATCAGGAGTACACGTTCTCTGGTTTATCAATGGTGCTATAGTTGTTGGCAGAGGAGGATATGAGTGATAAACATATCGCGTTAGTAGGCCTACTGATTCCTATTCCAGTAACTGTGTCTCCTTATGAGTTTTAGTACTTAACTGGCACTAGAATACCTTACAAGTACTTTTCAGCATTTTCCAATTCACAACGAATTGAATCAGTAGGTGGAATAAGCACCAATGGAAATGCGCATGAGAGTTAGTCTGGCCTTGGCAAGTAAAATAGTAAGGTAAATAGATAGAGGTTGATCTTGTATAATGATCAACCATACACTTTGTTTCTACGCTATTGCTATATTAACTCATAACATACCATGATGAATACCACATGCCTAAATAAGTAGACTATATTGATAATGGCCACCGTCCACTGGGCTCTAATTGGCCGAAGTTATGTATGGGCTTATAAGTCGGCCGAAGCTCCCCAGTGGACCGTGGCCATACGGCCCCAAATCACATGGTTAAATATTGACTATGTTTTAAAGATGAGTAGCACTTGTGTGGTCCCAACATGGCTGTAATAATTCATTCACAACCAGTAGAAGCAGGGTAAGTAATGGCACTCATGCAGGTTTAGGCTGGCCGAAAGCCAGTGCACCCGTGTATTAAAATATAGCATAGCCATATATTTGAATATAATGGTTCCAGAATGTAGGTAGGTTTAACTACGACTCACATGAACTACCCCTTGTACATGTAGTCACAATATTATTTCAATATTTGGGTACTAGGGAAAAGTGGTTAGTTGTGTGAGGTCATTCCTGATTACAACAATGAATCGGAATCTATGGAAAGAAAACAATGTACTAAATGAGTAGATTGCACTGTCATTGAACTGATTATGTGCATATCATTGAAACAGGAAAACATATGGCGTCTGCCAATCAGAGACGCTGCTAATATGGTATCGATACACAAAGTGCAATATGTATGTGGCGCCGTGCTTCTATCAGATTATTGAGAGTGCTCCTCGAATTCACCTTTGGGTGTAGAAGAAGCACAGTGGACATTTTTTTTTCCAGGAGGGCGTTTCTGGTGGTGACTTATGGAGTCCGTAACTTTTTTCCATAAACCGTAACTTTTTTCCATAAACCATAACTTTTCTATTTGTTCAATTTCTCTTAATCTAGGCTAAGGAGAGCACATTTTTTGCATAAAGAAGTAAGACCCAGCATGTATGGTCCTCATAGCATAGTTTATAACATCATAGTCTTGCATCTTTATAGCTTTTTTTGAAAAGTCCATAACTAGTCCATAAATTGACTTATGGAGTCCATAAATTTCTTATGGATGTCCGTAAGTCACCTCAATTTATACGAGAAACGCCTTCCAGGATGGTGTTTCTCCACAAATCTGCGGATGTCCGCAAATTTGCGGAGGTCCGCAAATATATTTATGGAGCTCCGCAAATTATGCCTTTTTGGTACTTAAGCATACAAATACGGACCTCCGTATATATTTGCGGACATCCGTATATATTTGTGGACATCCATATATATTTGCGGAGCTCCGCAAATTTGTGGAGAAACGGGACCCTGGGTAAACAAGAAGCTTTATTTGGCATTTCTATGTACAATAACACTTTCGCTCACTGCCAACTGAACGTTACAAAAAAGCTGTCGCAATACTCCTCCGTGGTGATAGGCTACAACAAGTGCATATTATGTGAACCTGTGTAGGGCCAATTCTTACCAATACTGTGCACTGACCCTAACGTTGTTTTTGTCATTAAAAAAAGTTTAAAACAGATCAATAATATTTTTGCGGTATATGTGTAAATGGGCTGGGTTATAAATATGGTCTCAAATAACTATGATCAGACATAGCTCATGATTTTACATGGATGACATTATCTGACTCACCTGCCCGGTCCCAAGGCACCAAACCCTTACCCACAATCCTAAAACACCCCTCCTCACTTGGTACTGCCCTATCTACCCTCCACCCCTCTCACCCATGGTTACACCCAAGTCTATATAACCCCATACCCGCCTCTCTCCGCCACCTACAATCCTCAAAGTCAGCCAGACTTATTTATCCCACCCCCTTCCCCAAAAAGTCCTCCTTTTCAAAGGTATTTTCAATTCATTCATAGATATCATTTCATCTAAACACAGTGTAACCGAGGACTCGTCTAGATTTCTGTTCAACAAAACCAATAGTTATATATACATCAATTTTACCCATAAAGGGAATGTTATTAAATATCAATTGTTATTAAAATGAAAATCATTTTACCTCCAACACTTTGGTCTCCTTGGGCTGGGCAGGGATGTAGTCTCATATCAGTTTATGAAGATTATATATTCATATAGCGACAATGATAAGACACATGTTAATATTCAATAGACGTGAACCCGGCCCTTATTGAAGTATTTAATTTAATACCCCCTCAAGACCGATGCCTATTCAAATTCCCCTCCGCATATTTATAAGCGAACAATTACGGTACGAGCAGTAGGTTCTACACCGGGAGCCTCCATCTGGGCCTACACAATGTCTTTTCTTTATGTAAGGTCCTCGCTGTAAAGATTCTATGGTGACAGGCTTTCACAATGGCTGGCAATTATCCTGATAAAGTATGGCGCATTTGCAAGGCCACCGTAGTTGTCAATAGGCGGTCAAATAAAACTACTTGTGGCTGGAGGAGATATAAATGGTGATATACGGTGACAGAGCCTGGATCGGATGTCTCTGTGTGCTGGAGCATATGGAGGATAGGGTTTCTGTATGAGCAGTTCCTGGCGGTGAGGTGAGCAGCTCAGGTGTGTAAACCATCAACAGCAGCTGCAGAGCTGCTCATGTAACTCTGCAGTCGACGCTCTCACCCAACCTCGGTTCAGGTGAAATGCCACACACAGGTCACTATAAGTTGCTTTTTGTCTAATGTGGGAGAGGACCGAAGAAGGGGCACAATAATGGCCGTATTCACGCACCTGTATTAGTATACCTAGCATATGACAATCGTATCTTTTAACCACCGGAGTCCATACGCCCACTGCAGTGGCGTATTGAGCCAATACGCCCACTAGTGGCGTACGGAAAAAAGTCACGTGATCACTGCCTGACAAATGAGAGCAGGTATGAATCGTAGCTAAAATTGCGTCGATCCGCAATTTATAACACGATTTTTGGAAATAATCGGCAAGTACTTAATGATGGTAAAACAGATAGATTGCAAATGATACAATACGGACAAAGCTTTGGAGCGTGTAAATCGTACCAGAAATACATTTTTCCGAGAGGTTATAGCTGTCGGTAATTGGAGAAACCCCTAGCGGCCAGAAAGTAAGCTAAAATGTCAATCCGGTCGATCGGCAATTATGGGCACTATTCCTATCTATTTGTGGATTATATTTCTCATAATTTAATATTTCTATATCATAAACCGTTAGGCCACAAGTGAGATATTATTTACACAACTAAATCTTGTAATGAATTTTGCTATGATTTTTCTTCTCATTATAAATCAAAAGTTAGGCATATCGGGTAATGCTACTCTGAGAAATGGGATTCATATAGTATCCCACTTAACCTGAATCTGCCTGTCCCAATTTACCTAACACCTTCAGCTAAAGCGAGACTTATGTTTAAGGTCTCAGTGTACTTTATTTCAATATCTGACTAATGAAAAAATATCAAGATGTAAAAAAAACATATATGTATCCAATATAAACATACATTTTGAAATATCTTGTGATTAGTGTTGATACTATTGATACCACTACTAACAAATAAATGTACTATTTCTTATGCACTTCTGAATTCATAGTGACAACAGGTGCCCACCCATATCATTGACTCAGGGTTTAATTAACCCTGAGTAATATACACCTACCAATTTTGCATTTTAAGACAATTTTGTGACATAGGAGAATCGTTGTATTTCCGTTATCATTTGAGATTGAGAAATGCGGAAAAAAAACATGAGATAGGCAAGATCGGGGGACAGCATTTTCCTCAAAAATGTTTCTAAAAATCTCAGTTTTTCTTATCGATGTTGATTGCGATCTTCATGAATATATTTCTCTCTTTCGCTATTATGGAAATGTACTAAAAAAAAAGCTACAATCCGCTTCGGACACCCATAGACTTCAAGGCATAAGCGTTTTCAGCAGAAGATAGAAATGACATTTTGAGCGAATTAGCCCGTATTTCTCTCTTTCTACCCCCAAAACTGGGCACATTCTACCGCCAGGACCTATGCAACATCCACTCTATATCTTTATGTTAACAGATAGCAGTTATGATACAGATAGCGGTTGTACACCAGGGGCGGGGGGACAGGGGATGGACGGCAAAGGCATGGACGCGTAGCACACGTCGCCCCGCAGCCGACCAACAAGGCGAAACGGAAACGGCAATGGTGTCGCTGCTGACGCTCTGATCGACTCGCTTTTTGGCCGAGATGTAAAACAGCGGTTACGCGCTGCCGGGCGCTGATGCCCACAGCCACCTGCTTGCCCGCAGCCACTTGCTCGCCCCCAGCCACCTGCTTTCCTACAGCCACCTGCTCACCTACAGCCACCACCTGGAATTCGATTATATATGACTTCCAAGTCATTTGTGTATATGAAATTAGGGTAGCTTTTTCAGGCAATTACGATTCTGCCGTCAGAAATGAGAAATAACGTATTGCACTCAAATTAGATCACTCATTCAAATCTATTTTTGATGCCAGAATTGACAGATTACCCTGAGTCATCTGTGAGGCCACTCACACGCTCCATTTTGTTGGAATTTAGAAGTTATAATTACCTCTTAACTTTGGTGAGATACATATATATATATATATATATATATATATATATATATATATAAATACTCCTCTGGACTTTAAACAATGACCAATCGCCTTCATTCAGGTGGCAAAAATCCCAGAACCATTGAACGTTATAAGTGTGAATTTTAGTGTTAAAAAAATAAGTGAATTTTGCTTATTTTGGATGGCTGTGCAGAAGGTTCAGAATAACCAGAACATTTTTCTTATTCTATAGTGATTTGTTTCGGGGGGATATGATGAAAATGTGAAATTCAAAATGCCAAATATAGATGTACGCATCAAAATTCATAGCTTCACATTCTGAATACATTTTCTTTTGAATCACATAAGCGGTTGTACGCAGTTGTACGCATTAATCAGATGTATAGACTTGGCACCAGGATCCACAGGGCATGACGTATTCCGCATTAGCAAGATGACCTGTGTACAGCGCCATGTTTATTGGTACCAGTGTATATCCTCTAACTTCCAGCAACCAGCTCAGCCAAATCTCATGTCCGAGATTAGGGTACAAATAGGGTTTGAGTATTGTGAGTGGGTTGTACTTGGGTATTCCTTATGTCACTTGTCCTTCATAGAGTAGTGGTTAGCATGGTGGATTCATGATGCAGAGGTCCTAAGCTAAAATCCCTGTCAAGTCATATCTTGGTGACCACACCATTAACAACCAATACCTTTTTTTATTCATAAATATATAAAATTCCTTTGTAGAAATAGGAATACACATTTTGTCCAAACACTTTGAAATGATTTCAAGGTTGTTACTCACTTCTACCTATCAAAGCAAAATATATTTGATATATATATAAGAATGTAAATGCATGGCATGGCCACCAATATATGACTTGACAGGGCTTTGAGCTTAGGTCCTCTGCATCATGAAACCATCATGCTAACAATTACTCTATGAGGGACAGGTGACATAAGGAATGCCCAGGTACAACCCATTCACAATACAACACCCTATTTGTACCCTAATCTCGGAAACAAGATTTGGCTGAGCTGGTCCTTCCAGAGCAAAGGGTTATGATTGGTACCAGTGGTCCATAAGGGGGAGCCACTGTATCTCGCTAATGCGGAATATACGCAGCCGCTAACTATCTCGAGCTTTTTTATTTATGTAAAAGCTCCCTGTGCCCCACTTCAATGCTAACTTGTGCAGGGCCCATGTTTCCTCTAAGTTAATCCCACAAGAATAGCCTGACTTGATCTATATCGGTAATATTATAAACCAATGGAAAGATCCCAACCCAATGTCAGAAAGCCTAGGATTTCCTTGTGTACATACAACCAGTGTTGAAGATTATCGTCATTCTTGTCTCTTAATCCACTGACTGATTAATATCCAGATATAGTGCTATAGTACATGTATTGACATATCCTCTAATTCAACATGAGCGATCCTAGTCCAATAGCCTAGCCTACATGTATAACACATAAATTGTAACGATAGTTGTTTGAAAGGTGGGCCTATAGCTTCAAAAGCGACTTTGGTATTTCAGAAATTTTGCAGATAATTATGTGCAGGGGCGTGGCAAGCAATTTCAAAGTGGGGGGGGGGGGGGGCTAGGGGGATGTTGACCCTTTTTGACCCCTTTTCACCTGACCTTTTTGGTTTGACCTTTTTTGGGGTTGGTCAAAAGTGGGGGAGACATGCCCCCCCCCCCCCCGTTGCCACGCCCTGTTCAATGTGTGTATGCATTCAGCCATGCAGATGCGATTGCTGATGAAATGCGGACAGCTTTTGACCAATAAGTTAAGGTTATGTAACCCTACAATCGTAATTAATGTCTGCTATCGTAAATACCGCAAACGTAGGAAATTCCTTTGGGAGTTGGGAGTCTCTTGGCTTTCGAAAACATACCCAATAACAAAGGTTCTTGTCTTCTAACCTGTTGTCTTGGTGTCTCACACAAAATATGCACTGTATCTGTCGACTCATCCAACGTTCCTATCATGGGACAGGACCTTAGGATTCTGTTTTGGACACTCTGCAACTTTATCACACTATCTTGGGATGCAATATCAAGGAGGTACTTAGTCAAATTTTGGCAATATTGTTTGTTTGACAATAATAATTGCAATCTCTGCTCCTGTTGAATATCTTACATTACCTAATTTAAATGCCAGTTGATTTCCCTTGCTCAGAACTCTGTGTGTATTTGTTGTGAGACACGGATCCAACATTGTACCCAGATAAAGAAAGGAAACCACATGTTTTACCCTCTCTCCATTCATCATAATGTCTATTTTTGGAATGCCCACACAGTTCTGTCTAGATCCATGCTAAATACGTTTTATCTTGGTTGTATTCACCATTAAACCAATATTTCTGTAGTTTATGCATAGCGTATCACAATCAGTTTGTAGCTTAGCAGTAATCATTTTTTACAGTTTAACAACCTATTGAGTTTTTGTGAACAACAGGTGGGCGCCATATTACATGGGGGGGGGGGGGGTAATAATCAGGTATAGGTCTGTCACTCTCAGACATTCCTTGCTGAACCGTACTATATGTATAGCCACCAGCTCTGCAGGTGCATCATCATAATTGCTTTGTTGTGCAAGTTCATTAGTCATATGGTATGAACAGATAAGGGTCCCTACACTTACCTACTAAGGCTGTACACCTGTATTTCTTGTATATCGCTCTTATCATCATGATGCATGGATGCAGCCCTATGGCTCAGTAGCTTACCAGCGCTGCATTTCACCCCGAAGGCTGGCTTCGTAATGGAATATGTGCATGCACCTTGACGACAACCCAGCTAACAAATAACGTTATTTTACGTCAAAATAACGTTTTAAAACATTAAAATGTCATAACATTATGCCATAGTAAGGAGCCTTAGAGAAGCGTTATATATAACGGTATATAACTTTATAAAATGTTGTGTAACGTTTCTTTGTTTACTGGGCATCATGCATCAAAACTCTATGCGGCCTTTAAAGGGATACTGCTGTTATTGTTGGCCAAATACATTTATAAGCTATATTCTAAATCCATAGAAACCTTTAGCCTAGTTTCATAAATACATTGCAAATATTTCAAAACATGCCGATATCTGATTTCCCCCAAGAAATCACTATTTATTGTACATTCTAATAGTTTGTGCTAAAGTGAAATAAATCTGGGCTCAACCTGGGCACTTTGAATCCGGGCTGACCCATCTGGGCTCCCACTGATAGCCCTGGACAAAAAGGACTATAACCCAGGGTGGGCTAATCAGCTTGCCCAAGTAAAAACACATATGGGACTCATTAAGCAATGGTGACTGGTCTTAACCCTGTAGATATCCAAGTATAGTGTGATGGGCTGCTACGTCCAAGTAAACTAGTGTTGCTAAGGAAATAAACAAACAGAATGGCTGTTTCTAGGCAACCAAAGACCATAGCAACAAGTGGTCTGATATTTTAGTTCCTCAATTTTATTTACCGGTAACTGGAGGTAGTGATCATTGGAATTGAGCTAGGGACAAAGTAGGTGTTGCGAAGCACATAAACAACCAGAATGGCTGTGGCTAAGCAAGCAAATGTCATCGCAACAAAATGGTTGGACCTTCGTAATCCTTAGGGTCAGTTTAGTGGGGGTAGATGTCAGTGAAATTGAGCTAAGTGGCCTTCAAATCTGTGTTGCTAAGCAGATAAAAAAATAGAATGGCTGTTGCTAAGCAACCACTTATCCCAGCAACAAGCCAATCACACCATTCGTACATTACTGTAAGGCCTTTATATTTGACATTCCTGCTTACAGACATTTAGATTTGGCTTCGATTCCCTTTTCCACATTCATTGAAATGGTTGCCAAATTGTCATTCAATGTATTGATTACGAGGTTCCTGGAACATTCTAACTGCCTCTGTATGCCAATGTCAGCATAATTCACTGATGACCCCAATGGAGATTTCACTGGTGTTTTAGGCGATGGATAGACAGTTTAATCAACTGACCATATTGTTTCAGTGTAATCTGTAATGAGAAGTTTCTTTTCCCGATGATTAGTATTATCGTTACGAAAGTAATAATATATTGTATTAACTACATATTTAAGGAATGAACATAGTGCTATCATTTCTCTCAAAATTTCTCGAGAAGGGGGGACGTCTCCAAATCTGTCTCCTCACATAAGTGGGCTCAGTTACATTTAACTGACTAGTTACTTAAACCAGGGTGTGTATTGTTGTCAAGCGCTACCAGGCAAACGGGCAATCTGGTGCCTTATGGTCGCAATGCAGTTGAGACTTAATCATTAATGATAAGAGGTGGACTGGAGTAATACAGGGGAGGCAAACCCTGGAGTGGTGTTTATAGTGTGGTGGGCTGCTAGGTTAAGGGGCAGTACAAACACTCCTGCCTCCAGTATTTTAAAGACTAATCCCCTCTTTAGGGGCTAACAGCAAGCGCATAAGGCACTCCATAGACCACTTCATCTCTTTAGCAGGCATGTCATTGATACCACATACAACATGAATATGTAATGTATGTATATAATTACTGTACAGAGATCTAAAATCCCAAAATGTGAACCAATTTAAAAAAGCCTATTAAGACCTGCTTTTCATATGCCCTATTCTTATAGTTGCATACCTTTATATTTATATTTCAAGGAGCTGTTTAGTATGATGCTTATGATAGGAGAAAGGAGCGAATCAATATGTTTAATATATCTCCAGAGAACTTGACCATATCGTAGACTGATGATCATGTCGTATGGTGACGTTTTTTAAGTTTCTTGGGATTACATTTAAGGATATCTCCCGTAGCTAGTAGGGCTAGGTATTCATGTAATAACTTTTTTTTAACTTTGATAATCAATGAATGTATCAAGTTTTATTGGGTTATGACCTTGGTTCTTAGAATGTCCATATATACCGGTGTGCATTTGAAGGGTTTGTTTGATGTCCTTCTAATTTCACCTGATTTATTTTATATTTTCAACATTTTGTTAACCAGGAAGTTTGACCCTACCATAATAATTATGTTTTTACACCAGGGGCGTAAACTACACATTCACAGCTTTCCAGTGATACCTTGTGTCTGGTATCATATTCTGTAACCACCTGTTACTAAAAGGATGCTTCTAGAAGTCCAGATCTGTGGCAGTAAAATGAGGTGTATGTGTTTGGAACCCGGTAATCGATGCGTCAACAGGGGTTACAGGCTCTAACTGAGCTGCATACTTCCAAGACTGGTTGGTACAGGTGTGTGCATAAACCACAAAGCACGACAGTGGAAAACTCCCATCCCAGTCAGCATTGGTCCCTGGAGCCCATAGTTATGTGTTTTACTTGGGCCAGCTGGGCTTGCCCATTTCTGGGTTATGGTCCTTTTTGTCCAGGGCTACCCGTGGGAGCCCAGATGTGCCATCCCACGAAAACCTGTTTTTTTCATAAATGTATTGTAAATATTTCGAAACATACTGACATTTGATTTCCCTCCAGAAATTACCATTTATTGTACATTTTTACAGTGTGTGCTAAATCTGGGCTAGGGCTGGGCACTTTGAATCTGGGCTGATCCATCTGGGTTCCCACGGGTAGCCCTGGCCAAAATGGACCAAAACCCAGGGTGGGCAAATCAGCTTGCCCAGGCAAATACACATATGGGCCCCATTAAACAATGTTGACTGGGATTATGTTTTAACATTAGGTTGCCCTAATATAGGTCACTGCAAAAAGCTTTCTCATCAACGTGCGTTGATAAATGTCTTTTTGGGATATACATGTATTTTTATTGATATTCTTTTCAATTTGTAATGGTGTCCTTTCTGTTGACATAGGCAACATGATCTGACTTCTGTGGTTACACAGCTACGGCAGGAGTAAGGAATCGAACGGTTTTGTCGTTAGGAATAGGATGGTGCCGAATTATTCCAAACCAACGGCAACAATGTTGTTTTTTCCAACTTCCAATGGGATTGACGTTTTTTCTCGGTCACCCCTATTGATAGCCATACATTCATTCATTGTAGGTGAGGTGAGTGAAATACCACACACGTCTTCACCCACATTGACGAGAGATATTGCTCTATTTACTACGTCTTAGCAATACATCACAGTGCGTACTCCATGACCGTAATTCCGAATTACGGTCATACAAGATGGCGGCTGCAGTTGAGTTCAGTCTATTTCTTCTCCAGTGCATTGTATGAAATATATAACATATTGAAGGCTGCTTTTTGGCCAGGCTGTAGTATATATGACAATGCTACTGACCCAACACTCGGATCTTGTTCATATGTACTGGTTTATGCATAAATCAGCCATTTAGAGCTGGATGGTATGACCGTAATTCAGTTTGCATCAAAACATGGTATGACCGTAATTCACCTCAGGTATGACCGTAATTCTGTCAGTTCATGGTCAGTTGAAGTCATATTTCTGGCTTTATAATGACTTGTTCAGTGTTCCCATATATGAGACATGTGCCCAGGAGTAATAGGACATCTCCTCTCCCTATAAGTTTTAACCAAACATCCCTAGAGAACAAAATGCCAACCATGTGGTCAGGTATGAGTCCGTAATTCACACAGTATGACCGTAATTCAGTACCAAATATAGTACACAGTCACACCTGTGACCTTTGATATAGGACTGTCACTAGAGTATTCTGTAGTTAAACAGGTCGAAACCAGGGTCGAAACATGCTTGCAATGGACTGTGTCATTGGCACTGACAGCAGTGACACTATGCTATATGTAGATGTACACTGCCTTGCTATGATACCCACCTTGGTCTTGGGGGAGTACACTTGTGTGTGTTGTTGAGGGGGGGCACATACATGTAGTACAATGTATATAGGTACCATGACACATGGTGAAGCCCTAATTAGTCCTACATTACTATAGGTGGTGGGGGGGGGGGCACATACATAACCCCATCATAATTCCTTTGTAGTAGGAGAGCATTCCACTGAATTACGGTCATACTTGCACACTGAACTACGGTCATATTTTTTGATAGAATTACGGTCATACCTGACATTCTCATGACAGAATTACGGTCATACCATTGCCTGAATTACGGTCATACCATCCAGCTCTAAATGGCTGATTTATGCATAAACCAGTACATATGAACAAGATCCGAGTGTTGGGTCAGTAGCATTGTCATATATACTACAGCCTGGCCAAAAAGCAGCCTTCAATATGTTATATATTTCATACAATGCACTGGAGAAGAAATAGACTGAACTCAACTGCAGCCGCCATCTTGTATGACCGTAATTCGGAATTACGGTCATGGAGTATGCACTGTGTACATGCACATTAAAATCATAAGAACACTAGATAGGCATACCCCATCTCTCGAGAGGGGGTAACAGTCGTGGGAACACTAAATAGGTATACCCCATCTCTTGAGGAAATGGGTAGCAGTATTAGAAAACCCTATTCATCATTGACAAGGTACAGGTGTTGTGAGAGAATAACGTTCAGGTAAGGCACAGGTGAATCTCGAGTAGGTGAGATCGATGGTAACACTCTGTTAGACAGTTGTAGCAGGCTACAGAAGATAGCGTCTGACAAACCATAAAATAATGTATCACAAACCATAAGATAATGTATCAAGTCAGACGAGAGCGCGTTGAAACTGAAAAGGATATACTTGTCTGGAACATAGATATTCAGTGACGAGTACAGGGACAGGAAAGGAAATAATATTATATGCAAATTTGAGATTTACAGCAGGTGCAGAATCATGGGCTATTTTGTTTTGCATGATTATGATAATACATGTAGTTAATGTGTAGGCACAGCATGGCGGGTTTTTAGGTGAAATTTATTTACAGCTGATTATTCTACATAGATTAAAAGAGGACTCCAGCAGGGTCTGACTCTCTTTTTTTCAGACAAGAGTTAGACAATGCCTCCCCAGTGGGCACAAAATTCAGTTCAACATTAAATCAACGTTGGATCAACATTGAATCAACATTAACAAGCACTTATAAATGTTGATTCAATGTTATGTGCCCACTGGGTCAATCTTCTCACATGACTTATTGCCTGACTCCCACTGTAACGAGAGTCTAGCATTGCCTGGCTCTTGTCTAAAAGGGGGCTAAGCATTATGACAAGTGGGAGTACAATGCATCTAAATAATACGTTCTACCCTTACCCAAGCACTCAGTTACCCTATTCAAGATAAATCCTATTGTGCTGAGTATAAGGGAGGTGTGCTATGACAGGTATATCTGTTTACACCATGAACGGCTAACTGGGTTAACTATGAAGGAACATAGAGATACCAAAATTTCATAAGGCCGCCCTCTGACAATATGTATGTTCATATTCAATTGACAGATCCATAGAAAGTGTATCCCGACCCTACGATTTGCTAGTAATTATACTTCTTGCAACTTTAGATATGCATAGATATGTTTAATATACTCTGATAAAAACAAACAAAAAACACCAGTCCCACATGTTATCGCCCTGGTAATTTCCCAAAGGCATGGGTTATCCTGTTCAGCTGTGAGCTCATTAGAGAGGCTCTTTTGTCGGCCTCCCCAGCAGGTTCCACATTCAGTATACCCCGGGGGGTATAACAGTACATAACCCCATATATTTAGCATATAATCTACTTTGAATCATTAATATTTCAATTTCATTCAAATTAAGTTTTGAATTTATCTTAAATGGTAGAGACGGAATGCATAGATATATTTCCATCTAAATTTCAATCTGTCAGACTGACTCTCACATAAATAATTGTCCACCAGACTCCCAGGCTGACTCATACTGATATTATGATAAGTAGAGCGGCTGACATTACAAATTGATAACTATAGTCCAACCAACTGGTATTATAACCGATAATCTAAATTTGGAATTTTAATTACGGTGCTATTTGTAGATTACAGTTTATCTATAGAATACGTATATGGTCTTCTGATGATTATAGTTCATTGCATCCCTCCACCAATCATAACACACTAATGTATTACAGTCAGATCTCTATAAACCGCCATGCCTCCTTGCTGGCCGAAATTGGTTGGATGGTGAGTATGGCGGTTTATAGAGTGAGGTTTGTATGGTAATAAACAAAGACTACCCCCTTGTTAACCTGGTAGTATAGGTGAGACTGGCGGACTATTGGATGGCGGATTATAGAGATCTGACTGTACCATGATTGTCCTTTTAAGTGCACAAGCGCTTATTAATTTGACCTACCTAGGTATTACCCCTGCGCTTATACAAAACCTGAGCTAATTTTTTTTTTTTTTAAATAGATATTTAAGGTTCCAAGGAGCTCATGTATTGTTGACATATCACTCATGCCAATCATAGTTTGTTATTGCAATTGATCTTACAGTATGTAATGTTCCTATATGATAACTGGTTTTTGTTGTTGTTAAAGTTATAGCTACTCCCACTCCCTGCCCTCTATCAGCATTCCCATACACACATTTTGGTGAGCAGTCGCTCTATGTTGGTTATCTTACACCAGGAGATTGGCAGGTGCCAGGTAGACACCTTATCTGTTGATCAGGTAGGCATGACCAATGTACAGTCAGCATAACAATGATTATTGGAGCATATTGACATATTGTATGGACCTCCCAGCCGATTATAATGAATAGGCATAGCCCTAACGGTTCCGAGTATACCAACCATTTACTTACATAATTGGCAGCTATTAGAATTCGATATCAATCACTCTGTGCATATCCTGTATTATCCAAGAATATCCATAACGAGACATTTATGAAATAGGTCCAGCATCAAAGACCATTGCCTGGTTTGTTAAGCCTTTCCATGCTTCTGTTATAATATATATACATATGGATATTTTCTAGGTCTCAATAATTAACGATTTTTATTTGAGTCAAATCGGTCTCATTACCAAACTGCCAAAGCTAGCCGCATTGTCTTTCCGCCGCCTGTACCATCTAGATACAATTTATTTAAATTACTATGGGAATATTTGTGTAATAAATACGATACAACGTAGACAGCTGGTCGATATTCTACGTAGATAAACTTTTATAGGCCTATGTCAATGTTGAAATACGTCTGTACAACGTATATATGCAGATTAATACTGGACAATTATCATTAAAATTGTGGATATAGTTATTTTTTTCCACCCTTTTTATATAACATTCATATGGACATTTCTTACCATTGGTTGTCATATACCCACTTTTGACGTTGAAACTCTCAGAAACTGTGAAATAGTGGGTTGGAACTATCAGGTCGTAATCATGAGGGATACTCATTGGCGGATCCAGGGGAGGGGTCCAGACCAACAAAGTTTTCTTGGCGGGCATGCCCCCAAACCCCCCTAGTATAGCTATTAAGTGCCTCTACATGGGTACCCGCATAATTTGACCATTGTATCGTATTGTATTGTAAATTTGTTTATTTATACTGAAATTAAGTAGGTCATAAACCTGTATTCTCCTATTTCCAGTCAAGGGAATGTAATCAACTTATGTATACATACATGCTTCATGTTCCCAGAAGGGTTGAATAAAATAAAGAGGCATAGGCGTAGAGCCATGACTTAGTCTAATAGTACAGGGGTTAGTTTGTGCTCAAATGTGGTAGGCTGATCTTATAGCCTTGTATGGGCGGATGTAAATGTCCAGGTTAAATGGTGGTCAGTCATTTAACCAGTAGTTAAGTGAAAGGTTCCTGGTAAAATAATAATAATAATAAATAAAATATGTGTGGAGTATGAAATGTATACAGAATTAAAATACAAGGTATCTATGAGAGTAAATTATGAACACGGTCCTATATATTATTGGCTCTTATGCTGCCATTAGGCATATGTTGCTATTAGTGACTGGTGGTAATTATTGTTCCAGGAGGTAAACTTAGGCATATCTTTTATGGCTCTTGTCTGCACTGTAAGTGCATTCCATTCACTCAGCTAGTCTGTATTTTAAGCTTCTGACATATGCAGGATTTTTTGCCCTGTTTTGCTTAAGCAGTCTTTGGTCTCTTCTTCTCGTGGCTACATTAATTATATGTAATTCTTCTTGTACTAGGGATTGCTTGAAAGCACATTGTAATAAGTGCATATGTCTTCTATCTTTAAGCTTATTTAACTTGGCTTTTCTATGTAGGGCTACTGTGTTTAGAATACCTGTTCTCCTATTTGCAATCCTGAGGCTTCTATTCACCAATTTTTGAATATTTTCCAAACTAGTTTTAGAGGCAACATCATAAAATACGTCACAATAATCAATGATGGGGATAACCATGGTCGTAACGACCTTGACTGAGGCTTTTTCAGGCAAATCATATTTTACATGATTAAACATGAATACTTTATGCCTGACACTGTGTACTACCGTGGGAATATGATGATTACAGTTTAGCATTGGATCCAGGGTAACCCCTAAGTACCTGTATGATGGTGCATAGGTTATGGTATCAGTCCCTATACATAGCTGGGGCCTGACAGCTCCTTAAGGCTTTATTTGCAAATATCATATATTTTGTTTTCTTATTATTAAGGAATAGTTTGTTAGCATGTCACCATAAGGCAATAATAGTCAGATCTTCATTTATTGTATCAGTTATGTTAGTTTCAGGCAAGTGTTCTACATAAATTACAGTGTTGTCGGCATAGTGTTGACAGTGTAGGCTAGTAAGTGAAGAGTGCATGTCATTTATATATGTTAAAAATAGAAGCGGGCCAAGCACAGACCCTTGTGTGACCCCACAGGTGATATCATGAAAATCTGATAGTGTGCCATTTGCCTTGGTACCATGTCGCCGTGTCGATTTTTAGCAAGAGGGCCGTCTCGTCGTGTTGATTTTTATGTATGTAAAATGCACTATGGCCTTATAAGGAGGTCCGTGTCCGTCGATTTTTAAAGGGGCCGTGTCGCCCATGTCGAATTTTACCCATGTAGAGGCACTATTAAGCGCTTCGCTGGCAGGAAACAGATAGTGATTTCGAGTTAGCCAGGTCCCCCCACCCCCCTCTAGACAATCCTGGATCCGCCAATACATGGATATAGACTTTTGTCCATCTTTGTCCATCTTTTGCAGTCTATACGAAAACCTGCCGGCAAAAACTCTGCCGGTCCGACAGAAAGGTGTCTAGTGCCGGCCCGAATGGCTGGCTGTTATCTAGAGGTCCTTGCCTACATTTCAGTTTTTACAGCTTGTAAATCGGACGATTATTAAGGTTTCTACAGCATAAAACAGAAAGTATATATTCTGTATTGTATTTCCAGTAATTTACATATAAAAACGATTTATATACTTGATACATACAAGAGAACCATATTCAATATAATTATCAGTACAAACACTTGCTTTATAATTTATTTTCAAATTACAAGATTGTACTTCAATACCCGGGCCTGCAAAATTTATTCCGGGCCTGCAACAAAAAGAAATCTGCAGGACCAAATGTCCTTCATGGTGAAAAAGTTTTCGTATAGACTGAATTTTGCCAATATTAGATCAGGTTCTCATGAAATCGAATATCATCTTTGTTTCGAGAGAAAAATATAATTTTTTCTTGAAGGAATATCATACCTATGAGATACGTAAATTAGTAATGTAATTTTACAATGTATTGATGTTATTTCACAGAAAATCTATGTGTACATTCAACACATTAACACATGAACGTTGTATCTATGTTTATAGGGTTGATAGCCAACTTAAATTGCCAGAGGGTCTCAATAAACGTGGCTCGAGACTGTTTACAAACCAATGTTTGTTTTCGAGTTGATGAATCGACCATCTGGCACCTTTAAACCTGGTGAAACAAAAGAGTTGTCACAACAAGACTTAGTCTTAATTACATCGTAATGAATACAGCACTGGGTGGTGAGGGCCACAACCACAGTACATTGTATGACACTGGTCATATGACATATGTGACTGAGTTTCTGGACAAAGGTGCGAAAGCCGATTAGGATGTTATCCGTGGCCCATGCCATGTACCCACTCCTCCCTGACGTTTGACACCTCGGGAACAGGTATGAAAAAGCCCAGGAGCAGGTGGCGGTGGGGGGGGGGTATGGAGTCTGGGATACATGTAGTCTATGTCGTACCAATATGGGCTGATTCTAGGTTGTAATGTGCCATGTGTCGCATTAAAGGCCAAAATGTTGGTACCTGTACAGCAACAGTCAAAATGGTGCTGGGACAGGAACTCAGTCCTATATATATATATATATATATATATATATATATATATATATATATATATATATATATATATATATTATATATATATATATATATATAACGTGGGTGGGGGTTTAATTTAACGTCCACTCAGATCCAGCCTAATCGGCCTAAATAGCAGCTCCTTGAGACCAGTAACATAAGTAGTGCTGTATGTTAGGCGTCGTGTGTATGTGTAATATTTGATGATACATAATTATATTTAAAATAAATCCAGACAGAATTATGTACGGTGACTACATCTTACTATACACTTTTATGAAAGGCTCAGATTTATATTGAAGGCTGGCCAATGAAACTATGTTCCTCGTTTGTCTGATACATGTATGTTGCACATCTATTGCACTGATTAAATCAAGGGAGCTGTCGTATTCACCATGACATAGATACTGCGAGTGTTGCTATAATTATTTATCTTAAGTTATCATAATCATATTACAGTACTTTAAATAAATCTTCTTGTAAAATTAATAAGCATTTTTATTGTATGAGTCATGAATATGAGGTAGGACTGTATTATATTTCTTTATATCGATGAAACGGGCGTAAAATCTGTTCAACCATTAATTAAACACCAAAGGAGGAGAAACCATGTGTCAATTAAATTCAACCCTTGCATAGCCTTGCATACCATGACCTATATCAGGACCTTTAAAAGAACCCTTTGTGTGTTGGATAACTATTGCTTTGGATCAACTTCAAGCAAAAACAGTCTACGACGGGATTGTGCGCCATGCTTTACCCTTTAAGGGCAGCATAATGCTTGAAAGGAGCCGGGGGGGGGGGGGTCTGCTCATTCATACATCATAACGACAAAGGGCATATAATTAAACCATTACGCGGGACATATATACAGGGTTAACGGGACCCACCATGCTCCCCGGAGCTGCTCAAGGTTAAGAAGCTCAGGTTGTGGCTGAAACCTATGCATCGCCATGGGAGCTGCTGTGAGCACTGCCCCGCCCCCTGGCGAGTGCTGAACAGTGGATATAGTAGCGTATTACAGCTCGAGGCAATGGGCAGGAGGAGGAGGAGGAGGGATTGTAGTAAGGCACTGTTGTGTAGTGACAGGCCAGGTACCAGGGCCAACCCACAAGAGCCTCAGGCAGTGGCTACGCTACAGCACGTGTGCGTAACGGCTTGAGCACGTAACGGCCGTGGACGCCAAAGCCACTGGAGGCGGGCTAATGCTAAGCGCTCCTCCTCCAGTCCACAGCAGGCTTTCTAGGGGAGCACACCAGCAGGTAGCTTTATTCGCTCTGCAGGTAGGCAACAGCCTCTCCTTAATAATCTCCACGCTCTGGAGGCTCGGGTAGTTACCAGACCTATCGCGGCCAGCATTGTGGATAACACACATCACTCCGACTGACTACATCTCTCAGTGCTGAAACTCCAGCGTCTCAGGTAAGAGTTGTGAGCTGCCACACTTGTTACCCTGCTGCACATGCAGGTTCTCTCACCTGGAGTAGCAGTCGTCTCATACACACCTGGGGAGCTGTAAGGACTTGCCTTCACCTGGAGCTTCCTCCTGCAGGTGGGTGAGTGGTTAAAGGGGTTAAAGGGCGGTGTCACCTCCACAGGTGCTCACAGCCCGCTCTCACCATCCTCCAGTATACATCAACCCTGGAGAAGGGGAATTAAAGTACCTGTGTATGTCGGTGCACCTTTATGATTATAAAGTGGGATTCTCTCATCCCAGCTACACTAGCTCTTATATATAGACCATACAATATCAGCCATTATAACAGTATAGCCAGGAGTTAGGCATTGGACAGGTGCAGTTCAAAGGCTAACTTACTCAGGTAAGGTTTCCTCATCGCAGTGCCTTATTATCACAACCTCTTCTCTCATATAGTTATGGATAATAACAGCGAACTAGATCCCTGATAATAGTTATCTTGATAATGCAAATTGAAAAAGAAGGTCTTTAAATGTAATAGCTAGCTGTCATGTTATTTGCCTGATTAGAAATGCCGTAATTGTGTACTTAAGTCTATTATACGGTACTATTAACTTAGATAGTATGTCTCCCGTTGGTAACTGAGCAGTATACTCCCCAGGTGTGCTCAGTGGCCGCTTAGTGCATTGGAAAGGGGATCCTGTGAAATAGGCACCATGGAGGAGCCTAGACCACCCAGGACATGTCATCTGCTTCCGTACAGACAGCGCTCATTGCAACAGTTTTGAGTTTGAAAAGTACTTCTATTACACTTGGCAGGCCACTAATTCTACCAAAATACATGTTACGGTTTGTGATAGAATCATGTGCAAATAGTGATGTGAAAGTATTTCATACAATATGGTATGAAATAACAATTGTTGTATAATGTCATTGGGCATAGAAACCAGGCTACCATTGTTGATGACTGGTTGATATTATTATAGCATATATACGTCGATAAACAATGTGTTAACCTTGAACGTTGTTACTGACTTCTGTGTCCATTGATGGGACATAATTATGTACTTGTTCATGTATTTACTAGATAGTTCGCTAGACGACCACATATACTACAAAACGGTCAGCAATATACATCAACTATTCCCAACATCAAAAATGTTATAGATGCAATAATGTGCAACCCCCATTTGCCAAACATAGCCATACTTCTATCGATGTTAGCCAATATAGATTATACAAGCTAATCACTGGGTTGAAGCATCAAATAACTATTCCAACAGACTACACAGTCAAACGCTGTGTAATTCTTTGGTGCAGATGATCTTCTTGGTAAAGTACCTAGTATTGTTATCATTCAACCAAGAAAAACAACGCATCTAACTATTATTTAACCCGCATAGGTATATGTATTAGGCACTTGGATCGATGAATATATTACATTATAAAACCATCTGTACTATGCCAATAACAAAATGTTGGAACGCAATTCAAAAACTGGAATGCCAGTTATCATGGCCAGTATGCGTTGCATGTCTAATTAGACTGGTCTACCAGTAAGAGTCAATCCAATGTGAGTTGATTGCATTTATACAAATGTATGGTATGCTGCAATGTTCACTTAACTTTGTCCTCATCTTTATGATGACAGTAAAACGCCCATATGTGGTGTCGCGTTTTGTCCACAAGCCACAAAGTGTCCACAGGGCCCTTGTAGGTCAAGAAAAGACAGAAGTTGGTGCTGTTAAAATGAATCGTGTTTTTACTTGGAGTATAATTTATTTGCCACATGGATGTTTTCACCATACAGGCAACTTTAGGACTCAGCCAGACAAGAAATATCAGTTACAGTTTATTATGGCATAATTGTAGGCTACATCTTATTCTATTATGTACTATGCATCGTCAGGCTGGGAGTTTGTCATCTAGTGATATCTTTTTTAATGGACTTACTACAACTGATAATGGACCTTGCAAATTTCTTGTCTGAAGAAATAAACCAAGTTCATACCAAGAGTTTGATAATGGGTGTGGACACTTTGTAGCATGTGGACAAAACGTGACTCAACACCCATACCTTTTAGAAGCAGCTGGAAGCGTTGGAAAGTTACATTGACTGTAATTAGAGTGCGGAATACATGAGCGAGTGAAAGACATAATATAATTATTATAGTAAGACATTTATCAACCAACGTTATATTCACAATCCTGGGTTTGAGAATACAATGTACATTGAGAATTAATCGGAGGTATTTATTTGGTGTTGTTTTTGAGAAGTGGCAAAATTTCAAGTTTATTCAAATCTTCATAGTTACCGAACGAGGGTATGCACTCAGGGCTACATAGAGATGGTTTCTTCTAAACAATTATAACGTCAATTCAGGCGAAAGATGCCCGTATTGAATACGTTTCATTTCAGCTCGTGGCATATGTTCTTGAGCAATTGTCCAAGGGTCAAAACAACGTTTTACCTCATCATAAACCCCACGGCAAGCGACCCTTTGCACATGGGTCTCTGGTTAATACACCCACACCCCAAGTATATTGCCCGTTATAAGCCCACTCCCATAACGTATAGGTATTTAGGTAAGGGGCCACATCTGAATGTGCGTACCGATATGGCTGTATTTAATCCGACTATATATGCCGAGCCTTAAGTATTAGCCAACCCCCTGTGGACCCTCCCCTGCGCCAGGTGGCACCAAGCTAAAAGAGCAACAATTAGAGCCCATTGAACTACCTGCACGTCGGCCAGGTACTGGAGGAAGGTGGAGGGGCCACCACTCTGTCACTACTGACCACCAGCAGTGACGTCACACATACATATATACTTACTGACCACACGGAGGGTTTATTCTAGACTTAACGCCATAGGTATATTTGCTATTTCAATTTCAATAATTGATTTGATATAAAACGCTCGAGGTTATTAAATGGGACTGGATTAGGACGATATTTGCCATGATATGCTGCACCAAAAGTAAATACTTTGAACCGAGAAGAGAGGGGTACTGGGAAGAAGTTCAAACAAGTGTTTTCATGACTGAATATGTGACCATGTTTGCTATGTACGAACATTTACGAAGGAAAGGGGCTGTTACGTGAATTTTTCCAATTCAAACGGTCCTGCCTCGGATCAATTCTATAACATAGGCCTACACATAACGTTACAGAATTATTTACATAGCGACAATTATACGATATGTGTTTTAAAAAGTGTGTCTTGATGGACAATATAACAATAATATGATTATTGAGAACATGCTCCACCAGGTTCAGTAGGAAATGTATGTAAATATCACGCCCCCCCCCCTTTATTTAGGCCAGCATGTGGTTGACTATATATCCAAGGTACCTCTGCAGTATCAATTAATATTGTGTGAAATCAGCTGTTTTACCCCCTGTTCTTATGGTTATTTCACAGATGTATGGACCACAACCAACATGAGTGCTATTCGGTGACACTGCAAGCCTTGGAAGGCTGATAAGACTGTGCGCACCCACAAAGGGGGTTCTACTAAGAGGGAGAAACCACTCCTCTCCCCCTCCCTCTGCTGAGAGCAGCTCATTTTTGAGCTACCCATCCCCGGCAGGGACTCTAGTATCTACCACTAGTCCTTTACCTTCTACACAGCGTCTATCAACTCAGCGGTCACAATGGCTGACCTACCACAATATGTGTATACCAATTACTCCAGCGGCTGGGTCATTGAGAAGGTCACCAATCCCGAGGGGGCATGCGAGAGCTACCTCCTCTTACCAGCAGAGAACCTATGGGGCGTGGGCATCCGAGTCTTCCTCTACCTGCTCGCCCTCGGTTACCTGTTCGTCGGCGTGGCCATCTCCAGCGACATCTTCATGTGCAGTATTGAGATGATCACCAGTATGCGGCGGACCGTCGTCAAATACGACGAGGAGCGTCAGGAGACGGTAGAACGCGAGGTGCTCGTCTGGAATGAAACTGTGGCCAACTTGACACTCATGGCCCTCGGCTCGAGTGCCCCAGAGATCCTGCTGGCCGTGGTGGAGGTTGTCAGTGGGTTTGGCACGGACACGGCTCGTGAACTGGGGACGTTCACCATCATCGGGTCTGCGGCCTTCAACCTGCTCATCATCACGGCTATCTGTATAGTCTCAGTGCCCACCCCAGAGGTAAAGCGCATCCAGGAGGTAGGCGTGTTCATGCTCACCTCGGTGTGGTCCATCTTCGCTTACCTGTGGATGGTCATTGTGCTGGTGGGCATCTCACCCAATGAGATTGAGCCGTGGGAGGCCTGGCTCACCATGGCCTTCTTCCCCATCATGGTTCTCACCGCCTATTGCCAGGACAACCACTGGTGGTGCAGTCGTCACAAGACAGTAGGCATCGCCGCTAGCTCACCCGTGAGTACCTCTTATATCATTTTAATATTGCATTGCCCTCTTTGAGGTTAATGGTTACAAAGATCGTGGGTGTGTTGCATACAGCATGCTTAACAAATGATGAGCAAAGAACACTGAACGTTCTGTCTTGGTGTTGTGGCTCTATTGGTATTGTATACATTTGTAATACTCTATCGATTAGAAAACATTTCCAATCCACAAAGACTACCAACATAAAGTCAAGCTGAAGCCACCGCTGAACCATTATGTGGCTTTTCAACAGGAGACTATAAATTATGTTATGCTGAGATAACCACAATGGTTCCGTATCGAAAATAGAGAGGTCCCCCAGAAACATTCTGTTATTTATAACATTGTTGTCTTTAACCCAACCTCTACGTACGTAGTGTTGTCAAGTTGTAAACCCCTGTGTGCTACACTTCACTAATAATATACTAATAACACCTGTCACCCTAACTTGCTGTTCACTGAAATTGACAGCGGTGGGCCAAGGTATGATATGTACTTTCCATCCCTCTTTCTTTCTTTCTTTCTTTCTTTCTTTCTTTCTTTCTTTCTTTCTTTCTTTCTTTCTTTCTTTCTTTCTTTCTTTCTTTCTTTCTTTCTTTCTTTCTTTCTTTCTTTCTTTCTTTCGTTCTTTCTTTCTTTCTTTCTTTCTTTCTTTCTTTCTTACTATTGCTTTATTCTTTCCCTTTTTCATGTAGTGCCCTTCTCTGAGCCACTGGTAATCACTGCCACCCTAATAGATTAGCAACACAGCACCGACTCTTTTATGGCCTATATTAGACGTATAACCACAGAATACGTAGGCCTACACACCACCCAACTATTGGATAATAGACGGAGAACACAAATACAAAGCCAATGTTTGCAAACAACTACAATGGCAACACGACAGACACAGCAACCTGATTATCAGCGTGTGTGGGGAGAGCCCCAAGATAATGGAGGGATGTTACCGATGTAGGGAGGGATGAGGAGCTAATGTGGCTACAGGAGGTCATTGACTGCGGCTTGTCTGGATGTTACTGGGTACATAATGTTATAGTACTGTCCTGTTGTCGTTTTTACTGTTCATCCTTTATTAATGCAGGTAGGGCACATAGACTAATATAGACTCTACATGTATATTGGACCCAGTGGTCTGTCGAGGATAATAGTAACACATTTACATGTATACAATCATGGCAACAAGTGACTAGTTACAGTAGTAACATAATGTAGACTATTGTATATTACTGGCATGTATATATGGGACCCAATTGTTTGTGGAGGAGAATAGAAACGCATATATACACTGTAAAAAATATCCCGTAAAAATTACGGTGAATCACTGGCATCACTGAATGCCGACCGTTTCCCGTTTTTTTACGGTCACCGTATTTTGCTTTCCCCCGTAAATTTTACAGGCCTTTCCCGTTGCATTTTTACGGTGATTCATCATTATTATAAGATGATTCTCTGCTATTCAATGATGATTATAATTGTCTCTGGATTCATTGTTGTATATTTCATAATACCATCTGAATTCCAGGCCTGTATATATATATATATATTAGGCCTGAGAAGCATAATTGAATGCCTCATAGCAATATACAATTACAATCCATGAGCAAAAGGTACTCTAGGATTGTTACGAAGAAACTCTGACAACAGTCTCAATATGTATAATTTTAATTACCACAACATGGGTGTTTATAATATTTGTACTAGTGTCCAGGGTCTCAAAAAAGGAAATTATATATTTTTTATCTTTAATATGCCAATGGCTTCAAATTTGATTGTGTAATTAATGAAATAGTTGGATCACTTTATAAATCTAACACAATTATGTATGTTTTTAGTTGATATCTTCCACTAAAGTCTCTCTATCAAACCAAGCTGCCACCTGGTGAGCAAACTTTTAACGTGAGATTCACCGTAAATGAAAAAACGTTGTTTCACTGTATTGGGTTACGGATGTTCAATGTAAAAGTAATAAGTTTTACAGTGTCTCACCATAAATCACAATTACGGTGATACATCATCAAATTTAGCATTGATTCTCCGTAATTTCAACGGACATTTTTTACAGTGTATATATACATGAGTGTCAACAAGTGACCAGCAGTTGCAGTAATTTATAACCATTCTCTACCACAATTACATTCCTCTATACCAACCTGCAATAATATGTACATTGGCCTATACACCACATTGCTAATTAACATTGGGCAAGTCTAGATAATAACAAATGGACTGACGCCATATTAGATGTAGAAGGGGTATAATGGCCGGCCTTTGATCATCGCCCTCCACCCCTAAGTGCCGCCACCTGGCGGGATTTTCCGGATCAATATGGCTGCCACAACTCTCAACATTCACTGCGCAGCAGGCATGTACCCATATAAGGCACTGGTGGGTATACAATAGGAGAGGCCATATTGAGGGGACATGGTGGATGTTATCTAGAGAAGAAGTGACAGTTAATGGAAATAGCCCAATGGTGCAGACTAATTAGCTGATGCTCCGAAAGGAACTAACGGAACTGAAGCAGGATTATATACATTCAAAGAAAACTGTGTTTCTCCCATTTTGCTCTTTCTGAGAGAATTCCAAATACGCGGGGGACTATTGAACAATGGCTTAGAAATGACAGGGCATTTAATAATTCATACAATGTATCATCGAGAGCAATGTGACATAGGGGAAGGTTGCCAAAATTGGACCGGCTCGTAAATTGGACCATCCCTGTTTCCCTTAGTTACACTAATCGGAACAAAATTTCAGTTATGCAACATTTTTGGTAATTCCAAGTATATTCTCAACAAGTAATTTTTTTTTGTGAAGGGGTCAGTAAAATGGTTCTTTTTAGGCTAATTGGTTTTGGGACCTCCTGATCTTATTTTTCTATTTGTTTACTTAAGCCCTCCCCGTTGCTAGGAAACAGTTTTTGGAACAAAATCCCTTCAGATAGTAAGAAATAGTATTTTGTTATCGGGTAAAAATTAAAAAAATTAAAATTCACCGAGAGGCTTTGGGAGAGAGAAAGTTGATGATAAATATGACAAGGCGCCTAAATTGGACCACAAGAAGTTTCCATAATTGGACCGGGTCCAATTATGGAAACTGGCAATTTTTTGACTGGCGGGAGTAAAAAATTTGACCCCAAAAATAATTCTCCCAAGAATATCTTGCCATCTGTTGTTAAAAGATGAACACTCCCTTAGGGCATTTGAGTCACATACAAGCCGATGCTGTAATTAACAGGACGTATCTATGAATCTAGGGAGGAAAAAAAAAATATATATTAAAAAAAAAAAATTATTGTTTAAATGTCCCAACTTTTTTTTTCACAGGGGTATACTACCCATAATATGTAGGTTATTGGAAAGATATAATGAGGAACTACACATCTGAACATAAACCTGAAAGAAAATGATTTAGACCCTAAGAATATGTGAGAAAACTGACAGAATTAAGCATTGGTCCAATTTTGGATACCCAGTGGTCCGATTTAGGCACCCGGTATCCAAAATTGGACCCGTTGCATTCTTTTTTCATTGGCTTGTGGCAGCTAGAATAATTAAAATCTCAAACTTTTTTTTTTACGATTAGAAGGCCTTTGACTAAGCTTACCCTTTGTATTATTTTCATATTCAAATAACTAGAAATAAACGCTACACAGCGAAGTGTTCTTAGGGGGTCCAATTTTGGCAACCTTCCCCTACGTCATCAGAGGGTTCAAAATAAGTCTATGGCCACCTTTTAGTCCCAGTCAACAGCATGCAGGTAATTAGTAATATTATTTTCCATAGAAACATCCTCCACAGGTGTAAGGTTATTGTGTATCATCAGTACACTTCGCACAACAACTCTAGCAGACAATCAGTGTGCGTCAGATAACCTGATACTTCCCATTGTATCCTATAATGAAATAACACCGAAGGATACATACTGGACGCCCCCATAGCCCAGCCACCAACACATAGCCTCCAGTACCCTAGCCCTCAACACCTTGTGTTCAAATGACTGGGAGATGGTGTATGGTTGCTAGTCCCACGACGTATGGAGCCAGTCTCATTGATTACACCATTACCCCCCTTTGCACTCAGGCAATCAAATGTTGAACTTCTCCAAAAATTATTCATGAGCTAGTGTGTGCTGGTGATATACTATTGGTTTAAATGGTGTTTATTAAAACACCTCTGATATTCATTATTTGACAAGGCCTCAACCCTGGGAGTTCAACACTTATTATACAGCTTCACTCTCATAAAAATGAGCGTCACTGTCGCCGAAAGCACTCTCTCACCTGAAAGTTAGGCACTGCCTGGCTTTCAGGTGAGAGTGCGTTTGGTGACAGTGACGCTCTCTTTTCTGAGTGTGTGGCGTGAGGGCCAACATGGATATAGTATAACAAAACAATATCATGAGAGCGTTTAGATGAAAGGCTGGAGTCGTACGTTTTAGAATGCTTACCCTAGATACTCCACAGGACAAATTGTTACATTAGTGTGGCACATTGGAGAAATGACTTATTTTCTTCTGATGTACACAGTATTAAGCTGGCAGGTATCGATTTATGATATGCAAGCATGCATACGGATTACCAAGTGGGGAGGGGTATCATTAGTCCTTTGATACATTAGTTACTAAAAGTAGTTAGAGATCTCAAGATGGTATCACAGGAGGCTTCCCTTCTTGCTATTCCATTGATATAAACATGGCATGAAGGTCAGCATCTGGAGTGCTCTGTATATATGTTAAATGCTTTGAGGACTCCCCCTGCCTACCATCCAGGTGCATCAGTCCAAAGCCAAACCCATTCTTGTTCCATTGTCACCAAAGCGACCTAAGGGAACAGGATGCTCTGAAGCCTTCAGGTCAAAATGAAACATTAGCCATCTGAAATCGATGGTGTGGCCCACTGTACTATGACAGTGGCTGCGGTTTATGGTTAGATGGAGTCGGTGGGGGGCTAGGGAAACTAGCAACCCAAATGACAGGCCATGAAATATTGACGATCAGTAAGGGGGTATTAGGTCCTCAGTGAGGAGAAAACTCATAGCTGACTATATACAACGGCAAAATACAACATTAGCATCATTATGCTAAATCATATGGTTTTTTATATTACCAAGGCGGAGTGTGGGGGCGGGGACGGTCGATTTGTACCTGTGTAGTATATAGATGTTATCTGAGATAAATAACTTGATAAATCACTGCTACATTTTCCTCGGTTACATGCCCTCCCTACTCCTGCCTTACTATATTCGCCTGTACCCTGCTTTTTTTTATAGATCTCCTATGACTTCTTTTTAGGGCACCTGTACAGTTGTGGTATCAGATCGGTACTGATTAAAGATGACAGAATCGGCCTTGAAGGGTTGTAATCCCTGTTATCCCTAATTTACTAATACAGCCCACAGAACCCATTACCACTGCGCACTGCTGCAGACTATACACTTCTAGTGTCTGAAAATCTCTGAAAACGGTCGTCCAAGTGCGAGGTTTCTTTGATTCTACCTCCACTACCAGCAGTTAACATGAGGTTCCCTGGGCTGAAATTATTCAATGAGTATCATCTTACCATCCCCCACATTTGTATGCTTTTAACAATTTTCAGATGGCTTTTCATTCATTGATAATTTGATCATTTGGCTGAGTCAGAGCTGACATTTCGACACTGGTGACAGAGTCAGCGCTTCTTTGTGCTGACGTTTCATCATCATTGTCTGGGTGAAATCTTTAGATCCCATTAGAACACACTTCTGTCCGTAACTCCCAGAAAGCCCAGGGCTACCTATAACCAGAGTTACAAGCCGTTACTTCAGTATCCCACCAGACATGGTACACTCTCTATGTATGAGATCTATTTAAACCATGTATCATCATGCTGCAGGTGCACAGTGTTAATCAATTACTCACAGCATAGTGCAAAGGGGCCACTCTGGTGTGGAAGAATACCGTTAGAGAAGGTTATTATTTAATGTCCCTATCAAGGATAGTCAAGAATAATTGTACAATCAGGTCCTCGATATGCATTTATATTTCTAAAACGTGAGCACTTAAATGACTTGATATTAATATCTGGTTTTCCTGATATTAGCCGTCAAGTTGTAAGTAGGGCTCAAATGACTCAAATAGCGCATGGGTTCTAATTGGCTCCGATAATTTTGAAATTGGCGTTCTTCTTTTAAATCCCTGGCCCAGCCCACCTGTACTCACACCTTTGGCCGCATTCACGGACACATCTACCAAAAAGCCGATTTAAAACTTATTTTAAATTGAACCGACCCATTTTAATTACCTGTGTACGTTCTAATGAATAAAAGTAACAACTGAACCAACCCTACATACAGAGCTATAGCAAAGCGATCAGGGACTTTACTGCCCAACTCATTTCTTATTCTCCCCGCTGGGCCTTGTTCTGTGAGACTAATCCTTATTCCATTTCCACTTCAGAGGCACTAGATCTGAAAATAATGAATAAGGTACCGTGGAGGAGAAGGGAGGACTAGGGTACTTATCAGCCATGGAGCACCTTGCACCATACATGCAGGCCTAGGTCCTTAAGTCCGCTCAGCACTGCCGCCCTAAAGGAAGCGGCCTAGTTTGAGTGGTGTAAACCTTGCCAACTTTGACATGAGTCCCAAAGCTCTGCTCCTCCAGTCCCTGTAGTCCTTAATGAAGGCAGCCACTGGGTAATTTGTGTAAAGTGGTGGAAAGGTGGAGCTTCTCCTTACAAGTGTGGTTTATTTATCTTTTTCATGGGGAACTCAGTTGATACCCATTTCCTTTAGAGTGTTGTAAAACGCGGATATAATGCTCACTATATCAGATATCAAATATAATCAGTCTAATGTTGTTGGTGACAGGAATTCTCCTCTCTGAATGAGCCGGCTCTCTTGTCTCTTTCCCTTACTCCTTCTACTTTTTCTCAATATGATAGCTACAACCCTCCCCAGATATTTCACCTGTGCTCATACTTTGATATAACCCCCATACTACCGCTGCAATGTCATTCGTTCCCCTGATTAATTCTTGTCTCTAGCATGGATGTGATGTTAACTGACGTTTATATATTTTGCTATATGTGATACAGCTTCTCCTGTACATATGCATGTATAGAGGCCATCGTAAATCACACCCGAACTAAATTTAGTACCCACATCTGCTCATACCAAATGATCAACGAAAATATCATTCTTTAGTATAGCCCTATACTGGAGTATAGCCATCCTTATGAAGCGCTCCACTGACTACTTCTCTTCCAATTTATATTTGTAAACCTCAATAAAGGACAGGGACATAGTTTGAGTTGTGTGTGCTGGGATAAAGCACCACTTAATGTGGCTAACATAGGGTTCTAATAGACCCTGAAGTGTAAGGCAGCTTAGTATAGTCCACATACACACAAGGCACCAGTAACGATCGGCCAGCCATGCTATACATGTATAATGCATATAGCTGTGAGTCTTGTTCCACCTGACTAAATATAATAATATCCCTATTGACGTATACAGTGATATATCCAAGTTGCCTAACCCCCTGTTCTAATCCTCATAACTCACATTTGAGATAAGGTCATAGAAATTAAAACGAAAGAAAACAACAACAAAACGGATAGACCTCTGTGCACTCATTCTACCTACTATCAATATACCTTAAATCTCGTGCACTGACATTTAGAAATCGCATTGGATTAATTACCTTCGGTTCTAACGTCTGTGCTTGCAAAATTGATATTCTAAGTATCAAGGTTTGACTGTTGAACTGTGCAATGATACTCGATGAAACGTATATAATTCATTATATGTATAAGTTGAGTCTCTAGATACAAGCCTAGTTTGCTTAGGGATATCAGGTACATTCTAGAGGCATTTAGGAGGCATATTGTTGTATACCTTTCATGATTGTAATTATACTCGATACAGATTAGTAACGATTATACATTACATAGCAGAGTTAAACGTTCTCTTATTACAATGCAGTGCGTCTACTGCATATCTAAAGGCGTTGTTTGAACGTGAGAAAAAATACATGATATTTAGCAGAACGCTTCCTACCTGCGTCATATTATCTATATAGAGAGCAAAATGCTGTCACCAGTTGAAAGGACATAATACCAGGTTGGCACAGATTCTGCTGGAGTGTATATCAATATACCTGTACCATGCACAGACCAAGTTACCGTGCTTTATAGACCACAGACGAAAGCCATTCTGACCTTGGAATACTTCGAGTGTTGCATTCAGACTTTAGTCCACAGGAGGCATGGCATTCTAATCCTAATGTAAGATCTCACAGAAATTCTATACATGAAGGAACATTTACGAAGGACTTCATGTACATTAGCTGCCATAAAAGCCTGATACTCGTCACAAATAAATGCACGAGGTCCAAATAAAAGACTTTATTATTTGCTGTCTGTCGAGAGGGCTTGCACTAAAACAGAGTTGGTGTGCCATACATCATGTTACAAATAAGGGGAGGGGGCATGACTATACATTTTGGGTGGTGTCCCTCTTTTGCTGGCTCACATAGCAGTTAAGTTGTTTTACCCAAACTCCCCTGAACCGTGAACATACAGGAGTGTGTGTCTAAGTATGTAGGGGTGGGAGATTACTTGGATATTCGTTTAGTTTGTTGACCGAAGTCACTTTACTAAAATAATATTGTAATGGTCTGAACATGCTACCGTGTGTCAGGAGTCAGTGCATGGCACGGGGGCATTTGCTCATTTGTAAATCACAGAGGGGGCGGTGGGGGCGTAAACGATTTTCAAAATGCTGACCCCTCTTGAGGGAAGGGGTGGATAAAAGTATACCCCGTTTTAGGAAAAAATACCACATGTTAATATAGTTCCAAGGGTGGGGCGAAATATTTGGGGCTTCAGCGAGAGTGGACGCAAAATACTCTGCGCGCTTTAGAGGGGGGGGGGGGCAAGAACAATGCCTGCGCCTCAGCACAAGATTTTACCCCCTCACGTTATTAATGAACACTCCTTAACACTCAGTGGCGCCATTCACTACTATTTACACACGTTATTTACATGCAGTCTGATGTATTTCTACAGTCTTAGAAACCAAAATACTTGATGTATTTTGTATTTTATATTTCTTATTTTATTTTGCCTGATCTGTCGGTTTTTTAACGTGATTTTCTCTTAGGGATTTATTCAATAATAGCACGCCCCCTTCCAAAATCCTGGAACTGGCCATGCACATCTGATCAGCAATGTAGCAATTAATGTAGCATTTGAACCGTGGATTAGTCCTTTTCACCACGTCATTGTTCAGTGCAGTTCCCTCAGTGTTTTTAATATTTTGTATTTATCCTGGCATCAATAGGCTATGCTACGTGTATAAGGCGTGCCTGTGAATATTATACATATTTTCGGATCTAAAAGAGATCTAAAATCAAATAGCATTTAGATTTGCAAAATACAAATGGTCATGATAATGGCTATACAGTCACATGTCGTGTATGTATAAATGCGTGGGAGGATGGAGTGAGTGAGGGAGAGGATGAAGACCGGTGGGTGACGGGGGGGGGGGGGCAACGTGGGAACAGCATAGGTACTAGTCAACATAGGTTACATGGGTCCGTCTCCAGGTACCAGGTCCACAAACATAACCTCCTCCACGGTCTCAATGGTACACACGTAGCCCATTAAACTCCCACACCAACCCGGTATTACGTATTAATTATGAACCCTTACGCCCTGGATGTTGCTGATTGCATGTATAGGGGATTCAGAGTCATGTATTCCAGACAACACACCAAACAGTGTATTATAAGGCTATGCATTACACGGACAAATCCATACTCCTAGTGAAGGGGACCCGTTCTATACGGGTATACTTTTAGAGCTAGGTCTAGATCCACTAATATAAATATGAAATGTAGCAAAAACTATCCCCCCCCCCCCCACATAACCACAAACGAAGGGGTGGGATAAGTATATAACAATTGGAGTGTCCATTTTCAAACCGGTCTATCTAATATCGATTAGGGAATTCTATGCCATAAAGAGACTACGAAGTCTTAATGCTTAATGATATTTCACCATGTTTCACATAAATATAATTCTATATAGGTTTAATGCATTTTTGTATGTGATGACTTCAAGTTTGGGCATTTCCTTTATGTCCCACTTTCCTTATTCAAAGTGGCATGGTCCGATTTTTCCATAATTTAGATTCTACTTAAATGTGTTCTAAATATCATAACAGTATCATTTTTGGAGGATGGGGCACAATGAAATATCATTGAGGGGCAATAAGAAGCAATTTAGAGTGTTCCATAAGCACAGATAGTCTTTTCAAGTGTATTTTCGATGGGTGAACTTATGGCGTGCACTCCAAAATTCTTGAATTGAGCAAAAAACTGATAATTATTTTTATTTCATTTGATTTGTTAAACTGGTACAGACAGCATCTTGGGTAAAGAAACGCTGGTTTCCGTCGTTCACCAGAAACCAAAATGCTTGGTGTGATTCAAATAAGAGTAGTCATATTAATAATTATTACATTAGCAAAATAAAAATTAGCTAAGTTCTAAGCTGAATTCAGGGGAATATTGTTTGATAAAGTAGGTAGGACATGAATTTTGGCATTGTTGGACATTCTGGTTCCTATTTAACCAAAATGAGTTTTTTGAGCCCTGATGATCGGACCATGCCACTTTAAACTGTCCACAACCATAAGACACTGCTCCAACCCTGGATATATAGCTCAGGAGGAACGATGTGAACGCGCACGGTTTCATTATGTTTGTCCACTGCCAACAGAGCCCATGGTTTCACTACCCGATTGGCAATAACGGCTTTATTAGCTAGCATCGAGGCCGTGTGAAAGGCTACCGGTACATTATTTGACCCTGGCTTCCAAGGCGATACGAATAGGATATGAAATGAGCATACTAATGTGAACTAATCGACGTTATTATACAGTGCATTATGGTATCTATCACACACCTGTAGGCTATAGCCCAACAGGGAAGGCTCACCTTCAACCACACACCCATTACATTTGATCCCCGATATTCTCTCTACTACTTCTATTCATTGGAGTTTTGATGATATTATTCATCATGTTCCTAATGTATATCCGTTTCCTCTGAAGCAACCACAACTTTAAGTCAACTGCCTTAAACCCTGAGTCACACTGTTGAAATATGGTGCACATTAGCCATTGCAAATGATATCATCAGCAATATAAAAATACAATGGCGAAGTTAGAAACTGGTCACCTTTGAGAAATACGTGTTGCTTGCTTATTTCCGAGCTCCAGCCTTTACGGTGTCATTTTTTCCATCTGCTGAGAGGTAGGGTAATGCCAAATAAGACAACGCGTCAGTTTGTCTGTATTTATGGTTTGCACATGCACCCGACCAGAAGTTGCACCTGGTGAACAATACACTGGGTTCTATCAAGGAATTGCACAATGTTCTTGTACAGGTCCATTTTTCTATAGACGGCCAATTAAGCTATACATTTCATTCGATTCCATATATGGGTCAACTTGACTTAAATGCTGGACTTAAGCTATTAAAAAAACTATATAAACTATAACAACCATACCATATTTTAAGGGTCATATCTTGACCAGTCT
This sequence comes from Harmothoe impar, assembly GCA_947462335.1. NCBI lineage: Eukaryota > Metazoa > Annelida > Polychaeta > Phyllodocida > Polynoidae > Harmothoe > Harmothoe impar. Next base: position 58,308,713 of record OX381709.1, on the reverse strand, counting down.
AGGACGTCCATCCCAACACTGCCCGTCCCCTGGATGCTGTGTATATCCAACTGGCAGGATAGACGCTGGTCGAGGATGTATCTTGGCTCCACGAAAAGCCCTGGTGGATTGACTTAGATTTAGATTTATAAACCCCAAATCAGTAACATGATTTTCTTAAAAATACCACAGTGACGGAAGATTTCATTGACATTGTAAGATTATGCATATTAGTTTTATAAGCCCATGCAAGAAACTATTTTAATTTATAGGTTTGTGAACTTTCAGAAAAAAAATTGTCCATACTCAAAATCAGTGTTTTTCATTTGATTAAAACACTATGAAGAAAATGAGAACCCAGCCCTTTTCTTGCATCAATATGAGATACAGCTCTTTCAAATATATTATATTTAGTTTTGGGGTTAACTATCCCACATGGCCATATTGGTGTGTCAAAAGTGCCAATTCTAATTCTGTGCCATTTTCAGGTAGGCATATTTCCTAGAAAAATCATTCTTTACCAAATGCCTATTGACATGCCTATTGACTTTTCTACACAGGGTAACTCTGAGCCGACTTCATATGGCAATCAGAGACGTTTCCGGGACAACTATTAATGTATATACCAGAACTAGATTAAACTAATTACACTAGGAAATAGTCAATAATGGTACTCCCTGGATATATTATACACCCGGTACCTGATTACGCTACATTAGGTCAATATCAGACTCTACCTCCTTCCCAGTCAGGCGTCAGGCCGACGAGGGACCGGCGATCCTCGGCCATCCGTATAATTTTCATTTGGCGAAATAATCTTATTACATTGGAAATCTTTCAGCATAATGCCAAAAGAAGTGTCTCAAGTGAGCTGCTCCTAAAATAAAAATAATTAAAGAATCGTATCTCAGTTTTTAACTTGTAGTAATCTAATCAGCTTTATAACTAGCAAAACATGGTCCAGTGTTACTTCACCATTTAACAGGCAGCCAGGTACAGGCATAACAGACAAAGTTGTGAATTAAATCTAGGCACACAATAGTAATTAAACATAGTATCAGGGTGTATAATGGTATACACATGTACAATGGTTGCATTGGTTGCTGTCACCTTTTAATGCATGGTGTCAGATTAGCTAACCCCTGATCTGCTCACCTGAGCTGCTCCCTCGTCATGTTAGTACCACACACCTGAGGAGCAGCTCATCCATTAACGAAGTAAGCAGCCACCTGGGGGACCGCCAGGGGGGATGGTTGGAAGGGGGATAGGCACACCTGCCATTATAAGGACTACCTTGAAGAGGACAACACGTTATAGATGCCTCTTTTTCTCATGCATACGTGTCTGAATGCTGCCTGTTTGTCCTCTTGTCTGACCACACATGTAACTATCTGTATATTTGTTTCCCTGTTCTGCCTCTCTCCCCTATACCGCCTCTCTCCTGTCCGTGTTGACGTCTGTTCTGTCTCTTCTGTCTGTTCTGTCACTTTATTCCGCCGTCCTCCATGCCCACCCCCATCTTTCCGTTGGTGCAGTTTCGCTAAGAATGAAGCAGTAAACACCATAGGATCTGCCTGGAATTATGGATGGTGTTCATGGAAAGTATTGTCATCCCTTTTACATAAACTCGGTTAATTCCTTAGCCATCGTGTGTGGGGCGGGGTTGGGATGCCACGCTGTGGTGCCATTGTTATAAAGATGTCCCCATTATGAGTAATATACTGCCTCAGGGCATTCAGGGGGGTCCTTGCACCGGGACATGCTCCGATGACATAACTCCTATTATAGTAGGTTTATGTGCTGCCCTGCAGGTATGGTCTCTGTGTGGGCATCATTAATGATAGTGAATAACTATTATCCATGGGTATGACACACATATGGATACTCATTTTACCAATGTAATCGACCCCTATCTGTTTCATAAGATCAGCCCTCGAGACTTGGCATCTCTCCACTAGTCTCCTTTCAATGAATATATATCAATATATAACTCACAAGGTGTACTATCATTTGTTTGAACAAATCCAGTTCTGAAATACATTAATTTCAAGTGCTTTATTTCAAAATACATCAGTTGCAGTGCTTTCTATATGATATTATATGTTGTGTATCAGTAACGCTTTCTCTGAATAAAGTCCCCCTTCTTGACCAAATCCGACTACTCTATCTGCAGTCCCTAAGTATATGTATAACGGCTTTGACCTTCTCATGTATATTATAATAATCAGTATAGTAACCACCCCTTCGTCGCTTACAGCTACCATCTCCGTCACTGCTTAATCTTAGTCAGTCTGGCACCGTTCCATGGCGCTGCCCTGTTGCCCCCGTGGCGGTGGGATTGGAATCTCCTTCCTATATGGGTGTGTATCATTTGGATTAACTGGGCTAGTCCGATGGGCGAACCGATTTGTAGATTAGGAAGGAGTATGGCCATTACAGATTTACATCATCAGTCAACTGGGCACAGGCCAGAACACCTTCAGGCAGTTTGTTCTCATAGTTTGTTCTTACCGCCTACCCTCTCAATACAAGGCTTTACGAAGCCTAGAACGTCATCAGGTTATAAGGCCTAAGTATTTAGGGACAGGCTACATATTCAGGGGCAAGAGACAAAAAGTAATGCCCCAATATCGAAATATAGTACATCCAACTTGCTTACTACATGTCTTTCCAATGTGATTATAATTAATTAATTGCAAATAAATAGATAAGATTGTAATCTGCCCAAAGGTGTTTTGTCAACTTGATTTAATCAACCACGGTATACATCAATTATATATTTAATTTGACAACTCATCACATTACAAGGGGCGCATTTCAACAAAGCCATACAAAGAAGAACAAGTTTAGTCACTACAGGAACATTATAAGATCCTATCTAAGCCTACTCGGTATGAAGATTCATCTAGGCATCTATTATGAGTCTCAGAATCCTATAATGGCATTATGTGGTTTAAGATGTCATTGATCCTTTCTGCCTTTGTTTATGGAGGTAAATAACCTAATATGAATATAATGCAGTGCCCACTACTCCTGATACCTGACCAGCACTTCAGGGGGCGCCAACAAGAGTCCTTTGTATAGGCTTATATAGGTTTACAGGTATAGGTCTGGTTGATACTACTCATAGAAACCAGAGCAGCAAACCCCTGGTGTCATTAAATACACACACACACCGTTCGACAGGGCATGGCAGTAGTCAGCCAGCCGCCAGAATGCAAATATGTGTCTTGTGTTTTAGGTCTCTGCCGCTGGGGACGCTCATGTCTCAAGCAGACGTGATCTCGTGAGGGCGGACCCGTTATTTGCTGACCCCTTGCTGCTGTTCACTTGTTATAGGGTGGATTCGGGTCAATATTGTGAATGGTCAGCCTAGACCACCTTGTGGCTATACGGCGGCATGGAATTAATCCCCTGCCCATGCAACAGGCCCATTGGATGCACCTGTGCCCTATATGCCCTCACTGGACACCCCCACTCCCCCGCCACCCAACCAGCAACACCAATACTATAAAACCTATTAACCCATAGCCCTACTGAAAGCTCAGATCCCCTATATGGTTGCTAAAATAATATGTATAAAGCAGACATTAGGCTTTACATGTTCTAGTGAAATATTAGCGCAGCCGTCATCTAAAGGGTCACTCCCCGGGGTCACTCACAGACCACTATATTCATAAGCTATTTGCTACTGAGTGGTACACCTTATGAGGTGTCTAATGAATGCAGTTTCTAACAATATCACTGACTTGAAAAGTATCCCAGGCTGGGACGTGGAAGCTGACACCAAGAGCGTCTGTGGTGACCATGATATTGAGAAAGGGAGAGGTTCAGGAGCCCAGTGTATGTTATATAACAGGCTGGTGTAAGAGATGGAAAAATATAGACCGTGGTGGTGCCGTGGACTGTATGTATATATATAATTATTTTAGATTGGTTTGAGGTTAGAGGTATTATGATAAAGTAACTCAGTTTTGGTGTCATATGATAGCTTAATATATCGGACGTAAGACAGAAGTCAATATAATATATAATTAGAATGATGAGTTCTCTTTCCCTTGACTCTTCTTCCTACAATTGTATTTCCTTCTTTGCAATATCAAAAATCCAATCCTTTATGAATAAGGCAATACATTGTATCTTCAGTAGTTATAATTGAATTCCGTTTCTTTCTCAGAATGTGCGTGTTGTGATGAGCACTAAGACCGGAATGCATGGCATGTCTAAGGAGCTGGGAGTATTGGAGAAGGAGAAGAACATGAGAGCTAGGTGAGTCTAATCATTCCTATTGGGTTGGTGATATGCATATAATTTATGAGTATTACACTGGTATATTTCAGACCCTGCCACCGTACATCGCCAATACTGTATTTTAGTATCACTCGTATAACTTGTCTAACCTGGTCTTACTTTTTTTTATTATAAACGTAATTATGCGTGACTTTTCTCCCTAAAAAACCTAAGCTTTCTATACCTTATTTGCCTCTAAATCGAGCTATTGTGATGCCTCATGTTCTTTTCTCAGAGAACTCGATTAATAATAATCACAATGCATGCTAATAGAAACTAGCTTTGTCTCACCTGAAATAACAGGGTTTTATCTGCATTTCTGGTATTGTTGTTTTACTTGTACAGCAGTAGAGTCACTCTTGCAAGCGTTAGTGACAGGTATGTGTTATAGACAGATGCTACACCCCACCCATTATAATTCCACATGTCTTTAAAGGCTGTGAGTGTCATGATATTACATAGCCCTGTGTGCTTTATGTTTTATTTGGGTTCTATTCTACAAAAGTATAGTGCTGTGCACGAGTGGTCATCCTGTGTACAGAGTGTTTAGTGCTGCAGAATGTCACGGGGCTCATTCCCATATCAGATAAGTAATAACCCATCACATAGTGTGAAACACCAAAGAACAGCTAGACACAGGTATATTGCCAGTGTCTAGCTTAAAGTGCATTTGTAAACAAGTGTCAGTATGACTGAACCACAGCTTGGCCAGCAGGTGACCAGCTGACCACAGGGTTAACCAATGATATCTTACGGAGGGAAAGATCATGCATAATAGCTGCATGGTGATGTCAGCAGGTTTGAAGGGCAATTTTATAGTTGTGGTTAAGGTACAAACATCTCTCCTCGTTTTTCTATTCATTTACATGTATGACATCGTCCACAGCCAAGGGGAAAGGATCCGCCAAAGGGAGGAATCAATGTTAGCTTCCCATAAATAATATCAATTCAATTTCCTTAGTTTTGAGGAATGGCTTCTCAAATGTATGTGTGTATTACATACGCAGTACCATAAGAGTCCCAGATGTCTTTTTTTTATCAGACGGACAAGTTTATGAATAGTGTTTTATCAGTCCACAGGGCGAGGCTGATAATCTATTATTTACGAATGGGTCTGATTAAGAATAGTTGTATTTTTGGACGAGTGGATCTATCAGGGTTTGGCTGCAATGCTATTTATCTTTTATAGTGGGACAGTGGTCAGGGTGAATACAACAGGTGTACTGCTTTCTTATAATCAAGCTTGCCAAGCGATGACAGGTAAATCTATTTTCATTTTCAGTAATACATCAATTTTATAAACCTTTTGTTGTCAGGAGAATGACCTTGCCCCATCAGCATCTCTATGGGATCACTGAGGAGGAGGAGATGATGGTGGGTGGCAGCAGGTCCTCACCAGCACTCAGAGGCACCCCTGACCGGTAGACAATGAGTGCAGCTCAGCATATTGCTATGACTTGTTCATGTCATAATAGCTTTAGCAAACACCTTGCTGTCACATAATGGCTTAACTTGTGAAAGTTTTAAATGAACTGCCAATTGCCCGAGCTAAAAAAGTCCAGATGCTGTGCTGCTTAGTAAGCATAATGTTATAGCTTTGCACTTGAATATAGCTTTGGGGGATGGCAACGATATGGACATATGGTATCCATATAATCATGGGCAGTTGGTGGACTATAGGTATCTCTCACTTATCGAAAACCTAATTGAAATGAAGAATGACTTGTGTAAATAATCCCCATAATTATGGAGAACTTGCAGCCAGGCCTTGATAGAGCCATGTACATTATGGTATGGACTGCAGACCTGAGTTTGATTTGTCAAATTGAATGAAGCTTTTTTTCAAGATGAGTGTATGTCATCCCCAATTTCACGATGCGTGAATCTGTGATAAAGCATAAAGCTAATCTAACCTCACTAATTCAGCATAGGGATAACCAAGCAGAAGGCATTGTTAGACCGACAGCTATTGTTTATGCAAATCGTATGTCCCTTTCAATTCATGTATCTGAATATAATATATAAAGGAGTGAGGTATGGGGATACGATAAGGTTAGCCATGTATAGGTCAAATCCCACAACGCAAGAGAGGGTCAGAAAATGTTGTGAATTGGTCTTATTGCTGATTTTGGGCCCTATTTTGGCTAAGACAGGCCCAAATTGTTGAGAAAGGATTGCCTTTGTCTTATGATTTGGGAAATCACAAGGATCAAATGAGTTAGATATTTGCCCCCGGAAGGCCTAGAAAACGTTGCTTATTGGAATATGTCAATGATTTGGCTTATATAGGGGGGTCACTTCAAATATCTTTAGGCTAGTTGAAAGGGAATAGTGAGGACAAATCATACTGTGAAGTAACTCCCCTCAAACAGATCCATTAACCAGTCCTGCATGCAGCACTTTGCTTGCCTATTATTGACCACTGTGGGATTTGGATAGGCATAAGATCATGGGACAGGTGTTGCGATTTACAATATTGGCAACAGTTGCCCCTTGTTTTTATGTCAATAATCAACACTTTCTGGCCCATTTTTCACGTTGTGGGATTTGACATTATAGTTGATATACTTTTTTTCAATAAGTTTATTGACCAATAAACCATGTAAATGTAGAACACGTTCTGCCATTAGGGTCAGATGAAATATTTACAAGTATAATGCAGTCCAGTTGGTCCTGGTGGTTATTCCTTGTGTTTACATTTTAATATACGATGCAAAAGTTGTCTGTCACTCTCAAGATAGGCACCCTATGTTATTATTTACAGGTTTTTTTGTCTTGTTTTGTTCTCATTGTCATTTTACTTTGCCGTTTAGGCTATAAATTCCATTGAGTTGAGGGAAAAAAAGAGAACATCGAATATACATTGGATTTTGTTATCATTGAGTAAGAGGGGCGGATAAACTGAGATTAGAAATGATTGGACCTACCGAAATCAGGTGGTGCATATTAATTCTTTATTTTCAGTTCTAATAATTGACTTATTTATTTTGCTCATCGTATACACTGTATGTGCACACACGCTGTTTTTCTTGTTTCATACTACGTTACTCACAGTGGCTGCACCCATGCCTCACCTAACCTCTCACACCATTGTCTTACAGCCGGTTGAGTCTTCGGACTTTGAATGAAAAAGAGTAAGTATTTGACGCCATGGCTTCCTATGGCGTGGCGTGTTATTGATGTCACAGAAGCTGACGTCAAATAGGATATTATACTTTAAATATGAGTGCGTCCTAACAGCATAGTTTAATGTCACCCTTGCATTACACAATGTTATAAATGCACCGATAGTATATTCATCTAAATAATACCAGACTGATTAGATGTGGTTAATCAAATCAATGTGACCCCCTCCATCCCCCGTGTGCTAATTAGGATTCATATGAATTGCTAATAGTTTATAAGAAAAGTGTTGCATTGACATGCGTGGACAGTGATCAAGTTTCTAATTAGAGAAATTGTTCCCCCTTTGCAAGGCCTGAGCCGGAGGAGAAGGCAAAGAGCCCAAAGACTGCAAAGAAGGACGAACTTAACAATCTTAAGGAGTGAGCGTTTTGGCCCACTCGTTTTGGTCCTATTTCAATTGATTAAGAGTACCATAACCTGAGCTTAAGTCTATGTACTAATGTAGTGCTTTGTCAAAAGCAATTATGTTTATTGTTGCTAATATATCAAACACGCGTCAACTAGTGCACCTCCATCCTGTCCATTGTTTGAAAATAAAAAGATAATTCGTAAGCCCTGTTTGGGTAAGACCATGATTTCAAAAGGTCTATGTCATTTGCAAGTAGAGGAAAATTGGGTTGCTTGTTTGGGGCATGCTAGAGTTGATTTAAAACAGCGCCATTAGAAAGGAAAACGATGGGGTGCCAAGGAATAACGTGCTGATAATATATAAGTGTGCTTATAGTTTTGGCCATGTTAAGGACGTAATAATTTGTTCTTCCCTCTGAACAACTTGGAACATGTAGCCCTGTCATGGTCGCTCACTATGTTTTTGTGGCTAAATGTATGTTCACTGTATATATTAAAGTAAATGCATCAGTATACATGGCTTATGTGTTGCTGCGATGTAGGGTAATTCAAAATGCTACCTTTGTCCATATGTTCACAGAGCGAAGAAACAGCGTCAAAATTGAGTCCAGTTTGCCTCCAAAATGACTCCCCTCACTAGGGGAGTCCAGGTCGCCTAAGGGAGCCTAGGTGACTCTCTGTCTGATCTAGGAGAATCACCTGGGGGAGTCATATAGCTCTTTGGGTTATATGACTCCCCATGGTGACTCCCTTAGGTCAGCCAGAGGGTCACCTAGGCTCCCTTAGGCTCCCTGGAGTCATTCTTGAGGCAACCTGGATTCCCTTTGGACGCTGTTTCTTTTCTCTATATGTTTTGCTATATATTACGGCAAAATGGTGTACATGACGCTTTTGTCACAGTGCATACTATGTCGATAACCGCATTGCGTTGTGTTTTGCCTCCCCCAAAGCTCATGCTATCAGTGGCAATCACACTATAAAGGAATAGCCTATCCGTAGATGCATAGAAATATTGTCACGGTGTATGGATATATTATTTGAGATAGATATAGAGATGGATAATGCTCCCCTAGATGTGTACATATAATATAATTAAGATTGCTCTAGGTAGTAAATCATTCAGAAGTAGGAAATCCATAAACTAGACTGAAGTCGCATGCTTTTTCTCGTATGGCCTTTAGGTTTTTAATAAAAAAGAAAATGGGCTCCTTATCATAATGTCGAGTTATTGACTCACAGTAAATTATAGAGTTGCATTTCGTTAGAAATTACTTATTATTATGTTGTTAACGAGTCTTGTTTGAGACTAATGTTGGGGCTATCGATTTCATTTGAAGCAGGTACCGTAACATAGCTTTTCAACACAGAACAGCCTTGGGATTTCTTGAATCGAATTTATACTAATGCATAATACAACCTCTGTCTCTGCAGTGGAAGGGATGGTGACGTCGAATCTCAAATGGGATCACAAGTGAAAATCGTGAAAACTGTACCAGCCGAGTCTTCTAAGGGAACTTTTGCACGTGCAAGGTGAGTACAACCATTTTACTATCAATTAATGTTTAAATATTCTTATTAGGTTATATATATTAGGTCTTAAAATGATACTGATTTAAGGAATCTGCTACTCGTATTTGCTTCCCCTTTTCAATGCTCTATGATGGAAATCTGGTTTATTCAGTCAAATTATAATTGCTTTTGCAGAATCTATCCTTGTATCTTTAATTTTGACCTTTTTCTACAAACACCATCCTGCTTAGCCCAAAGTTGCATGCATGCCAATTCTACTGCTGAACTATCGCCCAGGTGTTATTCTAGCATCATAGGTTGACATGCTCCCTAATGCATATATATAAACACATTCAATTTAGGCAATCTTTGAAAAGAGACTTAATTATTCAGGAAGGAAACAGTTCAAGTCGGAGGAACATTTATATATGAGTTGATGGGGGTGGCGGTGGTGTAAAGAAACACAAACAATACAGACACGCAAATTAAGCTGTTTCCATACCTATTATATATCATTTCTTCTAAAAGGTAACAAGGCTGTTAAGAGCGCGATGAAATAGGAAACTAAAGGTCAAAAGGATGAGGATTTCTGATTCTGGAAATTAAACTGATCAGTCACATACTAGTGTCCTATTTGGAGCTTGGTGTATTGACAGTCCTTTATTGTATCAATATGGAAGGACTGTATAAATATACCTACGCCATAATACATGTGAATATTGGATGGTGGTGTATTATATTAAGCCAATCAGTTGGGTTATGTAAAAGTCATTGTCGAGGCCTTGTATACATTGTATAGACCTGGGTACATTTGTATTATAATGTGTATATATACTTCCCACAGATGGAGGGTTTACTGCAGACATTATCTGGTACTCTTCATCGCCATATAAAGTCTTAGACTATATTTCACTTCCTATTTCAGCTACAATAGGTACCTTGTCTTTTTTATGTATATGCACACCTTATATAAGGACATTAGTATCAAGACACTGGGTACTGGGTTTATATGACATCCGCACTGAATAATAACAAAGGCCTACCATTAATTTTTATTTTTTATTAAGATGCACCTAGAATAGTACATTTTTGCTTTACCAAAGCCAGACTTTGGCTTACATCTAACTTTATGCGCATTTATAAGGTTTTTCGTTTTACTGTTTTTTGCTTGAACTTGCAACCACAGATACAGGTGACTAATTTTGATATTTTACCCGCATGTTAACTTTTGCTGTGCGATTTCTGTTTTCTATCTTAGTTAGATGTATTTTCAAACAAAAATGACATATAATTTTGTATTGTGAGGTATGATATGTATATTATATATTGATGTTACTAGGTTTCTACCATAATGCCGATGTTTAGTCTGTGTTGTCATTGTAACATGGAGTTACAAAGTCATATCTGTGTAGTTTTGATTCATAATTTTGATAGCAGGTTAGAGAAATATAGATTCTAGATGTACAGGCGTCTTGCATGTGGTCTAACACAGTCACCATATAAACTGGAAACTCCGATAATTGCAATTATTGGAGAATATACGTTATCATTACAATTTTGTCAAGCAATATCATAATATTTTGATTAGGGCCTACAAATGAAAGAAACACATATTAGAGGAACGCCTTCGAATTGTTGTACAGGATTCTAATATTAGGTGTTTAATATAGAAATGTGTTAGCATGCACTATAGCCTACATTTAGGTAGCACTGGGACCTAGAAAAAGGTTAAACCTCTTTCCTCCTTTCGCCCACTGCAACCCCATACAATCCTATAATGACCATATCATAATGGTGAATCCCTGTTTAATAATGATCATAATGGTAACCACATTGAACAATCTATGTCGCTACACTACCTTTTCCTTATCTCATTCTAGTATGTACCTACATATTCCTGTATTAATGTGACTAAGCACCTTTCTTTCATTGCACAGGATTTGCAGCTTTACTAATGGCAGAACATGTACACACATTGTATTGCTTCAGCAGTATTGCACCCTTATTAACTGTACTAAAATGACACGATGATCTCTATAGGTTCAGACATGCCACCGTCCGCTCCATGTTGGGAGGTCGGAAGCACCATGTACCCAAGGACCAGCTCCTGCGGAAACAGTCCATGGCCGATGTAGTGATGGCCATGAGGAACAGTCAAAAGGGTATGTACTTCACATCCCAAGTCTACCATTACATAGAATGAGGTTCTTATCAGCATTCTCATATGAGATCTTTTCACTCAGAGCCTGTGGTATCACAGCTAGAAAGGAGTTTGGAGTTTCAAAGTACACATGGGCGTTTTTCATGAGATATTCCATAAGGTCTTTGCTCATAATATAGGTTTGTTCTATACAATTTCTAGAATTGAAATATTTTCACCCAACACATTATTAAGAGTAGATGCTGCTGGTAAAGACAGAATGTGTGCTCTGGTGCTTTTACCTTTTTACATTCTAATGCTTTATTTGCTATCACTGAGTCGTAACACAATGTGCTACCCATAATTGACCTTCCAGTTCCCAGGAGAGGTATGTTCAATAACGACTTGGGTATATATGTATGGGTATATGTGTATGTATGTAGAGCTAATAGATTCTTAAGTTAGTTAGTATCTATACCCCTTAAATGTACTGACTGATTTCAAGAGAACTTTTTCATATATGTCGCACAGATATCATGGGGCATGCAGGGGGAAAGCAACATAACAAGGAGAAATCACTAACGCCTTTATCTGAAAATAAGATGTCACCAATGATGCACCACTCAGTAGACCTCCATTGCATATAGTCAACTTTCAACATAACGTGAGAGCTCAGCAATTCGGACGTTTAGCCCATTCTCTCACTGTCCTCTGTATTGTCATCTTTATGACATTGTAGTCACAGTTTCCCTACAGTATGAGCCACTTGTAAATATTGTTAGTAGGATTTCTGATACCGCCTTCTTCTGGTAGCTGATGCCAAAATGATTCCTCCACACCGTACCTGGTGTTGTATACGTGTACATGTGTTAAGGAGTTAAGTGTCAAGTCACCCAACACTAGCAATATTGCAATGGGTATGGCATGAATCGAACTCAAATTCAGATATTTCCCATACATCTCCCGTATTTTCACATGGTGGATATAGCCAATGAATTGTTTTAAAGATTTAAAGGCAAGTCAAAACAGAAATATTTGGTTACCAATTAATGTTTTTGGGGGGCATCGTACTGGTAACATAATGACACGTGACAATTATCTAGTCGTGTTGCTGTTGGGGATATCTTGGGGTCATTGCGTTCGAATCTGTACCATTTAAGGACAGTGGGATATGTTACAAGGCGTGTTCATTTGTCATCATTATGTATTAACGCAGCACTGTCCCAATGGGCATAACACATTGGATCAACTTTGGGCACTGGTTGCCAATGTGGATTCAATGTAAATTCAACGTTTATACAATGTTGAAATGAACTTTGTGCCCACTTGGGTTGAGTAACTTTCTGATGCTGCATCGGTGCATCATGCTGACTTCATGGGTTTTGCATGATGCATGCATACGGACAAACATATAAGCATTAACGAACTATATGCTGGACATAAAGGGTTAGTTAGAGCAGACCAAGCCTCATTTTGACGCTCACATGCTCCTTTACGTATGACAGCTAGACTGACATAGAAATATGTGCCTTAACCATAGCCTACATCTAACATGACTGTTCTGTACATGTTGGTTGTCTGCTTATTGCAGTAATGAATAGATTCAGTTTGCTAATGCCTGTTGCCATTTCTGCTAACCCTTTTGTTTCTAGGAGAAGGCCCTACAATGCCAAGTGATGGTAAGGTCAAACTCTAGGTCGATATCCTGGATGTTGCTGTGTGTCCAAAACCCTAAGTGTGACATTCTGTCCCTCCACCCTGTTCACATTGGTAAATGGGTCTGATCTGAGAAAATTCAGAAGTGACTAGAAATTCAAATGGATGAGAAATTATCATTGTATTTACATGGATTACAAGTATGGAAATAACACATCGGTTTCAGGAGTATTTTACATGGAATGGTCTAATACATGTACTTGTATGTCCGTGTAGACATACACAGCAAATTGAATTCAAAGTTGCTGCTCCATTTGATTCAGATCAGTTTCAGCAATGTGAACACACCTCCACCAACACTCTTTTCATTTAACTATGTATGGTATTTTCGTATGTGGGTCACAACTGGAACTAAGGTCATCAAACCATGCATGGAAATCCTTTTTTGAAATGACTATAATGTGAATCACGCCGGGTGTAAAGCCGAGTGTAAAGACTTTACATGTTAGTCTGCACTCTGAATGTAATCCATAATGGTGTCATGGTAATTGTCATCCGATATCTGGTTGAGTGTTATTGAGTGAAGGTGCTGGATCTTTCTACGACACTTTTACGACACTTGTGATTACCTTGGTGATTGGGAACATGTATAGTAAAGGTGTGTGTCCTTCTGTCGTCCTAACGTATGCCTCGATTATCAGTCTCTGTAATATGTATCAATACTATGATATGTTATTATTAACAATATTTCATTTTCAGATTTCAGATGATCCCCTTGTGACTAATTGCTATCATAATAGCTTTCGTGATAATGAGAAAATACTAATATCTATTCTCTATTGACTATAACATAATGGGGCTATTAAGAGGAATTATCAGTCAGGGCCTGTTAAAAAAGACCTGATAACTAACAAGCGTGGAGAGTTACTAGATATAAGCCTTTTCATATATTTGACATGCTTATTAGTTCGCTTATACAGCAATAGAGTATGTCATTACGTTATTAAATGGGTGCACATGCATGGTTATGAGGGTCTGATGATAATACCTGATAAAACCACAACAGCAAGATTTAATCTAAAGAACTAACGTTATATTTGTGGAATCTTCTCCGTTTACTAGATTGAATCTAATTGTTGTGATATCTGTTGTATAATGACCAAACTATCAAAGCTACGGAAAAGTATGTGGGAAATGTCTAATGATAATATAACATATTGACCTTTGCTCGATTATCCTTGGAACCTTACAGAGGAGCTGCTCGGAAAATTCACCTTTGCCTCTCCAAGCTACTCAGTGTTGGAAAGTGCAGGAATCATGGAGATTGACATTCTCTTCCACCGACTTCCTCCGTAAGTCTGCTTATATCATATGAACATTACCTGTCATAGCCTTAGACAAATGCTGCTTTTATATACTACTAACATACATTGCAAGCAATATAGCCCAAGACAAAGCCCCAGAAAGATACTACGTTTATATACCACTTGAATCTATATTACCTGATGTATCCCTAGATTGTTTAAACTTTTATATTATAATTACTTAAGGTTACATTTTATATTGCATGCCATAGCCACAGTCAAATTCCAATTCTATATACTACTTCCAGGCACATAGCATGCCATAGCCTTCAACAGGTGTCACTTTCATACACTACTTAGTGGTCTATTTGTTGCCATACCCGTGGACAGATGACACTGTTAACACTACTTGATGGTCCTTAGAATGCTGTAGCTCTCGACAGCTGGCACCCAACTCATGTGGCTATAATTATATCCATGCTATATATATACATGTAGTAACTAAAATAGGATATGCTCAATAAATGTCACTTTTTCTCCACAGGTCAAAAGCCGCCCACTTGAAACTCTCCGTGAGTTGGATTTACTTTTGATTTCAATTTACCAGAACATTGACAATTATGTTATATTGTAAATATTATTGTAATAGCTCTTGACCCTGGGGCAAGTTGATGCCAAATCTAGTTTTAACTTAAATTAACCCTAATAAAAGAAAACAGAACATATTTTTGTCCTAACAGAATGGCAGCGCAGGAGGTGAGAACGAAACCTCTTTCACTACTGACCCCAAACAAGCCGATACCTTCATGCACAAGGGGGTTGTCTCCGTAGAGTTTGAGACTCGTGAGGGTTCGGCCAAGATTGACAAGGACTTCAAATACTCTTCTGGATCACTGGTCAGTACTTCTAATTAATCTCTTGAACTACATTGTAATGCTATCTAATTCAACGGAAATTGGACTAGACAACAGAGGTTAATAAGAGAATGCAATCTATAACATTTTTAGAAACTTGAAGATGGAACTTTGATCTAACTAGTTCCTTCCTTTTATAATCTGCCATACTCTAACAGTATAGGGATACACAATGCCATTAATTCGATCATCGATCTAGAAAGGCATGGATATGGATTGGTGGATAGTATACTATAGTGCTAATATATATGGTGGCTATCATGGCTTAACTGACTTGGTAATGTGAGACATTATCTCCTTCTCCATTACTACAGGTGTTCACGGAAACAGAGTACCGGAAGTCCATCACCATTCCCATCATTAACGATCTGCAGTATGAGGCTGACGTAGACTTCTACGTCATCCTAAAGAACCCGTCAGGAGACGCCGGCATCAGCGACCCCAACATCACCCGTGTCATGATCATCGACGACGATGGTAAGGAGAGACATTATGTGGTCGAGAATTAGCCCTATAGTGAGTGCAGAATGGTGTTATCATTTTGTAGACATAATGTGAATACAGCCTACTAATCCGCTGTATACGTAGCCCTATATGTTTGGTCCAAAACCTGACAATGGGTTAGAACTTTTATGTAATCATCAAGGTGTCCAAGCCAAAATAAGTATCATTTCAATGTAAAAGGTTGGTTGCCATACTTGTAGGTGTACAGAAGATTCTACTATAGGTGTACAGTTGAGTGTAGGTATGCAGTAGAATCTATTGTAAATCTACAGTAGATTCTACTGTAGATCCATTCTACTGTGCACCTACACTATTTGCACTTTTGTTAAGGTGGGTAGTCCCCATAGTCTAGAAGTTATTAGATTTCGTCAGGATTTTTAGCATGAGGCCTATATTATAAGTAGTCTCAGATGATGTAAAGAAAATAGGGGGGTCCCGAGCTAGTTTCTGAGATATCTGGCTTTGAGTTTGGAGTGATCTGTTATAGGATCACATGGTGACAGTACATATGTCCATGAAATAGCATCTTAAAGTAATTAACTTTCCCTATAATTCTCTCAGGATATAGCCTTTAATCTTTAACACCCAGAAACAATATTTTGAACATACGGTCCCCTGCATATTTTAAAGGTTTTTGGTGTTTGAAATAAAATATATATAAATGGAGCATACAGTCTTGATGTGGTACAGGTATAGGTTTCAGCATGCCTACTACCAGAGCCCCAGTAGAGTAGGGGTAAAGCTTTAGACTCACATGTAGAAGACCCTGGGTTCAAGCCTCGGTCAGGTCTTGCAAGGTAATTTTGACTAAACATGGAAATATATATCTACTATACAAAAATGTGACCAAAGGCACCTCCTGGTGTGTTCTGGGACAACTACATGTGCAGATGCGCAATGACCTGCGCAGTTGACGTGTTTACAATAGGGTCTAGCCACCTTAAGCAAACACATTGTCATTACTTCAGATCTGTATTGGATCTACTGCGCCTTTGTACTCTTACTCTTCACGTGTAGCATCCTATTGTGCATGCTATGCGTTATCTGTCGACTTCGAGCGTACGATTGCCTTATAATAAGATTATTTCGGTTTCGCTATCCTGATAAATCAATCCTACTTTGTACTCAAAGTAAAGTAGTACCTACTGCATAATAAACGCCTTCAAGACAAAGTTATAGCAGCATCATATTATAATGAAAACCATGGTGTACCATTTATATACCATGGGTGGCCATTTAAGACTGTTTCATTGTTGTGTCACTTATTCAAGTGTACAAGGAACTATTCACAAGGAAAACCTAAATGCTTGGCACATGTTTAATGTATTATACTTGTAAATATTTCTCCTGACCATTATGGCAGAACGTGTTACCACCTCTACATGAATTTTTGGTCAATAAACATATTCAAAAAATAATAATCAAGACTAGTCCCTCCTCAATAGGGACTACCTTTCAAAGATCCCTACAACATAGAGAGTATCTATTTATATATGATATCATCTGATATACCGGTGGTATATTCAGCTCCTCTGGTAGCCAAAGGCTCTTATATAGACCATCTGCCATGTTGAGGCCCATACCTTCTCTTTCCATCAAATCCTATTATATTGTTCGCAGTGCTTATACATGTAGCGTATAGATCTATGGCCACTACGGTCCTTCTTGCCATTAACATGCCCGTAGTTACGTCCATCTGAGTCTATCTAGTAATAAATGGAAAGGTATAGACCTAGAACATGGCATGACAGGTATAGATTAGTTTTTAGAGATATCTTTCCCATGGTATTCTATCTAGAACACCTGGCAATTAAGATGACAAGCTATATATATATAAAGCCTATTTCTTAATACAAATGTCTACGATGATGCGATCTGGCAATACCTATCTTAACGGGTGACTACAAGTAGCACCATAGTTTGTGCCTAATTACAGGCATACTAACAAAAACAGAACACATAATATGAATATGTACCCTATAACCATACAGTAATTAAGGACAGCATGAAGTCTCCATCTCCATTGCCATTGCTCTGGGAAGTATATAAGGCGAGTCTTAATGTAATATCACTTGTATGTCTCCAAGCTAATTACATTTTTGTCATGTTTTTCTTCACCATTTAGAACCCGGAGAGTTCCAATTTGAAGAGCCACATTATTATGCCGACATCAACACTGGCCAAATCCTCGTCAATGTCGTCCGCCAAAAGGGATGTGATGGTGTTGTGAGCATTGAGTATTCCACCATGTAAGTATGAAAGTATCTTTAATTTTTTTTTCTGGAGATTTTTCTCGTGTTGGATTTAACGCTAGGTCTTATAGGACATGCCAAAAATCTCCAGCCTCTGTTTGACTATACTTTGATATCTATGTGTGTGTGGAAAACTGTGGATGATTGAGGTGATTAGATTGCCGTCCTATTGATGAGGGGTGTAGATCAGCAATTTGAGCACTATCCACTTAACGTAGATCAGCAGTGTAGACGTGATAAATCCTACTGTCGGAATAAGACACGCCGAATCAAGCGTCCAGAGGTGTCCACTTGATGACACTGTAGATCAGCAGCGTGCACATGATACAGCAATAAGAGCTCAATAATACGTTTTGAATAAGGTATTCTCTCAACAGTGTGTAATATGGTCACCTCCTCTATTTACTCATACGCGACTATGTGGGCGACTATCCCTACACATTCTGTGATGCATAATTCCAGAGACGGAACGGCTAAGGGTGGAGACGAGGTGGGGGATGGGGCAGACTACGTCCGAACTGAAAATGTCATCAGCTTCAAGCATGGCGAGACGACGAAACCCATAGTAATAGATGTGAACAAAGACACTAAGGTAATGTTATGCTGTGTGTCTCAAGAATTTATATTGCTTCCAGATAACATACAGAGACACGACTAGAGCTTATGCATTCTGACAATACAAACAGGATATTACAGTCAATATAATTATGTATCTATAGCATTCTTTGTCCCATTTGTGTCTTGTGTAACTATCCTTGATACACCTCATAAATAATAAATAAATAAAATAATGTGAATACTGAAGATGTACAACATCACTCAAGCAAATAGTTGTGAATGTCTAGAGCTATCTATAATATGCCATTGGGAATAAACTGTTGACATTTGAAATTATCTTATGTCTTCTTGTATAACATGAAGTAACATTCCTCCAATATGGCCATTACAAAACCAATGTATTTTGTAGGTAGCAGGGAAAAGATGGACGGACATACTTTCCAGAATACCATTTCCATGAAGGCTTTGTAAGGGGCACTGATAATGCTATTCATTATGTGAATTTTCATGTTACCAATAGGGGTCCAAGAACTTCATCATAACCTTGCGAAATCCAAGCATCGGGGCTAAGATCGGGGACCATAGTGCTACTGTGTGCAACATCACTTCAGGTGAATATCATACTTAGAGTTTAAGTGAATGCGTGTACCTGCGTGTGGTATAGATAACATGACGAAAACTATTGCCATCATATGCCATTGTCAACATTACTAGAATTGAACAAGTTACATTATGAGATACTAGAATTGAACAAGTTACATTAATTATGAGAACATGATGTTATAAATATCTCTGAGATATCAGATCCGTTTTAATGTATTATGTCCTATGTTGTAGTTGATCATATTACTTGAATAACTATATTATATTGTTCTCGTTTCTTAAGAAAACTTTAGATTACCAATGTTCTGTCTGAATACAAATTGGTAACTTTGGATATGTGGCTCTTTACATGTATGTTCTAACATGCCTTACATTAGCCCTGGGGTTGCATGATATGCAATGTGAGTGAAAATGAGATGAATATACAAAGTGATTCCTGAATGCATTGAAGTGCATTAAACGTGCACAAGAACTGAACACTAGGCTCAGTGCATACAATTGAAAGTGACTGTCAAATTATAAAGTGCCTTCTGGCGCTTATAAATCTATAAACTGACATATGCCTCATCAAACTAGAGACTTCTAAATGAATCTATTGTAATCCTACTATCTATTTGGTACCCCTCGTTAACAGTGTACCCTATGGCGATCATTTGAAAAACTTACAGCGTCTTATTATAAATTACCAACAAAATATTTTGAACAACAACATACCACCTAATCAATTGAGGTTATTGTTTATCCACAGGACCCAGGGGTAGGTGGAGCTGCTAAATGCATACATCATAATTTATGTTAAGATCTTACGCAACCGCATGAACTTACATTTTATAACAGCCACCCTATCTACCGAATAAATCAAAACATTGGTGACAAGTTTTACGCCTGTGCATTGGCACTACAAAAACAAACTTGATACAGCAAATTTAGTTGAGAATTCTTCACAAAGCACTTGTTTATTTAATCAATTTTTACTGGTCCTCAAGGTCCTGGGCACAGAATGTATTAGATAGTTCTGGTTTTAATTAATAGGATATTTCTTGAAAGCAGTTTCCACAACTGGAAAAACACTACCACTCACCATAATGCACACATTATTTTATTGCTAACCCTATAATCCACTAAATACACAAATTCGTCGTCCAACATATGTAAACATTATATCATGTGAAGATCAGCGATGATTTAAACAATCTATTTGTGTCACACTCCTAACAATGTTTGACAACCCATGGTTCGCGAAATAACTCATTTGAAGCATGGTTGTCATTGATAAAAAAAACCACTAAATACAAAGCTTCTAGAGTCCCGAGTAACACATTTACAATGCATGCTATACTTGTAACATAGGGCAATTTTGTGTTGTGATGTTGTAATAAGTAAACTGGTCCAGGTAGAATAACATTCAATTGCCATAAATGGAATGTAAATTGATTCTAATTCCCTTTATATTTCCATTTTGGAGGTGGAAGAACAGGAGGTAAATAACTTGTAATTAAAGAAAGCACATCATTGCTTCCTGTTCGGTGTTTACCCAGCACTAGAGTAATATGCACAATGATTCCCAAGAATATACCAACACAATAAACTTAATTAATCAAATTCTTCGCATACATGTATCAGCTGTATGGTACTCCCACTTTTGCATTGCAATCCAATTGTCTAACCCTGAATATATTTTGGAACCGAACCGTGCAAACCATTGAACTAATTAGCAGTTTACATACCACGCAAAAAAACTGACAAAGCCCCTTCACAAGCTAAATCATAACAGATGAAACACACATGAATATCATTAGGTTCAAACTCACTGATTTCGTTACCAAATCCCCATTGTGTACATATATAAATCCACGATTGTGAAAGGTTGCCCATGCGTTCAGCACCCCAAATGTTGTACAGATATCTATTCATTTGTGCTATTGTTGCTGTAGAAATCAAAAACAAAGAAACGCACTAATATCCAAGTGTGTTATTCATGGCTATAATAATTATCCTTCACATGTTTTACCCAATGCTAATATCTCATGTTAAAAGGACATCCAGCCCTGTACATCTTTATCTTTTTATTCATACTACACTTAGAAACCATCACCAGTTTCCCTATACCATCAATAATCAAGTAATAATATGAAATCTCTTATTTATCCCCAATCTATTACAAAACATTTTCACTTGTACCATAAATTATCAGTGACATCTGAAGTAGCTAGTTATCATAACTGTTTGATTTGTTGCTTAGTATCACATTGACTCGTATTATTAGTTAAGTATCACAATGACATGTGTTTTTCCCGTTACAGATAACATTGCTGAGCGTCTCGCTGATGTCATTGGTGATGATGATGAGGAGCTGACATGGGGTGGCCAGTTCAGGGCGTAAGAACATTTTGTTTGTCTCCTATCTCTATAATGATTTCTAAAGTAAGGTCTCTCAAACCTATAAAGGTCAAATCCCACAACGCGAAAGATGGGTGAGAAAGTGTTGATTATTGACTCAAAAACAAGGGGAACTGTTGCCAATATTGTAAATCGCAACACTTGTCCCATGAACTTATGCTTCTCCAAATCCCACTGGGGTCAATAATAAGCAAGCAAGTGTTGCCTACAGGACTGGTTTATGGATCTAGTTGATAGGAGTTACTGCATGGAATGATTTGTCTTGATTATTCCATCTCAACTAGCCTAAAGATATTTGGAGTGTCCCCCCTATATAAACCAAATTGTTGACATATTCTAATAGGCAACATATTTGAGCGTAATCAGAGCAAAATATCTAAATGTGTTGATATCTTATTTATCATAATCACACGACTTAGACAAGGGTTATAACCAACATTGGGCTTGTTTTGGCTGATATAACCAACCAATATTGGCTAAGTGATCAGGATTTCACAATAAACTACATTTTTCAGCCCTCATTCGCATTGTGGGATTTGACCTTAAGGAGTTTGATTCAAATGATTGATTCCCAAATGGTCAATGCATTTTAAAATACAGTGAAACTTCGTTATAAGGAACTCTGATATAAGGAGACCTTGCTTATAAGGAGCAGATTTGTGTGGTCTCGATTTTCCCCTATACATTTCTATAGTAAGAAAACTCTCTTAGAAGGAGGTATATTTACCTTAACCTCTGATATAAGGAGGTAATTTAGGCTCATGTTCTTATTTCGCACAATCAAATCTTACCCAGGGAAGTCATCTCTCAGGGCTACAGTCACATACTGTTTAAAACTTCCCACCACTCCAGTCTAGAGAGGTTGGAAAAATACTTCTGTTGTTGCCTTGAGGAGAAAGGGAGATGGAAATATCCAGGAAGAGGACCTAGAGGATTGTTGACTTGAAGTAATACATGCTCCCGTCTGAATTGTATTGGAATCAAGTCTATTAGGGTATAAGAGACACCTGTAGGGGGTATACTGTTATCTTGACCTTAATAAGGCTGACCTTGCTTATAAGGAGACCTTGCTTATAAGGAGCAAATGGCACTGGTCCCAAGGTCCTCCTAATAACGAAGTTTTACTGTATAAGGTAGCTTGTTGCTAACCTTTTATAGATGATTTACACCTATATTTCTGAACTTTTAAACAAGCAAGTAGTATCAAGCACTATAGGTAAATAACAGGTTAAATATTTCCAATTCATGGTTGGACCACGTCAAATATGCAGTGACCCAATCCAGTACAGCTTGTATTGTCAATCTTCGCGAAGAACAATGCACACAGACTCACTGTCTTGGGCCTTTGTCTATAATCTTATTTCATGGTAAATACGGCAGTCTCATTGACTTTATCAAGGATCCCCAGTAAACACAAATACATAGTTCAGACGTAAATCTATACGTTGGGTTTTGGCCTGAGCTATGTAATTGTAGAAGGGTTATGAACGTCAAAACGTTATGGTTCATTTACCAATCTCAAACCTTTGGTTGAAAAGCTACCAAGAGAATCCCATGAGCTACATTGGAATTACGTAGCGTGTTTACTGGGGAAGGCCGTATTTTACACCCCCTGTTGAAGAACCCTCTCCCGTATTTCACGGCCTTTTAAATCATTAAAATTGATGATTTAATCGCTATAAAATAGTTTTTTTCAGATCCATTACGTGGAATATTGTTAATAATGACATGAAATAAACTATAAGAAGTGCCCGTATAGTTCACCACACAGGTTATTTCACGAGGCCAAGCCAACTGAAATAAACCTCAGTGAGGAACTATACTCGCGAACCTTTGTCTATGTAACTATTATTAAAGTAAACCCCAACGTTTTTGCTACAACAGTGCCATCACTTTGGAGTGTGAACAAGATGAGGATGGGAACGACATACCACTAATCTGGTTTGACTACTTTGCACACTTCACCGCCATGTTCTGGAAAGTTGTGCTGGCCTTCATCCCCCCTAGGTATGTAAAACTCGCCTACTTACATTAAAACGAGCAATCCGTGTAGTCTTAAACAACATAGTAAGGCACTGAACATAGTTATGATTGTATACGTATACATTTTGATTAAGATATTTTATTGTGTAGATATTGGTGCAGGTATCATTAGACATAAATGACAAACGTCTTTGTTTGCAATTGTAACGTTAGTATAATGGCTACGCCTTTACAACATGTTCCATTTTGTCGTGTAGATCGTATTTGGGAGCTTGGCCAACCTTTGTTTGTTCGTTACTGGCAATTGGTATTCAGACCTTCCTTATAGAACAGGTATGTATTCATGGTTATTCTTGACCCAGTTTTGTTCAGACGAGTTATTCTCCCATAACTACTGATATGGACCTACTTTGACCAATACAAATAAACTAGAGCAGCTATATCAGGAAATAGGATTGTCACAATGGGAAAATGGATTCTGTCACTACCCTATGTGACCATACACTATTCAAAAGCCACATTGCACCAAACATACTTTCATTTTTACACCGTTGCTTAGCACTCTCTTAGTGTAAATGAGATATTATACGAATATTATTTTTGAGACGAGACTGAGGAATCCGAATAAATATTTTCATATGGTTCCCCTATCATAGCCAAACGTTGTATAACGTCATTTTGATGCTAATGCTAATAAACTTGTTTTTGTTACATGGGTCTTCTGTCTCTACCTGATGTGTCCCTACCTTCCCGCCCTATCCTGGGTGTGTCCTAACACTGTCTACCCGTTGTGTCCCCGTACAGATGGCCTCCCTGCTCAGCTGTGTGGCAGGCCTAAAGTCGGCCGTTGCTGGTATCACCATTGTCGCTCTGGGTACATCACTACCTGATACCTTTGCCAGTAGAACAGCAGCGTTACATGATGAGGGTGCTGATGCTGCCATTGGAAACATTACAGGTACGCTATACATCGTGGGTTGCAATAGACATCCTTGTACATAATCAGAATAATAGCGTCATTCACAGCCTGAATTACCTCATGGCTAGCTCTGACTCTCTCCTAGTGGGCGCAGGACCAATCAACATTGCAAACGGTAGACAAAATTGATTCAATGTTGATTCAACGCTGATTTAACTTCGAGCTGAATGTTGTGCCCAATTGGCTTGTAGTCTGCGAATGCCTTGTCTGAGATCTGTGATAAAATGTTTGTGCCAGTAAAGACAAGAAACCAGCTACATAAATTATTATTCCCATCGCTCATTGTCTTTTGACAGTTCTTATGTTTCACTATTCTCCACTCTCTTCCTGCAGGCAGCAACAGCGTGAACGTGTTCCTGGGTCTCGGACTGCCGTGGGTCATACAGTCAATCTACAGCACAATTAATAATAAATCATACCGTGTCCCGACGGACAACCTTACGTCGTCTGTCATCATTTTCAGTATTGTTGGAACCATCTGTATATTTTTGCTTCTTATTCGTAGACAGGTTAGTACCTCTTTTAATATCTAGGGTGTCAAGTAAGGCCGGTCGTTTACTGATCGATGGAACAATGTGTTTATTGGCCATTCTTAAGAGTGTTTTATTTGGGGAAATACCCGGTTTGAATTACAAAAGTAATGTATCAAATACAAATACCATTCAATCGGCTAGTGGACGACTGACTTAACAAAGATATGATCGAAGGAGTGTTTTGAGCCAAAAAGCCCGCGCGTTACTATGTTTCAAAGGGCCGATGCGCGAGCCGATTTTCGACCCTAAGGGGGGGGGGGGGGGTAAAAAAGTTTGACCCCTTGACCGGGGGTCCGCGCGGAAACCCACCACCTCCCCCTGTTGTTAAAAAATGGTCACTCCCTAAATGCGAGAAGAAATCTAAAGACTCAGGTGAGCTTTAAAAGCCGGTCGTCCACTGTCCATTCCACCGGCCAGTGGACAACCGGCTTCACCCTTTACAGAGGCCTACTGTTAGTTTCAATAAGTGTCATATAAACGGATGGTGTTGTAGATAGGAATCCATTCAATGCCTTTCATGTAAAACAAACAGAGGATGACTGTGCTAAGGCCAAAAGAAATGTGTGTTTCAGGCAACCCGATCCTAGTTTCAAATAAGGGCCGACCCTGGCATTTTTTTCCGATTTTGGAGATTTTCTTTTTAAATTTTTGCAGAATATTGATATTTTTTCGGAACTTTTAGCAATTATTTGGTCAGGAAGGACAGATCCCATGCCTAATTAATTGTCTGACCTCGGAAAATTGCTTTTTAACAATAATGTCCAACAATTTCATGATAATTCCTAGTTAATTGTAAGAATCGCTGAGTCGTCCTGATGACTCGCAGGTCAATGTGGCAGTTTGCGACTCATTCCAGGTACCTCCAACATTCAAAAAAAGAAAGAAAAGGTTTAGATAGTTTAGCTTATATACTAGTAGCGTATTACCAACGTTTTGCTTTACCCTGTTCATATGGGGAGTGAGGCTCAGCTTGTTATCTAGTTCGATACCTAAAAATGGGTATGTCTTGCATGTCGGGAGTATTATCCCATTAAGGCATGTGACCAGGTCTCCCAGACCAGACAGTTATGAAGTTGAACCAAAATACATGCTCATACTTTTTGTCATATTTATTGTCATACAATTTGTTAAGCACCAGGCACTTATCCTGTCTAGATCTTCCTTGAGCAATCTATCGGCTTCAACCCGATAAAATTAATGTGCGAGACGTAAATTATGACGTCATCGGCATACATTATAAATTTGCTATTGACAATGCACTCAGATAGCGCCAAAAAAAAAAGGTGTGTTTCAGGTTACATGGTCTGAAAATCTAGGGTAGGTAGGTCGGATTTTTTTTTTTTACTTAAGCCTGAAATGTACCCAGAAATCAACTCACGAACTACAATGCTGACTCGCCGACGACCGCCTCGACTCGTGAACTATTAGATCGACCCTTAAATAGCCCCAAAATGACCCAAAATTTAAACATTTTTTCAAAATTGCATAAAAATTTCTAGGGTCGGCCCTATTTTGCTAGGTAGGGTCGGGTAACCTGAAACACACCTTTTTTTTTGTTTTGGCCTAGGTCATTTATAAAAGAACGAATAGAAGAGGGCCAAGGATTGACCCCTGGGGAACCCCAAACTTGGCATTTGTTTGGTCCGACCTATATGTTTTTGCTATAGTGCAATGCGACCAGTGAGCAAAGTATTCCATCAGCCATATTTTCAATTTCCCATAGATATTTAGGTTACAAACCCATCACCCCTTACCTCATTTAACTCCTTTAGAACACAAAAGACAGCCTGCATCTCTGGCTCCTCTTCCTTCGCAGGCGGAAGCCAAACTGGTGAGGGCTGAGTATCGTCTCTCGTTCTAAGTGGTTCGAGAGAACTTTATGCATTAGTTTTCCGAAAAGCTTTCCTGGTAAGGGAAGCAAGGTAATTGGGCGCCAGATTTTTATACTACTAAGGTTTCCCTTTTTAGGAATCGGGACTAGGACCAGGGTGCCCTCATTTATAGAGTTCTTGAAAATAACACACATGATTGTGCTTATGCACAAACAGGAATGCGCCTTTTAGGACTTTGTTATTTATACCAGGCAAACTACATGATTTGTCAATGTTGATTTTAAGCACTTCTTCTTCATCATAATACCGTTTCTATTCCATTCCGTAAACACTTTTTCTAAAGCATGGATTGTTTTCCCCACAGGTTGTTGGTGGTGAGCTTGGAGGCAAGAACAAGTTTGTCAAGTATTTGACAGGAGTCTTCCTCATCATCCTGTGGCTAATCTACATTGTCCTATCATCTGTCAAGGCTTATTATCCAGATGCCCTTCCCTGGTAAGATGCCCGGAGGGATCGTGCACCTTATATTGTGCTTACCTCAGCCTCTCTCCACTTGTTTCTGAGACATTGCTACAGGGTGCAACCTGTACAACCATTGCATGGACCTGTGACAATACAGAGATATCCTGTACATCTAAAGAGTACATATGTGTACACATAAATGTACATAGCATATGTAACACAGTTACTCTCCATCACCCAGTCTACCTAATGAAAGAGTCGTACGTATCGTGTTGTTGCAAAGCAATCATACTCATCACAATATGTAATACCCATTATCAGTTATTTAATTAAGGAAGTAGTTTAGTTAACAAGGACTCACATTACTGAGGACGTCGGGATTACCCCTTTGAAGACATCACACAGGAAATGGGAATGTACCCTTCATCTATCTAACAGCGAAAGGTGCATACCCCATGTCTCAGGCAGATGACACTACTTATCGTGGGTGGAATGAATGACACTGCTTGCCTGACATGCCTATCAATGATGCTATAAGGCGACGACCATTGCGCAAACACTGTCCTTGTTGAAATCAGAACATATAGTAGTGGTGGAGAGTGATGGAGCAAAGACCATGTAACTTCAAGGGAGTTGCCAGGAGGTCTTTAGAAAAGAGACACCTCCTGGTATAGGCTATGCATGTGCATGTGCCAATGACAATATGTGAGCAGAACATATCATTACGCCTAGTCATTTATATAAGATTCTTCTCATTTGATGATCATGACAGATAACAATGTTATCGAAATCCACGCCAGCCATGCTTACATCCCTTCCTCTGTATAAAGTGAGGTAGTCATGCGCATAAAGGAACTGTGCATTCTGAACATATTTTTATGCATAAAATGGACCCCGTGAGAAAGATAAGGATAACATGTTCCCAGAAGGGCATGCTCCTAATCCATGTGTTTGATATTGCACTGTATGTTAACCCCTGTATAGTTTATTCAGTGTAATGCTGTTTCTATAAAGAATCAAGGGGTATTATGTGATACCTCTCCGTGATATTCCTATCGATAACTAATTCTTAATCATAATGCTTTGACATAATTTCATCATTCAAGGTCTACTTGAACATGTGTCTGTGATATGTAGTGTGTCAGTTTGCCAGAAATATATTACACCATTTGTGAGTAATCTGGTGTTTATAAAATATAATGTGGCATTACTATGATGTGTAGGCCTACAGTATGGAAATGACACAACCTATTTATTCATAAAATGTGCATTGTTTCTATGTGTAATATTTTGTACATAATAGTAGGGTAACTACAACAATACATTCCCACTGTTAAATGCTGATTTAAACTAAGTGAGATACAGCTTGAATTTTTTTCATATCATTTGTTTTATAATCAATATAGGATTTTCATGTGAAGTAAAACTTGACAACTCGTATACATACAGGATTTCTAAACGACGATTTAAACGAAACGTGCCAAACCTAAGAAATGGAACAAGCTATTGTTATTAACTGGTTCCTGTGCCAAAATGGGAATACTTATTATTTCTCCTGTTTCTTGTACATATACAAATGTGTTTATCGTTCATTTTACACACCCATCTGTTCCTAGTGTTGATCTCTTCTGTTGTTGTTATAGATATCATTGGTTGAATATTTTGTCTTTCATTCTTTCAGTTAGCAACTAATACCCCTCTGGTAAATAGTTGCTTCCCAGTCAGCATTGGTCCCTGGGGCCCATATATATATGTTTTACTTGGGCCAGCTGGGCTTGCCCATATCTGGGTTATGTTCCTTTATTGTCCAGGGCTACCAGTAGGAGCCCAGATATGTCAGCCCACGAAAGTCTTTTTTTAATAAATACATTGTCAATATTTCGAAACATACTGACATCTGATTTCCCCCCAGAAATTACCATTTATTGCATGTACAGTTTTATAGTGAGTGCTAAATCTGGGCTAGGGCTGGCCACTTTGAATCTGGGCTGACCCATCTGGGTTCCCACTGGTAGCCCTGGACAAAAAGGACCAAAACACAGGGTGGACAAATCAGCTTGCCCAGGTAAAAACACATATGGGCCGCATTAAGCAATGTTGACTGGGTTGTATCATGTTGGTTCTAGATTCATTATTTATTCTAGAAGATGACCAAGGTTGCTGAGGGAGGTGTTATGTTGTTAATGTTCCCTTCATGTGCCAGTTTTGTGTTTCTTTGTGAACACTGCATTTGTCTTTAGAAATGATTTTCTGATGTGAGCACAAACCCATATATTGTGAAAGTGAACCACTATGCACCCTTATATGTGTTACATATATAAGAAGTGCAGTTACACATGACTTTACACGCACATCAAGCAGTTTCGTTTGAGTTTTAGCACTGGACGTAGTTCACAGAAACGATAACCTATGTGGTTTCCCTGTACCCATTGGTACATTTTGCACTTATCCTACACATATTTGCACAATTTCGCACAAACTTGTATTTCTTTTGCACAAGTGTTTTTTTCTTTCGCTAACTTTCGCACCCTGTCTATGTTTCACAAGACATACACCTCAATTACTTTTTGCACATGCATTTCACACATTAACTGGAATTTCACACATTCTCATATTCGTGTCTTCCACTACACCCCTCGCCCATTTTTCGTGTATTCATTTGCAGTAATACGTTGGGGCACTCCTAGTTTATATACTATGCACGTGTGTGTGGCTGGCAAGGGTTTTCAACCAAAATCCCTCGCACCAAGGGTCACTTTTCTGAGATTTGAACAAAAACCTTTGAGAACAAGGGTCAATTTTCATCAAAATTGATTAAAATATAGGCACTTTTGATCAGAATCGCTCAAACCAAGGCTCGCTTTTCAGCAAAATTAAGTGCTACATAGATACATATGAACGAAATCCCTCAAGCCAAGGGTATAAGGATGATCAGCCATACACCCACGTTTATATAAAATGAGTAACCCCCAATCCAGAAGAAATACGCTACTTTAGAGATGACGAGGGATTTGCATATGATTATCAACTTGGCTTACCATTATAAGATATCAATTGTATCATACAAGAAGAAAAGCCCCAACTGCAAATTCTTACTTTGCAGGATTTTAACAGCTTTCTGAAGTGGTGTATTTCTGTATTACCTTTAATGAATAAGCATTACAACATTGCCTCAGCAACCTTCAATGTGTTACTTTTATTGTTCTGTTGACAACTCTGCCTACCCTTGGAAGTCTGATTAGTGTGTTTTATTTTATTTTACTGTGGTCATTTTCTGCTCAGGTGGAATTCAGCGTTCATTGTTATTATCATTGGTTTCTTTCAATAACGTTTTGATATTGTAAAAAGTATGTATATAAACCATTTATTAAGTGTAATATTATGTTTATCTTGAGTGGAATATCATCATATAAAGATCACTACAATTTATTTATTATCTCTTATCAAAGAAAAATATTTTTCATATCTCTTGTTGTACAGAGACATGAATTGTATCAGCCATACGACGTGTTTAGTATAATGTTGATCGATTCAAAGGTTATTTAAAAACAGCATCTTACAAATGCAATCATAGATTGAGGCTCAACAGCTCTGAGTGAAGAGATGAGTTACAGCCTATGTAGTATTGAAGTTTGGCAGAGGTCTATTGTAATTCAGATATTAACATTCCCCATCTGCGTTGGTGGTACCATTGTGGCCCTCAATGTACAATAATTGTCATTGTCAATCTTGAATCAGCACAATAAACCTGCATTATATGACATAATTCTTGACTGATCTGGTGGTTTGTGGTTATTCTAGGTTAAGGAACAACAAGGATGGCAGTTTGCAGGTGCGAGAATACAGACTTTCATTCATGGAGCCTGTTTTGTGAGGCCCCTATCCCTCAAAAGGCCCCTATCCCTCAAAATTGGTCCGTTTGTGGGAAAGGGACCAGGTGAAGTCCCTATATGCCAAACAGTCTCTATCCCTTAGAACGGTTTGAGACATAGGGCCCATGTGAAGTCCCAAAGCCACAAATATTTTTTCCATGTCCCTATCCCTCAAAATGGTCTGAAATAAGGGAAACGGCAGGGGCTAGACTGGCCGAGGTCTGTGAAAGCTGTCCTCGAATCCTATGAGGAATGTATCACTGTAACAGTCTACCAGTCACAATATACTACCAAGGTGGTCATGCAGTGGTCATGCAGTGGTCGCAATGTACCATTTGCACGACCAGGTACATTCAGACAGTGGTACATTAAGGCAGTGGCACATTCTGTCCAGACCCTAGGGTCCAGACCAACTGTGCATGTTTATTGTCATTTGGTGCCTTTCCTGTACGGGACTGACCAGTCACCCTCCCCCCCCCCCTTGTCATCTTACCAAACCGCCCTGGTGGTCATATATCAACCCACCGTCCCCACCCCAAGTGACTGACCATCTGGTTGACATCAACATACTGTGGTCGGTACAGGCAGGAGGAGGGGGAGGGGGTGTGGGTTTTCAGAGCGTTTTAGGTTGGAAAATATACCTCATCATGGATTTAGAGTGTACAAAGTGGTAACAGTTGTCAGTCTGCAGGCTATAGATATCAACCCCAGAAGGTACCCTTAACTTATTGTGAGGCCTACTTCCTTGCTGCAGAATCAAGAAATAGTCATAGGAATTATTACAAAGGTTTTTGATGGATAGGGCTTTTGATACTTAGGGATTGTTTGTAGGATAAGGGCCTGACATGTCCCTATCCCTCAAATGGCCCCTATCCTACAAATATTTGTGAGATAGGGGCTGTTTAAATGTAATCCCTATATCTCAAAATTTGGTGGGATAGGGACTTTTTGCTATATAGGGACCTGAGGTGGGCCCTAAATCTCAAACGGCCCCTATCTCACAAATATTTGAGGGATAGGGGCCTTTTGAGGGATAGGGGCCTCACATGTTTCTCTTTGGTAATCGTGGGAAAACATGTATTTTCAAACGAATTTCCTTGAGTGAAGAAACACAATTATATTCGTGAGCAAAATCGTTTGCCTATATGAGACATAATAAAAGGTCAGAAATGAAAAAATAATTAAACTCAAATGTGCTCGTTACTACAGTATTTCTAAGTGCAAACGTGGTCGTTTCTAAAGAGAAAAAGGCTCCTATATATGTTTATTTGAAATAGCATAGTACAAGCTAAAAATAACTAAATGTATCAGTTGTCAATCTATGTTTGGCTTCCACCCTGATACTTTCCGCTTGCTCAAGAGCTTTCCACGGGGTGTCTTATAACATTTGCAGGTAGGAGAGCCAGCTACAGTGGATGAAACGGATTGGAAGTTCTACCTTTAATAGCGTATACAGTCATGCAGTTGGTCTACAGTTTACCCAGACACAGTATCGATGGGCGTTGGCATTTGTCTATATATAATCGATGTATAAAAGAAAAAGATATTGTAGTCGATAGATATCAACAAACCCAGTTCTGCTTTGGTTTCAAGTTGTAAGTCTTTATTGCGTAATCCTGCTTACAACAACTATAGATATGGCACAAGTGGACACACTCTTGTGGGAACGTGGACAAGAAAATCTTTCCAATCTTAAAATGGCCAATCTTAAAAACATAACAATCTTAAATTTAAAATTCTTAACACCAGGTACCACCAATGGATTATACCTGGCGCGTTTGTCCATAGTTGTGTTTGATATCAGTTTCGAAAAAGAAAGAAAAGAAGAAAGAAAGAAAAGGGGGTTCGGGGGCTACATACATACACTATATCACCAACAATAAATAAATAAATAAGGGTCAAAAAAGAAAAACGGGTGTTGCCACCTCATGTGAATCATGTATACTAAATGACTTCAGTCTGTAGTCTTAAAATAATCTTAAATAAATCGAATTTAGGATTGGATAGATTTTCTTGTCCATTTTCACATGAGAGTGTGTCCCGACGAGCGCTAATGTGCGTTTGGAACTATGTGATCACGATAAGATGACATGAGCAAGGGTGGATACTGGACAGGTTTCGAATAGATTCAGGATGTGTTTGAACCAGGAACCGAACTACGCGAATCAAGGGGGAACTGAACTGGTCTCACAGAAGGGGCTGGCTAGAGGCCTCCACATAGGGGAGTGGTGGGGCATAGCCCAGGTAGGGATGAGGAGTAGGGGGAATGCAAAGCATCAGTGTCCAAGCCGGGCTTGGAACAAAGACTGGACCCTAATCAGGTGGAATGGGCTGCCTTACATAGTAGGGTAGGCAACCAGGCTGACACCTGGGGATGAGATCCAGTGCCAAAGGTAAATAGGAAAAGATTACCTGATGCCCCATATGGAATGGAGGGTAAAATCTGGATCACCACATGTAGTAAGGGCTGTTATGGTAAATTTCAAGACATCGATGACCAAGGGCCCAAATTTTGCCCAGTTGTCATAAATAACATATATTCTGATATCATAAGGGGTGCCAAAGTGAGGGGTGGCTTTGAGGGGCATATGACCCCCTTTTGGGGTCCTGGTACATAAAATTAGCTAAATTTCTCATAATTGATGCAAATATAACAACTTTATCAATGTTTATGTGTAAAAATCAAAAGATACCACCCAACAGTATGTACTTCAAAATGTTTGAGTGCTATTGAGGTCCCAAGGTCAAGATCAAGGTCACTTGACCCATGATACTTTATGATTTCAGGGAATAGTTCAACCATTTCTTATATACACTATTTCTTATAAGTCAAAAGTGAGTGAATGCTTTTAGGTGCTTTGCCTCACAAGATGAACTTCTCATTTAATGCACTAATGTGTTGGTAACCCATATTTTGACATAAACATAGGAAGTTATTGGTATATGTGAAGAAATATGAAACCTTTGAAAATTAGTTATACTCAAATATGCTTGGTGATTGCCACCTTATGACACTTGGTAGCGACAAATATCTTACATTACATGATTTTTCTGAGATTTCTTTGGCCATTAGACCTTGACCTACTTTTTATAGATTAAATAACATAAAAGCTATCTTTTTTTCCCACGCTAACCATTTTTATAAATGGTGCCCCTGAAAACAGGAACCTAAAAATGGTAAAAAACACAGATAGGAAAAATAACATCCGCAATGAGCAAACTGATCTTACCTAAATAGCTCCATCCCCCTGACACAGGCGCTGGAGGGCCACAGACTTGGACCCTCAGCAGAAAGCCCCCAGCAACCATGAACAGGCCCACTGAAGACTAACAGTCAGCCACAGGTCAAGATTATTTTCTGTGAAAAAGCTAAGGCACACATCTACACTACTCACAGAATGATCTGAAATTAAATAATTAATTAAAAAATAAAAAGTGTAGAGTCCCCGAGGTTACACCTGATGATTCCCTGAAAGGGATGAAACATTCCTTGAGAATACCAAACTAAAGTTCAACACTGGCTACCATGACTCAGATCTCAGCACCATGAGACCATACCATATATGGCATTTAGGCTTTTTTTTGAGTTTGTAAGAGTATTTATTTCATAAATGATTTTCATAAATACAATTATAATACATCAAGTGTACAGTATGGATTTGCCGTGCATTTCAGCATTCACCATTCGTACATAAATAGCTATTCGTGTCTTTACATTTCAGGAATAAATATTCTGTTTGTTAATTTGATTTTTTTTTGTTAATTTGAGAATGAATGAATTTCAATTCTAGTAAGGACCCAATAGGGTCCAACCTAAATTATATATTCCCTGAAAGGGAATAGGTGCATTAAAATAAAATAAAAAGAGGAGAGAGCTGACCTGAATCTCACCTCAGCCAATAAGAACAAAGCATTTGGTACCACATGACCTGTCACGAGCCTGGGCGGCAAAAATCGCACCTACCTGTGTCAGAAGGAATGTAGTGTTGGGACACACCAGTGCCTCGTCCTCCACCCATAAAAGCTATCTTCACCATTTGGAGACTTCCGATGTGAATAATTGATTGCTTTTAAGTTATGATATGGTACATAAAAAGTGGGGTATTTTGGTTAAAGTAAGGGGAAGGTAGTTAGGTATGTGCTTTTGTACTTAGCGCTAGCCCACACATAGATTCAGTGCAGATTATGAGATGGTTATTTATATATTTTTCCTACTAGTGATCAGAAAGATGTTCAAAAGGATTAAAGGTCTCCATATAGGCTCAGAGCCTGCCTTTAATTTATAAGTCCAGTAATCTTTGACAATTCTTGCTTGTAAATCATCTCCCTCTGGTATAGAAACATGAATAAATCTTCCTTAATCAGGGCAATAGGTAGAGCTATGGACATCATTGCACATGATAAACACTAGCATTCTTTCAATGTTGCCTATTATTGTGATGCCTTACAATAACTAAAACAATAATTATAGAGGGCTGTGTAACATGGTACAACTGACTACTGGGAGAGAATGATCTCTTGGTTCACAGATATATGTGACCAGGTGAGGGAAAAGACCCCTTCAAGGGGGAAAATAGTAATTAAAATTGGTGTCATAATCTTTAAAATGAGATATCATGGGTTAAAAAAGTCCTGGTAGTTTTGTGGGAATTGCTTTTCAAACATTTGTACACATCACTAATTGAAAATGGTAAATAAGCCCTAATTGCATTGTATCCCATAGTAAATAATGATAATTATGAAAAATCGGTTTTATTTAAAAATGGCCAAATAAAATTGGATTCATTAGTCTAAATTTGGTTCTAGGAGGAATTTTTGCATTCTGTTTTCAGTTTTGGGTAACTGATGGGATTTTTTAAAGAAATCCGGATTATTACCTCCAATTTAGACTTTTGGGATGGTTTCCATGGCAACCAGAAAGTTTCATATGTGCTAATTCTTCCCAAAAACGTTCTTTTTGCATTCCAAATAAAGAATGTTTGCATCAAAGATGGAATTATTTCATGAAGATCATTGCATTCTACATAAAAAATGGTTTTAGAACTTCTTCATGTATTTAACACTCATTTGCATCTATGGTGCCTCCTGTTGGCCAAAACCAGAGTTAAAAATCCCGCCTGAAGGGGTCTTTTTCCTAGATGGGTCACATATATGAATTGGATCTCTAGAAATGCTGCTGTTGGAGGCAGTAGGCCATTGGAATATCCCTAGTAGCAAGCCCACATAGGGCCAAATTGTTTATTTGCTGGGGCAGATCGCAGTACCTGGGTTTTACCTG
Organism: Harmothoe impar; assembly: GCA_947462335.1. NCBI lineage: Eukaryota > Metazoa > Annelida > Polychaeta > Phyllodocida > Polynoidae > Harmothoe > Harmothoe impar. The sequence goes on along the minus strand of OX381709.1, from coordinate 58,272,131 downwards.
GGTTAGTGGCTTGGATTCAGGCACAGCCCAAACAGGTTGCCCAAATTAGGAAAACTGATTTTGAGCCCATAGGTTTTGGTCATTGGGTTTTGGTGCGGCCCCATTAGGGCTGCCTGATGTGGGCGCAGATCAGTTTCAAAGTCGGCTGCCTGGTGTGGGGTGTGGACAGGTCAAACTTATGTGATAGTTCTGGAACATGACACTAGATGGCCCTTACTATACAATATGTAGACATTTTATCCAAACCAGGACCTATTTTCAGTAGTACTATGAAACAAAAATTACTACGTTGCAGGTATTTTAAGCAAATTATAGGTAATAATGAACAGATTTTCTAAAGGTTTTGAGATATATGATGGTTCCTGTTTAAATATGCAAAATAAGGTTCTCCAAGTAGCAATAAACCATAGACCCCATACCTGTCACTTTCAAATTACCTTAAGTAGGGGCACATGCTTCATGGTTTGTGGGAACTATAGGCTTCAAGGCCAATATGTGCCTAGATCAGATGAGTGTGACTTGTCTCATCTGCATGGCTCAAAACTGATGATCATACTTCATGCTTGTCCATAACTGGATAGGAAGAGTATGATTCAACTTGGGTGCATTAATTAAATTAGCAGCACTTGGTATTTTTTAGTCAATAATTGTTCAGTGTGGGCTTGCTGTTGTGGAGGGCAGCATATTTTCATTCTCTCAGTCTCAGAGGAGGGGAGGGTTGGACTTTATGCTAGGTTGCAAGCCAGAGAGGTTGAGGCCCTTTCAGGACAATTCTGGAGCAACAGCATAAATAAATCATATCTATACCAGTAGGCGTATACCCTCTTTAATGTAATACTGACCTCAAACACATTGCTGAGTAGTATAAGCATCAGTATGAAGTAGTAAGACATATAGATAACATAGTATACATGGCAGGAATCTTAATTTTCTTAAGGTTTTGTATGGAAAAGTATCTCAAAATCCAAGATGGCTGCCACATAGGGTCTACAAAATGGTTTGATTGAATCCTCTGACCTCTTAGGGAGGGTTCATTATTTATGGCAGGGGGGGGGCGGGCGTTTGGCAAAATGAATACGTCAAAAAAAAAAGACCCCCCCCCTCCAAATGGGTAAAAAAAAAAAGACCCCCCCCCCCTCCGAATGGGTCAAAAAAAAAAGACCCCCCCCCTCCGAATAGGTTGAAAAAAAATGACCCCCCCCCTCACCATACACGTTAATAAATACTTAATAATTGCATCAACGAAATACAAAGTCTACATAGTCCTATACTATAACCTATTATAGCATGTGCTTAACCATTATTTGAGGGAGTGGTTATAGGGTAGAATAATATGGTGAATATTTTTGCATCTCCCACATGTGGAGAGCGCACATTTTTCTTGTTCCGTGGAACGTTTGATTTTTTTTTGCTAAAAATGGGTGTAATTCTTTTGGTCCCCACCTACAAGTCCTGCTAATACTGTTTGGTAGAAGTACCATGAAATGGCCCAGCTCAGGGGCGGCGGAAAGTGGATAAAGTTGGGGGGGGGCAGCTCAGAAATGCCAGCTGACGAGTGGTGGTTGGAAGGAGAAACAAATACCGTAAATTCCCGCGTACTACCCGCATCTCGCGTATTACCCGCACCCCGACTTTGAGAGAATCCTACAACCCGCACTTGGGGTCTGAGTGCATCTAGGGAAAATACCCTCGTATAACCCGCACCTAGACTTTTGGAAAATTGCTATTATTTCAACCCCCACCCCCGCTCCGGCCCTAAATAGTAAATGCTCTCTAGCTGGCGTGGGTAGGGTGGGGAAGGTGTGACCGCCAAAGGTGGTACCGGTATGGGGGGGGGGGAGGGGGGTAGAAAGCTGTGACGGCCTGCCTTAGGTAAGCCTATTGGCGGGGGAGGGGGGGGGCACGGGGCAAGTGGGGAGAAAGCTGTCACCGCCAAATAATGCTACCTGGACCTACCTGGATGAGGGGATGTATAACCACTACATGGGACTATTTGGGGGAAGGGGTGGTGTAATTTTAAGGCAATTTCTGAAATTCCAATAACCAAAAACCCTCGTACTACCCGCACCTAGACTTTGAGAGAATCCTATTACCCGCAATGGCGATCTGGTTCGCGTACTACCCGTGGGTAGTACGCGGGAATTTACGGTAGTTGTTTTGGGGCCGCAAGCCCCAGGAACATTTTGGAATTTGACCTTTATATTAATGCATTCAGAGTGGTCTAAAGTCTACTATATGATCCATGGGAAATTTTGTAATTTTACATTGAAATTGATGTGTTCTGAGGGACTTTAAGCTTGTTATTCAAGAAAATTTTAGGAATTTTACCTTTAGATTGGTATATTCTTAGGTACTCTGAGTCTAGAATGTTCATGTTTCACAGCACAGATTAATTACAATCGCTTAAGCCATCAATGGTATGCATGGATGCTACGTGCACCATAGTTGATAACCTTCATTTGAGGAAATGCCATAAGGTACCTGCCTTCAAAGTTCTAGGGTAAGGACCCTCCCCTCTGTGTGGGCAGTAGCGCTTGTCTTTCTTTGTGGTAGACGACCATGTCAAGTGTTGACTTATCACTAAAAGAAGGATTATAGCATCCCCAACTTTGACAAATCTTTTAAGCCTAAATTGTTAATTTAGTACTCTAGTATAATCTATAAAAACCTGTATGAAGCCTTATCTTGACTTTGTCCTGATCCCATAAGATGCACTGGCAATCTGACTTGCATACTTGCCATGGCCTATGCATGAAGTTTTATGTGACACTGTAGGGGGAATATCATGCTAATGATGTTTTCCCAGCAGTGCCAGTTAGGATCCTGTCAGGTGGCTCTATGATTAACTTATGGTGTGGTCAGTATTACCAAGCCTTGGGAATTCATTGACTCTGAAAAATGTTAAACTTTAAAATAGTGATGAATAACTCACTGATAACCCTGCAGAGCGTCTGAAGCAACTTGACCAAAACCAAATATAGAGCTGTAAAAATTCTGATGAGGCCAAGGAGCAATGAGTAGCTATGATAATTCAGTGCCTGATTTCTGTTGAAGCCAAAGATGAACTTAGAGGGAGATTTAGAAATCGGCGAAAGTGGCTATTTGCTACATTTTAAGGCATGCGGTACACTGAGTTATAGTGGGATGATCATGTTTACTCTATGAGTCTACCGATTTTATAAGCCCTAGAATCTGTGAGAAGCAGGCAGTTATCAGGGAGATTGTGAAGTTATTCTGAAAAATTGAGAACTCTGCAATCAGAACGCTGGGGCCCATTTAGCAGGGTCTGGTGCAAGACACCAAGGAAAAGTGTGTATCATGACTGGTGTAATCACGCCTTTGACTGGTGGAGTGGACCTAAGCTACAATGTATCAAAATATGAGGTAGATTTGCATCTTGCATACCGTGCATGTGCTCCTCTATTGGGAAGAAAGGCAGGGTCTAGACATGTAGGCAAGTTCACCCTTGCATATGGCCGCCAAAACGCGATAGGGCAAGGCTAAAGTCCAATTAACCCAAACTATTTCAGATACCGTACTGTCATATTTCGGCGCCACAATAGCATTCATCTAGCTGCACACTGATACTAGCTTTGCTGTATAGACCTGCTACATTCTGTACTCCTATTCTCATGTTGAATTAATGTTCTTTCTCCAGTTATTGTTGTTTTGGGAAAAGAAAAGTGGTGAATCATTCAAAGTGTCGATGGGTAGGCAAGAAATTTAGCAGAGTTCTGCTGTCTTAATGACCCCAATTCGTGACATGTGTCGTGAAATTCGCGTCATGTTGTGTCAAAAATTACCCCCTTCCAAATAAATACCCCTAAAAAAAATGACCCCCCCCCTCAGAATAGGTTGGGAAAAAAAGACCCCCCCTAAGAATAGGTTGAAAAAAAAAGACCCCCCCTCTGAATACCCCTAAAAAAAATGACCCCCCCCCCCCTTGATTTGCACCCCCCCCCCCTGGCATAAATAATGAACGCTCCCTTACTTGCACTCTTCAAATTGTTATTTGTTTTCCTAAGTTAATTAGAAACAAAGAGCTCTTTCAAGTTTTTGTTAGAAGCCAATTAGGAATATGGCAGCCATATTTGATAGGAATTTGAAATTAACTGGCCCGAAGTTTCAAATCCTTTTTCATGCTGCTAAGCATAAGTCTACTGAGTCTCATTGATCTAGTTTTATTTGTTCCTATATTTTCCCAATTTATAAGAATACAAGGGTAATTAACTAGCTAATCATTGTTTTGCATAGATTATGCTAATTAGATAAAACTGAAAATTTGAATTCTGGTGTAGTTCTATTCACAAGAGCTATTTCTTTAAGAACTGACCCTTTTTTGAATATACATATGGGTGTTTTTGCCATCATTGCCATGCTAAATAGGGTAATTTACCTGATTTAATTAGATACACTAATGAGAGACCTAGGTATGCAAATGCCAGAATGGCCCCAAGCAGATTCTGATTCTCTGGTAAAAACTGAATAAGAATCACTCATTGTGGATAAAAATATGATTGTGGTGAGCAGAACAAAGAATTGACCTGTTCATTGTGAGCAGTTTGCAATTTTAACAGAGTTCACTAAAGTGACAACAAGTATGTCATTTCTTAACACTTCACTACAATTAGCATATCGTTGCGAAGCTGATGCCCGGGGCTATCATCTCCATGTCATTTTGAAGATCTATATGTCATTTGTTTGACACAGGAGTTAATGTTTTAAAGACATTGTTGGAAAAAGAGGCATTTTTGGAAAGTATGACCTTGAAAAATGACCTTGACCTTGAGTAATGAGCATACCCATGAATAAGTAACTACATATGTATGTTGTCAGTATCTCTGAGAGTTAATAGACCTAGACACTACATATTTATGGTAATAACGTTAGACATACCAGTACCAGACTTTTAACTTTTTTCATGAAAAATCTGAGTTTACAAGGGGCCCCTCGGCCCCCTGGCCATAGTTTTTGTTGGCACCCCTTCTGAAATCATTAATTACATATTTTTCTATCCATTTCTATCCATAAAAAAATTTGGTGCTTTGGTCACATCTGTCTTGAAATGGCCCTGGCCAATGCATAACAGCCCTGACTAATGGCAAAAGGAACAGGACTCCCAGGTGCCAGCTGATGCAATACCTGACCACATGGGAGACCGGTTCGGGATAACTGGACCCGAAGTGAGTTAAGTGTGGCATAAGCTATCCAAGTGACCCGGACCGGACCCAAACTAAAGGGTATAAGATAAATATAGTATGTATATGGTTCTAATATGATATACTATAGTAGTAAACCCCTACAATAGTATTCATTTACATTAGTCTTGATTACTACAAATGTCCCCTTTGACTATATTCTCTCTATATATATAGAAGTGTTCTATAGCAAACGTGGGACACCCATATCATCACAGTTAGACTATTATGTTCAATTCAAAGTACCCAAAAGGTAGATCGTGAGTAGTTCTTTTACAAGCTGCTTCTGTTATTCATTTAGTGCTGCAGCATCAAGTGCCAATCACCTTGCCACCTTGCATCGAAAAATGATAGCAGACACTCGGTATCACTGGAAAGCTGTGATCGTGTAGATAACAACCCTGGTGAGTGTAAAAAATTTTAAAACTTCTGAATCATACCAGAAAAAAACACCTAAATCCAAGACATAGAATCATGGATGTTGTAGGTCATAGGTTCAAGGTCAAGGTCAAACAACTGGGATTGGGATGTGATATGTGATCACAACTTCCTATAGATAAATTGTTACCTCTATTTTTCTTGTGCTATGCTAATTTGCAATCTATCAACCACAGTTAATGTTGTGACCTTCATTCCAAAGGTCAAGGTCACAACCTTGCAATAGTTGACATAATTATGCAGAGAGCTACACATGTCATTCTGACATAGGTTTGATAGACTGGGTTAAAAAAGATGCATCACACATATGATAACTGGTTGAGTGAAGGTCAAGCAAGGTCACTCAGTTTTACACCTACAACTACAAAGAATGATCCACCTGTCCTTCCTGGCATGTGTGATTCAAAGTTACTCCTCTTCAGAGTCGACGGTTTCTGGTAGCATAGAGTATATGTTTAAACATGGGTCAATGGGGTTAGCACTATTGCATCCACAGGCAGGCACACAGGATTGTTTGTGTCCAATGCATACACATTTATCAGAGCACCCATCCAAGCATTCACAGATCAGGTCATTTAGAAGCTAAGGGGTACTGCATCATTGTAATGCTATGCTTCGCTATGAGATAACTAGAGTCTTGGTCCCATTGCCAACCTTGTTCCCTGGGATTGGGTAGTTCTTGGAGGCCTATGTCTGCTGCCTTCCAAATCATCAGCTGATATCCTGGTCGTTGAATGTGCAGCAGAAAACTGTCTTCAGTTGGTGGTAGTTTTTTTCCTGGGACTTTTGACTTTTGAGATGAAGCCATGCTACAGCGTATTCCGTTCAAGTTGTTCCCAAGATCCTTACTGCCATACATACATACAACAAACTTTCTGCAGGCTGATTTTACCTGGTTTGAGAGGCATTGGCCATCTCCCAACAACTGCATTCCATCAAACACCTCAGCTTTTGCTGGTGCCCAGTCCGAAAACATATCCGATCGACCGAGATCTTTCTGTAGTGGTACAAGGACATCCGTGTCAGAGCTGCTGACAATTATACTCTTGCATTTTGCTGAAGCATGCACAGCATGGAGGATAAGTCTCCCATCAGCCTCTTCTTGGTTTGTCACCAACTCCTGACATTGTGTGTGCATCATTAATGTCACTTTACATGCTTTCATGCCATGTCCTCCACTTGTATATAATGCTTGATGTGGCCCTAGAAATTGGACTGCATTCTTGATTATATGGTCAGTGTACAAGCCAACCAAGACAGTCTTGTTTTCTGAGCGATTGAGAAACTGTACCCAGTCTTTTGGTACAGGGGCACCAGGTGAAACTACTTGGATGTTTCCTATTTTCCCATTGCTACGTTCTTCACGGGTACTGGACTTGATGCTCTCTTCTAGATAGTGATCAAATACGACATGCACTTGGATCAATGATTCACCACAGACCTTCTTGCTACTGAAAATGACATATTCGAATAATGTCTGGGCAAGATCACTGCAGGATAGGGTTTCAATGTCCATCTTTGTGCCTGGTAAGGCTCTAATAACTGCATTTCCATGAACAGCTGGCTGCATGGGTACCCTTTTAGGTATAGAAGTGACCTGGGTTTCCCCTTGAAAACAGGTTAAATTATTTCCCCCCTTGTTCCCAAGAGAGGTAAAAAATTGTGTGCGTGCAGGATATTTGAAGCATGGGGGATTTTTTTTTCTGAAAGGGCAGTGGTCATTTATAAACAAGGGAGGGTGGGTGTTATGGACTTTGTCTACCCCCCCCCCCCCCCCGCAGCACATATATTGGAGTGTCACAGGCTTCTTGAAGTATAGTAAAGCAGGTTTGTTTTTTTTTTGCTGAAAACAGGTTAAATTATTTGCACCTCCCTATAGGGGTCGAAGATGTTTACCCCACCCCCCAGTCAATGGGTTGAAATTGCCCCCCCCCCCCAAAAAAAAAACACTCACCAACTCACCAAGGCGCCCCCCACATCCACCAATGTGCCTCTACATGGGTAAAAATCGACATGGGCGACACGGCCCCTTTAAAAATCGACACAGGCGACACGGCCCCTTTAAAAATCGACAGACATGGACACTTGAAGTAGAATGGATACTAATGTATACTAATTTGACCAAAGAATTTTATAAATGATGGATGTAATATTGTGATAAAAGATCACATCTCAACACCCTATTTGTGACCTTTGACCTTTGACCTTTGACCTACATTTTTGAAGATTTGATGAACGATGTGATGTGGTAAGGAAAACCCAAACAAACATGCAATTTAGGTTCAGATATAAAGCATTTTTCTTGTTTTCCTCATTTAAACCTCATTTTTACCTTTTTATTTTCAATGGCGAACTGCCAAGTCCGTACAACTTTTTTATTTTACACTCACCAGAGTTGTTATCTACACAATCACAGCTTTCCAGTGATACCGAGTGTCTGCTATCATTTTTCGATGCAAGGTGGCCGCAGAAATAATGGTCCTACCAGCCCAATGCTGCAGCACTAATTACCTATCATTATGAGTTAGGAAAATCCCTTCTAAATATCACAATACATTTATGGTTGACAAGTTATGAACAACCTAATGTTGTTAAAGGCGTTTCTCTTTTTTTTGGAGTAGTGGGACTGCAGTCAGTGCAGGGGGACGTCCCAACCTAAACCTAAATCCTCTGATATCTTTGCCATAATCAAATCGAGCACCTAATACTTCTCTTTTTATTGGAGTAGTGGCACTGCAGTCAGTGCAGGGGGACGTCCCAACCTAAACCTAAATCCTCTGATATCTTTGCCATAATCAAATCGAGCATCTAAGGGAGTGCTCATTTTTTAACAACAGGGGGGGTGGTGGATTTGGGGGGGGCTGAAAAAATTTTGCACGCTCCGCGCGAAATCTCACCATCCCCCCTGTTGTTAGAAAGTGAGTACTCCCTAATACGTGAAAAAAGCATAGACAACTCTTACAAAATTGGATATATGCATGGTTTATTTGATATGGTATGAGACGATCCTGGGTATGTATACAATGTGAGATGATATAATAATAGCTGACAATTGGTATATTACTTCCACTCTGCTACTTTCCTCTCTCTCAGGAATTTGCCACGGGGTTCCTTAATGTTGGCAGGCAGGAGAGCCAGGTATAGAGGGTTGTCTGCCCCTGAAATAGATTAAAGACAATTTTTGAATAGAATCAAAGACAGATTTTATGGTCTAAGCCATTTACCTTGGGTCCTAAGAAAATGTGATTGTTCAGCCCTCATTACTTTTGCCTAGACGAGACGTTAACTAATGGTTGTACACTTGCATGGCCAGTCTTCTAAATTTTTTGTGTAATTATAAATTATTTTATCTCAATGAATAATTTCTACCAAATTGTTGTCCCTCAACAGTATCATTTCTGTATACATTGCTGGCTTATATACATCGGTAATGTGTTACATAATGAGCGTTTCATATAAATTTGGTGTGTTGATGACTAAAATAAAAATGATAATTGAATAGCTAGAGCTATAAACCATGATGCAGATATTTCATTCAAAACATCCAATTGAACCAAAGCAAGGATAGCTGATTCCTAGCCCTCACAGTAAATGCTGATATATGTTTTGACTTTTCTTATCTTAGAAATAAGCTCCAGCTAGTAGCATAATCCCCTCATAACTCCTGATAGGATTACAGACCGCATCTACTTACCCTGGTCTAAGGTCAGCTTCTTATCTGAATCGTACCCCTTGGTCATGTCTGTGCCAACAAAACCAGGACAGGCCTGAAAGTAAAGATGAACATATGAAATATAGAATTAGACATCAGATGTAAATAAAGTCCTTGTTTATTCTGTGGCCTCAGAGAGAAAGGAAAGATAGTAACATTCTTATGTGAAAATCAGCAACTACTCACAGCTTGGTAAGATAATGTTAAAGCAAGGAATATGGGCATAAACACAAGAAATGTTTAGATACCAGACTGTTGGATATTATAAATTATGCCTCTCACAAGTTTCATTTCTGAAATGGATGAGCATTCGTGTATTACCACAGAACATAACAAACTCATTAAAACTAATCTAGGTGAGCCTCATGAAAAGTGGGCGTAACACCATCATCCATGAGCTCTTTGATAGGATATTGTAGCGACGACAGAGGTGGGGCTGTGGGTTCACAGACCCCCTCCGCCGCCCCGGCATACGGCGTACATAAGATAAGAGTTGACACGCCGGGCAGGGGAAGAAACGGCTGGCTCCACTGCTGATTAGCGGCGGTGCCGGCGGAATCCCCGCCCACACGGAGACGTTCAAAACGGGGGGCGTCGGCGAAGTTCGCCGGCGCTCATGACGGAACGTCTCCGGCGTCGGAGAAACGTTATCAAGCTATATAAGGGAGGGGGAACGCAGGGTTCAAGCAGAGAGGATCTCCGACGGGACAAGAGAGCCAGGGCAATAAAGTATCTCCAGTTCAACTGTACTTAACAAGTTATAATATTATGAATGTTAAAACACTCACTGCGTTGACCACGATATCCTCCTTTCCTGCAGCATCCAAATCAGCTTGTTGCACTATTGACATGACAGTAACTCCAACCTTACTCATCCCGTATGCCCACTCTCCCCAACCTTTCTCAGCAGTCTTACCAGCTTTGGCATCTCTGGAATTTGGAAAGGAATAATAGTCAGAGCTTTCGAATCGAAGAGGTTCATAGTTTACCATATGTATTGTAACGGGGATATGGATGTATGGGGGGGGGGGGGGGGTTTATAACCAGAGAGAACACGAACACAGGCTATTTAGAGTGTAACAAATCGGATTCTATTAAAGGGTGACTTATGTCTAATACAGTCAGGAGTTGCATTAGGCATACGGCATGAGGCCTTACTGATACTGGCTAACAATGTAAACTAAAGGTGTATAACTGCCAGTATAGAGATGCTGTATTAGAATGCGAATAACGGCTGCTTAAGTCGCTATGGCTGCTTAAGTCGCTATGGCCTTCAGTATGTGGATACTGAAGGGAAACACCACCAACAGCTGGTGTGGTTCTAACACAGTGCTATGGGAATACCAAGCCAGTATAGAGATATTAGCAGTAACTATCAAATGCTTTGGTATAAGGATACCAAATCAGACTAGAACTAGTATGGAGACACCAGTAGTCATCAGTAATTATCATATTATTATGAACTATAAGTCAGCTATAGTACTAGTATGAGGATACTAGAACTAGCGAGTACCCCGAGACACGTCCGTCTCCTAAGCTTGAGTATGGGATACTGAAGCGCACGGGGCGTCGCATCGCCTTATATGAGGCGACGCGCCGCCCCGCGGCTCCTCGTGGAACTACCGCCCCGCAAGTTCTGGAACTTGCAGGGCGTAGCCCCGCTGCCGCCACAGTATCTAAGATCTCTGCTTACTTGTTATGCATAACAGAGTTTCATTTAGTGTAAAATAGGCATACAAATGAGGTAGACATGCGATATGCTGCCCAGGTACGAAATTCACTATAAGCTGCCATATCTGCTGCAAAACAATTTGCACATGACAACTTTGCACCATCAAGTCAGTTTCTTTTTCTACTTTTCTGAAATTTCATTTAGGTCTTTTGTAACTGGGAATAACCATAATTTAGAATATGTCTACTGTTATCAACTAGAGGCACAATTTTCTACTTACTCAACAAACTCGGTCATCATTTTCTTTGTATCTTCTATCGTGTTTATGGCAAGAACACGGGCCTTCTTTTCCTCACTGAATTTAGCAAGAGCCATCTGACTCACAAAACTCGATACGTGAACAACTCTGAAAAGGAAAGAAAATTTCAGGAGTTTATCAACAAGGACACTTTGAATCTAGTTAGTCTATAATTGAGTGTAAATCAGAATTCAAAAGAGTATAACATTTTAAAAGCTAGTGATTCGGCCTACAGGCTTGAATGGGATGGTCCAGTCTGAAAATATATTGTCCATTTGGTGAATCTTTGTGAAGAAAGATAGAAAGTCTTTAAAATGTGATAACTTTAAACTCTAGTTGCATTTTAATTGACGTATTTTCTTTTTGTACTTTTGTAACTTGTTTTCTCCTTAACTGTATGATATGATAATTCTGCTCCATAATTGACGTGGCATTGCATTACCTTGCATGAGGACGAAGTAATGGCAACAATGTATCATACACATCCAAGTTACTGAAGAAGTTTGTCTTAATTGTCACCTCAGCCTGCTCTGCGAAGGGGACTGTCGATTTACCCTGTAGTGGATAATTATACCAAAGTTATGAATTTTATCAAGAAACACTCCTATATGATTTAAGCAGGAGTTCTGAAACTTTCTTAGATCCCTGAGCGATCAAAGTTAGGCTGTTAAACAAGTAGATTATTAATGTAAACAAGTAACTACTGATAGTAGAAACACTGTGAAATTATGAAGGCTTATCCGCTATTAATTTACATTATTACACTAATGGGGATAACACATAATATAATATCGGGGATTGCATGTATAAAATCACCATCTGCTACGATGCATGTATAGACTTTAGGCTACTTGCAACACTTGCCAATGTGTGGCGCTCCACTACCACTATTGTGTATATAAGAAGTGGAAGAAGCTCTGAATAAGGGACTATATTGCAAGGGACGTTCTTAAATCAATGTTATTAATCTTTTTAAGATTGGACACTTTAAGATAGTTTAAGACTGGGCAGATTTTCTTGTTGACGCTCCCACGTGAGTCTCTCCACGAGGCAAAAAGGGACGAACTTGCAGAGTCACTAGACGCCGCCCATTCTATGCGTAATCTTAAATCTCCACTTCTGGCATAATCTTAAAGTCTTAATAGTACTCACCATTATTAAAGAAGGGAAAAAAGGAAAAGAAGAACGGGGTTGGGGGGCAGAGCCCCCCTATTAGGACTAGATTGAGTTTCGTGATTACGATTACAGAAAAATTGGGGTTTAGTGATTAAGATTACGGGAAAATTGGGGTTTCGTTATTAAGATTATGGGAAAAGTGGGCCTTTAAGATTACGCACAGAATGGGCGGTGTCGAGTGACTCCGCAAGTTCGTCCCCACGTGCCATACTAATGATGGCCCGATATGACAACACCAGTTTGATATGCAGACACAGTAGCTGCGCACACCACTTACCGGGAAGGCTATGCCGGCGTTGTTGACCAGGATATCCAGACCGCCATATTTCTCCTTGAGGAAGTCATGCAGTCTCTGCACACTGGAGTGGTCATCAATGTCCAGTTGGTGGAACTTGGGGTTGAGGCCCTCCTTCTTTAACTCCTCTACAGCTGCCTCACCTCGACCCTGGTCACGTGCTGTGGGTATAGGAAGTATATTCATTGACAAGAACTACAGTTTTGGAATCATACAGCATGAGGATAATTCAGATGGACAGTGATGGATCCAGGAAGGGGCTTACCCCTTATTTTTGGTCTAAATTGGGAGATACAAATGATAAACTTATAAACTACAGTCAAAAAAGGAGGGGCGCACGCCTCCGTGCCCCCATCTAAATCCAGCACTGGATGTAGGGTGGCGGCCTTGATGAATTTAGAACGGGGTGGGGGTGGGGTGGGCAAGATATGATTACAAATAAAAGGGTAAACAGATTGGTTGTTCAAATCCATGCGTCTCTTTGCTGCATCACACATTGTCAAGGCTGATACTCTATTGGGCCTACAACTTGTAAAAATAGACAGGGCCACCAAGCAGGAAATTGCCCCAACTAGCAACAAATGATTCATTTCTGAATCGCTAATCATAACATGTGACGAAACCTGGGAAAGCGTAACATTATGGGGAAAAGCCATAATGCTCTAAATATGATATTTCAGGAGATATAGCTAAAAATGTGAATACTTAAGAGAAAATGACCTTAGACTGAAGTTTGAAGTTTGAAGTTTGTAAATTTGTATTGGCTATAAGTCATAACAAAACAGATGCTAACTTTTCCCAATGAATCTTTTGAAGCTATTATCGAAATTCTATTTTCATTCTATATTGGTCTTATTTGGAATGTAAAAGGAACGTTTTTTAGCCCATTTGTTGACATTTGGTTGCCATGGCAACCATCAATTCATTCTTTTAAAATAAAAATTATCCCTATCCAATTGCCCTATCCATGAGGATTTCAGAACTGAAAACAGAATGCCAATATTCCTACCATATCCAAATCTATGTACAATAATAATATTAATATGCACATATTGGTTTAATTTCTAACAATTATGATTTATATGGATTATTTGAAAATAGATTGATATGTGATCGCATTGCAGTGTATTCTGAATTCCTACATGTCCCTACCATCCCATGCTTGAGATGTCATTTCTCAGCAACTATCTCAAATATCTTGATGCTTGAAGCATCAAACTGTAGCTGAAGACATGAACTTAGATAAAGGTGCTTTCCCCTAATGTCACGTTTTCCCACGTTTTGTCACATATAATATAATACATCTAGCTAATCTTTCACATAGATCTATGTTATAGGTTAGTTTTACAAAATCCATCTTCAATCTTTACTAATATATAGTCAATATCCTACATTATAATGCACACTCACTTCTCCCTGCCTACTACTGTCATGATTCATTTCCTAGTTGCCCCCCTCCCTGACTTAGTATCTCCATATCCAGAATATGTTTGCGTATAATCAGTGATAATCAACTTACATGTAACATACACATCTCCTTGAAACTGTTTGCAGAGGCCACGCGCTATGGCAAATCCTATTCCTTTGTTTGATCCAGTCACCTGAAGATACAGGAAAAAAAAGCATTTTGTATGTCAAAATGAGGAACACTTTCACAGACTTAGACTGCATAATATTATGTGACATGACACTACTGAAAAAAACTAACTGAAGATAATAAGCTTATCCTGCTTCACTCAATTGCTACTGGTCACAGTTGGTATGGGAGGTATGGGAGGTACATCCAAGTACGCTGATTTTTCTCGCTTCCTTCGAAATTGGATGAAAATGGTTTGGCCTTGTCCCCTGTTGCTGTTATCTAAGATTATAACATTGATCTTAAGATTATACATTCTCCTTGAAACGTCAGGTGGCACCATTCTATTATACCTGGATTTTGGAAAGAACACGGGGTTTGAGGGCAGAACCCCGATATATACAATAACATTACCAACTGTGCAGTACAATATAGAAGGGTCAAGAAAGAAGAACCGATATATGTATCCAGAAATAAATGCAGTGTGTATGGCCCTGTGACTACCCTCTTACTGCCCAGTGGTGCCACCTTATGTTAATCATGTATGCTAATGATTTTTAGTCTTCTGTAAATAATCTTAAAAATATAAATGTTATAATCTTAAAATTAAGATTGGACAGATTTTCCTGTCCACGCTCCTTCCTTCTTGAGTATGTCATCATGAGCACCTGACTCAGCAATTCGTACTGCCCCTCCAGTAATAGTCACAGTGGAGCGTCGACAGATGCTCTTGGCTTTTATAGGGGAGGTGGCTACACGTCCCGGCTACACGTTCATTCTACACTTATGCAATGTGCCCATTCATCTAATTCTGCACACTCATTCGGACCTCTCATAACATTATGTAGCTACCTGTATAAATAAACACTGCCTGTCTACTCTGCAGTCTATCATTCATGTCAAGTTGTTTGTACATGAATGTATACTCACACAGGTGAACAAGCCTGCACATGTATAAGCTGGAGTAATAAGGTACACAGGGTTGGTTTTGCTACTGCATCAACTGGATTTGAATGTGAGTTTTAAGCTACAACACAGACGTACCTAACATGTTTAATTGATTTAGTTGATATGTTTGCCTGTAAACCCTTTTGATATCAGCAGGGAGAACTGTATACTTTTTTTTATATCAGCAGGAACAGGCAGGTAATACTGGACTTACATTAGCAGGCAAAGCCCCCTCCCCCAGAACCATTATATATATTATGGCTCATTCCCAGGGCCCATTCTGGATTCTGTCCAACTCAGTATCACCCTCCATAATACTGTCCCAGATTGTAAGAATCCCTCTCATCATGCGTAGCACAATTATTATGCAATTCTAGATATGATATTCATGATAAAGTAACCAACAGTCATACAGTATTATAGGTAAATCATGATTAACATGTGTTACACAATCAAATACACGTAATTACTTTTAACATGGGCCTCACATCGCCTAGGCAGAATACTGTAAAGCGCACACTTTATGTACCCTTAGAACATGGTGTAGACTGTATATCAAATCATGCCTTGGCCATACTATGAGCTCTTTAATGCGAGTATAGAGAAAGTGCACTTACCACTGCTACTTTAGTTGACGACATGGTTGGTTCTGAGCCTGGTGTGTTGCTGAACGGTAGTATGGTCAGTGTGGGAGGCAGGGTGGACTGTGGTCAGTTAAGTACAGAGAAAATCCGCACAGTCATTGTGTACATAGGTTACACAAGCACGTTATGGGGAGCTAGGTATCAGGTGGGATCCAGGGGAGTGTGAGGGATTAAGCAGACGGCTATATGGATCAAAGTCACTCCTAACGGTCCATCCCTCAATGGCGTAGGAGAGGGGATTGAACACGCTTGGAGCCTCCCAAAAGTTGCCATGACTATAATTAATGTAATCTGAACTAAAAAGGTACAAACACTACGTTTCTATACAATGCATATATATAAGCATTTGTATGTGCCAACATGTATGTGCCAGTGCTTGAAGCTGATTGGGGTGCCCCCTCCTCCCGTTTGGATTAAAAAGGCATTACACATTGGAAAACAAAATAACTTGTTTCTGGAGAGACATGAAGATAAACCACCATTATCATTATATCTATAACTTTTATTATCCATCAATTTGTTTTCCTGTATTCATATTTCCCAGACATTTTTTCGGATAGAAATTGTAGGCAATCCATGAAAACAAAAACCTGAACTAGAATAGGAAAATATCCACATTGTTGAGACTTAGCATTTAGGTTCATTTAGGAGAAGCCATAATAACTACCATGCCTTCGCAATCTGACTTCCTTGCATTGCTCAATTTTTATTGACAACGTTGGAAATTTAGCGGAAGATGGGAAGTAAACGAACTGGGTGTAGTGATTTAAATTCTAAAATCAATTATTATCAATGATTTATGTGTTGTTGTTTTTTGCAATATGCCATGTGACATTTACCAGAGTTGTTACCTTGGTACATTTGTATGTGTAACAATCAGTTTTTATGTATATCGGCCTCATGTAGTAGTACATAATTCTTTTGATATCACCACTCACGTCACAGAAATCACACGTATTTATAATTTATATAATTTTATCATTGCAGGACAATAAACTCGAGGAAGCACCGGATCTTAATTTTGGTGGGAAGCAAAATCGCATTGCAAGCCTGTCGGTCTTACTGTATATTGCAACGTCATGAACCTGTTATATAATTTATGCTGAGTCACTGTACCTCTCATTTCCCAGTCACCAGATATCCGGGGTTCCAGCGGAGGGTTCCAGTACGTTTTGGAGCAGCGTTATAGTGGAGTGTATGCATAAAGCATGCTATCTAGGAAGCCCCTAGCAAAAGAATAATCCTCTCTTATATTTGCCTGCCACATAAGAATTCATCTACTTGTATTTACTAATACTCCAAGCTAACCAAACTCGTAGCAAATGGCATCTTTTATGCATAATTCTGTGATGATTGATGACATCATTTGATGATGTCGGTTTTTTGTCACCAAGATGTCTTATATGCAAATGGTTTTTATGTGGTTTCTGGCATGTTTTTTTCATGTGTGTATTTTACATAAAAATATTTACATAAAAAAAGACATGCTCAGTGCTAATACCTTTTAACATAATATTAGGGAGTGATCATTTTTTATCAACAGGGGGGGGGTTGGTTTGGGGGGGGGCAAAAAAATTTGGACCCCTTGACCGGGGGGGTGTAAAAAATTTGGACCCCTCTTGGGGGGGGGTCAAAAAAATTTAACCTGTTTTGGGCCAAAAAGACCGCGCGTTACTGTGCTTCAAAGGGCCCGCGCGCGCGCTGATTTCCGACCCGTAGGGGGGGGGGGGTTAAAAAATTTCGACCCGTTGACCGGGGGGGGTGAAAAATATTTCACGCGCTCCGCGCGGAAAACCACCCCCCCCCCTGTTGTTAAAAAATGATCACTCCCTTAGTGACATATATGTGGCTCCAGATGGGTCAATCCGACCTATGGCAATAATATAAGCGACCTGGCGACTTTTGGGCAAAATTTACAATAGATTATAGGGTCCAAAAAAGCGACTTTTCGACCTGGACCCCTTAATTTCGGCGATTTCCCGACCTCAGGGGGGGACCCCTCTGCACCCCCATATATATGACAAGCTGTAGAAGATGTCTAAAACGTTTAAATGTGGACATATCAGAAAGACGTGATATGAAGATATCTACAGGACATTAGGGGAGCATGTTGTAGAGGTGACATTTATACCAGTTTTGACTATACCTGCCCACGGTAGTGATTGTAAATCAGCTAGCATGATTAGGATCCCTCTGAGAGACATCTTAGACATCAGAGATTGATGTCTATTTTACGTCAACATCTGACATGTCCATAGGCACTCTGGACAACCAAAGTAGATGCTAGGACACATTTGCTGTGTCCTTTGAAATCGTATAAGCCAAAATACTGGCTTTGGGCTGATATCACATCTGGGCCTTTTGGCTAAGATAAATGTGTCTTTATAACCATGTGCCAAACTCCTCCCCTGAATTCTATAACAATCAACTCCAACCTAACCCCAATACTAGGTACATGTTTTCAGTTGTGAATAGCCACGCCACTGTACCTCGCTCCTCACCCTATTCGCTGGGTTTATCAATGCTGAGTACCACTCTGAAACTGAAGGCTATTACTATGTCAGTAATGTCAGGCCTTATTGAGTTGAGTTTGAGTTTAATCATTTATTGGCACAAATCCTCTACAAGTAGAGTCCTTAGACTTAAGCCAGTGTATCAATGCAATCGATACATCAATATAAACTCAACATTGGCAACACTTCACAGTCAAATAATTACAATTTCGGCAGTCTCAGATAATCATGGCGAGGTCGTAGGTGTTACATCACAATCAAACAGTATAGCATGGTCCCAATAAGGTTACTACTCTATAAGTATCACAGCAGTTGATAGTCTCCTTGGTAATATTTTTGGTCAACACATTAGGCAAATATATTAACATCAGGTAGTACTACTCTCGACACTTTTAGGCAACATTTTATCACAGTATAAACATCTTACTTCACATTTCGGACAAAATATATCTATAGGTCATTCATTACAATCATCATTTCACTATAGCTCATGGAAGATATCAATCAGGCATTTCTGATTTTATTTACAAACTTCTCATACGGTTCCAGATGCTGAATCTCCGCATCCAACTTGTTCCATTCTAGAAAGCCCCTATACAGCGGGCTTTTCTTATATTGGTTACCCTTGGGCCTTTGTACTTTCAGCGAGATTTTATCATTACTCCTAAGTCTTCTGACCGGCACAACCACATTATCACATTTCCTCGAGTATTTATATACCAAACAAGAGATTCTCACGGCGTCTTATAGCAAGCATCTTACAAGAACACTCTATATGGAGATTAACTCTAGTTATGTCTCTGGGGTTTCTAATATGCATACAAGCTCTAAGACAATGATTTTGAATAGTTTGGATTTCATCATACAAGTCTTCAACACAGCTTTCCAAGACAAAATCGCCATAGTCAAATGACCCTAGTATCATTTGCTTGTAAAGTAAGACGGCCAATTCTTTATCCATAAATTTACATAGATGTCGTAAACTGTAAAGTTTCATGTTACTAGCTGATATGAGACGGTTACATTGATTCTTAAAGCTCAGACAATAGTCAATAAGCACGCCAAGGTAATTGAATACCCAGACAGAGTCCAGACACTTTCCTTTTAGTATTAACGGGTATAAAGACCAATCAGTAGTACATTTCTCCCCACAACACCAAAGTACTGCTGTTCAATCCTCACTGCCTCTTCTCATTTCCAATTGAATATTAAAGCTTATGGCACTACTTTCAGGATCCTACCCATCATGCATAAAGTGAATTGTGAGTGACAATATACCGCATATGTGGGAGTGTGGAGTGATGGCACTAGAGTGGAGTAGTTCGCCAGAGTCTCATCAGAGGGAGACGTTTTCTACCCTTTGTTATCTCTCAATACCACATGACTATTCCAACTGTTCCACTAGGGTGAAAGTAACAATAATTATGTACAGTCCCTCACTACCTCAGTTTTAGAAATTGCAAGGGAATATATGTTATGCATACAGCAACATTGTTCCGAGAAAAAAAGTCGCTGTTGGCCTTCATTAGTTACAATAGGTAGGGTTTCAGGGTAATTCTGCTGAACACATTTTTAGTGTATTATTTGTCACAGGTATGCTAAAATTATATGTAACACATACCAATCTGACCGGAATTGATGTCCCCTTCAAGTAAATTCCATTTTGTGTAGCGTTGCTAGGCATGGAATGAAAATGGAACAAAAACGTTCTTTTTGAGCTTCTCAATTTTTAAACGGACTTATGGGATAGAAATTGAATGTGATTATAACTTCTGATGATTGGACACATATGTTGAAGTTATTTCCTGGGGAGGTTTTTTGAATCATGTCAATACCTTGGTTATTAAGGTCAGGAGAGCTCTTCAAAGTTGCATGGTTACTAAAAATGAGTGATTTTCCCTGATTTTTTACCAAAAATCATCATTTTTAGTAACTAAGCAACTTTGAAGAGTTCCCCTGACCTTAATACTTGGAATATTGATATGATTCAAAAAACCTCCCCAGGAAATGACTTCAATATGTATCTCCAATCATCAAAAATGGTAATTTTGTTGAATTTCTGTCCCAGAACTCCGTTTGAAGATTTGGAAGCTAAAAAAGAATGTTTTTGTTCCATTTTCATTCCATGCCTAGCAACGCCTTATAGAATGGCAATTATTTGAAGGAAACATCAATTCCGGTCAGATTGGTGTGTGTTACATATACTTTGAACCAATCTGTGGTAGATAATGTACTAAAAATATGTCCAGCTGAATTACCCTGAAACCTTTACCTTAGACTTTAACTATCATGGCTTGTAACTTTTAAGAATGCTACAATTCCCCCATAGTTCTATAAGAGTCCCTCTTAATAAGTAAGTCTCAGTGTTGTCCTTTCTGTATGATAGGGAATGAGGTGCTGAATGATAATGTATCATCATGGATGAATTACAACGCAATGATCTGTTTGTTTGCAGTGCATCTTTATTATAGCATATATTGAGTAACATGAAAATAACATTAGTCATAAGTGAAATGAACAACGCATATCAACATAGTTTGATGAAAGAATTCACAAACCAGATAGAAGGAATGGACAAGATAACCTTTTCAACGATAAGAACACATGAGTACCTCTGTGTTTGATAACAGTAACATTGTAGAACAACCCAAGCATATTTAATAATAACCTTGTCCAAAATCTCAAGATTGAACTAAGTGAAATAACACATTTTTCAACACTGTATTGCTTATGAATATATATTACTATGGTGTAGAGATACACTTTGGTCCCTTTGTTCAAGGCATGGTCTGACTGTCTTCGGCAGTACATCTTATATAACATCACAGCATCTATTCACAAAGTAATCCTCACATAAACATCAACAGTCTCACCTACAGTGGGAGACTAGGGTGTATAATACGGGAACTGTACTGTACACAACATTGTGGGAAGGGTAAGGGATTCACAATCTTTGGCTGTTTCCTAAATATGAAAATGGTGTGCCTTTGGTGGAGTAAACTTTGGGTGAACATAGCAATAATTGTATTACTTTATTGAGTCCATATAACAAAAATCTGTAATTCATAGCAGGTTTATATATGTATACCCTGGAAACCCAATTCAGATCCTATATAATGCTCTAGGTCTTTTTAATACCAAACTGTTCCTTGTAGGCAGACATGATGGTCATCTGCAGTGGGTTTTAACATAATTTAGCGCGCTCTTTGGGTTAATTTTCAATAACTATATTATGTTAACTACTTTTATAAATTCGCCTGGAATGACCAAGGTGCTGCTGACAACCAATTGTTACTTTCACATAGGACACAACAAACGTGAATTCGGTGGTCTGGTTATATAACACTTTAACATTGTCGCAAGGTAGTCTGGTATCTATGCAAGTCATATGAATACAATAAGTCAGATACCTGTGACTATCCACCACCTTAGTTTTAACATTCCATACATTATCTGTCTAACATTTCCTAGGTTTCAATTAGCTATCTCTTATATTACACAGTGCTTTCTAGTGGGACATGAATAATTCTACTTCTAGTAAATGCAGCTTTAGGTGGGGGTTGGCTATCTGATCTATAGAGATCTAATCAACAGCTATACAGTTCAAGATTACATTGTATGATATTTTGTCTAGACTATTTGCAGCATCAAGATATTGCTGCTAAAGAGTATACCTGGTCAGCATAAAAGCTTATAATTACAAAGGCTTAGGAAAGATTGGTCCCTCACAACTCCTTGCACCTTTTTGAAGTCTTGAATTCTATATAAAGCACATATATGGTAGCCAGTGTGGTCACATTAACTGGTCTAGCACCATGGCATTTCTGAAATACATCATTCTGGAACATAATTATCATTAGAATGGTATATACCCATTAGGCATTGACAACATAGAGACATGACATAGTGGAGTGCTCAGTTCATTACCTGTAAAGTATCCCATTATGCGACAAGAGTGCTGCTCCATAAACACATAGGCCTATAATATATCCATCCCGTTCTGCTAGTCCTTTGAGGTGATGACTTGACAAAGCAGCACTGGGACTTTTAAAGATTTACATGCTCAGTATTTGTCACAGATTCAGAATAGCTCACAGTGTCTTTCTCACGAAGCTCTGAATCCTAAGTAACCACGATTACATATTATGCTGAGTCTACAGATGTATGAATAATTCTAAATATAACTATATAATCTCGAGGATTTCTATTTCCTTCCTAATATGAGTATATATGTCTATTGACCACATAAGACCTTTCTTGATTATTTATTGTAAGTCATGAAATCCGGGATTTCTTGATGATTGTATCAATTAAATTGAATTTCAAATAATTTCAGGGAAATTTAGGTCGTGCGTTGTATGAAACCCCACTCAGAGTTTGAAAGATGTGGTGATGGTTAAGGGTGCCATCTTCAATTATTTTATCATCACAGAATTGGTCTTCCCAAGGAACAAAGGATTTTTTTTATCAAACCATAGGTTTGATAACTGAGTCCCTTTCAATCCATTACATCTATTTATCCTCTAAAAAGCTGGTTTGTTGAAGGAAGATTTCAATATTTCCTGGATATGAATAGACTAGCAGCAATCTCCTGGTGGACAATGATCCTGACATGACAAGAATGCTGGTTTGGTTTTGGTTCTGCCCATGTATTTGTTCCCGCTGAGTATGTGGGCCTTTCACAATTATAGGAATCCCTAAAATCTCTTAAAACAGAGAATGACAGAAAGAACAGCAACATCCAAAACCAAGACCAAGTGGAAATCATTATTTTGATAATTCATAACTCCCTTTCTACAGCTAGGGCTATTAATGTGCAGTAACATGGCAGTCTCAATTGTGGTGTTAAACATAATTGTGTAACTGGCACCTCTAGGATCATTGTACCAACATTGCTCATTTTGTTCTCAATTCTTCAACAAAAACAGCAAATTAAATAGAGGATACACTGCTAACTACAGGCCTCTATATATCTATATAGTAATTGGTTTATACCATAGTTAAGCTATGTACAACGGCTGTATTACTGTAACATTGCTATCAATTAACATAACATCACAGAACCTGTACAATAAACACTTATATATTACACTGATAGACCTGCTGGAACATATAACTCACTTCTTGAGCAATATGTACATTCAGACATTGCATTATTTCTTTATCCCAAAGTGATACATATGACCCCTAACTCACACCCAAACTGTGTAAATTATGGATTTATTCCATTTCCTATAAACTGTCACTAGATACACCACCATGGCTGTGCAATAACTTCACTAGATTACATGTTCATAATTTCATCTTAGATAAGCCCAATCTAGTACATCATAACCATCCAGGACGAGTTTCTATATTGGCCCTTAAATAAAATGAGTATTGTCAATGTATCTATAATAGTCAGCTGTGTATCTAAATCTTAATGGATTAGCAGTCACTGTAAAGTTTCTGTAAAAGTAGCCAAGTGATTAAAAAATATCCTCAGCAGAAGGCAGGGATGTTGAGCACTTCTCTTGTTGGCCTGGAGGGCTTGCCAGAAGGATTGAATACTTTAAATAACAAGAGTGCCTTAAAATGAGAATGCTGCATTGATTTTCCCCATGAATGAAAAATAAGAAAATCATCTTTACTCGAATAATTTCAGGAGTAACGTATCCAGCAAATATTTACATGTTGAGCTGCATTACTGCAAGTACAGTGCTAAATGCATAATACATTTTGTAGTTATCTTGATGTCCCCATTATGGAGACTTTAGTAATACTGAAATTATAAGATATTACAGCATTAGTTCAACTTGTGAATTGATTAGATTGAGTCAACTTAGAAATTTAAGGAGTGGAAGCAAAAGTATGGAAATCTCCTAAACACAATGTAAATAATGTCAGCAGAGAAGCCCCACGGGACAACCAACAATATAAATGCTTATAGTTTAGACCATGATAAACATAATATATCTAGGTGTTTTTACACAGGAATATATAATATTATTCAACTCTTCTTTTTTTTTGGGGGGGGGGGGGCTAATAGGAATGTTAATAATATACATGCCCATTTAAAGGATTATCAGAATGTAACTTTGCTTTTTGTTGGAAGCTATGTTCACAGCTAAGCATGGAAGCGGTTTGATCATTTTTACAATTTCAAATGCTGAGAGAAGAGATTATAATATTTAAAGAATAATTATGATTATACTGGAATGTTCTATGAGAAGAAGTTCACAAGATAATTGTGTGCTGATTGCTTCTCGTATAAACTAGTATTATAGGTATTATAGAATATTATTAAGCACTAACGAGCTGGATATTGCATCAAGTCCTCATTCCATTATACAATTTATGATTGTCTTGAACATTATTGCTCTGAAGATAATACATTCAACATTGTCAATTATATCTCATCTTTCATTCAGGATAACATTTAAGCAATTTATATATGTACACACATGTAAAGGTTTCTCATGTGTCAGTCGTTCATTTTGGCACCACATGTATGGGGTGAGGTCCAATGGACAATATGCCCCAATCAGTTTGCATCATTTGAGTCTCATTAGGCGTGAAGACGCCATAGAACAACAATAAATCTGCTACAACTTCTGACTGCAGATATACCAACAGCCATTGTCATAGTGATAAACACACAAGCAGTGAGATCCCTTCTTTAACGAATAACTTTCAAGATCTGAATCCAAGGAGACAACCCATTTTCTCAGAGAGTATACATATACACATTTCCTCATTAATATCCTAATGCCACATTGATATACCCTTAGAGATGAGAGGAGGACTTGTAAGAACCTCTAATCCAGTCTCCTGGATCTGCACTCACTGTAAGGGTTGTATATACCTGGTGATCCTGTTTTAAGCTGTTTTCTCTATATCAACTCTGACCTCATTGACCATGGGTTGATCTCCATTCGGTGAGATTTGAGGGTTGCTGGTGCTGGTGGTGCCATAGGCGAATTGTGTTGTAGGTGAGTAGCGTCTGGCCACACTGTCGGTGGTAGAGTCCTTCCCTATCAGCGCCTGTCGAGGGTTATCCTCCTGCTCGCCCTCCTCTGTTAAACAAAGGAAGTATCAGAGTTAGATGTCTACATAGCTTTTCATTGCCAATCATTTCAAAGAAGTTTAATTTCATGGACTTTAGGATTTATTTTTCCTTATAGTTCCAAAAGACCTGTGGAAGTAAAGAAACTCGTCCATTAAAGTCAATCATCCATTTAATATAAAGGGGGTAATCAGAATTTGTATTGGCCTTCAGGGATTTGAGAGCTTTTAGACATGTTTCAGTTTCAAAACTGTGTGTACAGATAGTTTGGGACTAAAACGTTGTATGCATTGATTAGGACTAGCATTAGGCCACTGAAAAATGTGTCTCGTGATATTAAAGAGAGGCCTGATATATGTACACAACAATTTGCTCTGGAGAGAAATGATTACTGTTGGAGCTGTACAAATGTAAATATTAGGAGATCATTTTAAAACAGCAATATTATAACCCTTTCTGTATATCAAGATGGGGAATGAAGTAATTTTTGTCAATGTATAGAATATTATATAGGAAGCTACATGCATAACTATAGCATATTACAATAGTAATAAATATCTATAAGCCACCTATGACCTGAAATGAATAATAGTATATTGATAAACATGAAAAATGCCATGTATGTCGAAATGAGCATAATCTGCATAAAAACATGTAGGTCTAGATATATCAGAGTCACAGACTGACATATCAAGATGACCTAGTCAGCCTACAAAGATGTTTGTAAACCAAGAATGGCATCCATGAACTCATAACATTGCAATCATCAATATTCCTGAACTAAACAAAGTATATGGTAATGGTAATCAAAATTAGCAGTTTCTGTGAGAAGTCACACATATCATACAATAGACATATTCGACACTAGTACATGTACTACGATCTACTACAAAGTTTAGTTTTACATGCAGTGCATGTGCCACGTTTATGAGACTTCATATCCTGCTCCGTTTGTGGAATATGCTTTCTTTTTTCACTTTCTGTGATACTCTATTGCCCTTGCTTTTGAAAATACAACTCGTTGGGACCTTCATTCAACAGTAGGTTAAGACTGTCCAGATCCAAGAGCAGGATGGACTGGTCATGGATATGCAAAGCATCAATCATATTAGAGCATAGAATAATAATTTTTAGAAGACACTCTATGAATGCTAGCCTTTGACATTGTTTTTTTTTCAAATAACATAATTATTTCTTTGGACTTAGTTATCTCTGACAGAGTCGTGTAGCACCCTATGCCATGCTAATGGCAGAAGCGAATCCGACTCACACCTATACTGTGAGAATTGATATGATACTAGTTTGACTCACACATAAATCCACTGAGAGGACATAGTTTTCACACTCCAACGCTCTATTAACATGACACCAGTTTCACACCGGCCTCACTCCAGTCAATATTGATATCATACAGTCACCTGGCACCAACCGGTGATTCAATTGCCACCCGACCATCAGCACAATTACATACCAGGTAGCTTATTAAGGGATATCGTTGAATTATTCACACTGTGAACACTTTACTGAACCCCCTTTGACAGTGTTTACCGAATACACAACACCAAACATCACAAGTTAGTATAGAAAGGACTCACTGTCCGCTGGCTTTTTGACCACTGAAAAGCGTTTATCAAAAAGTGTACACGCCAATGTGAAAATGTAATGATCAAATTTGTCACAAAAAGCTTGATTACAAATTGCAAATTCTAACTTGGTGCAAAAGATGGATCCGCAAATGTAACATCCCCATTCTTACTAATTTTGTACATATCATTACAAACCTTCATACTATGTATATATATACACATCCACTATACATTAATTTAATTATTCTCAGAAATGTAGCCTAGATAATTATTACATTTTATTTTTGTATTGGTAGTTCTTACATGACATTGTTTGCCTAACGTGATCTATATCGACCTGTTACTATTTATTTCTAATTTCTTCTATCACACACTTTTACCACATGTATCGTGATAACAGAAACCATAGAATCTATGAGTATCCAAAGCCTTTGACAATACTCAACAGTAACCCACCATTTTCCACATTTACTTTGACACAGTGTCTCTTACCTTTATAGTAACGTCGAAGAAGAATCGAATTCAGTAGTGAATCTGTGACGCAATGGCCTAAATCTGACACAGACACTATTTGTCATGTAGATATATGCTTTGACAATATAATACATATTAATAATAGGTATAATTATAAAGTGTGCTGCAGCTACTAAGCGGTATGTGATGCAACTCTGACTTACCACGTTGGGGGTGCTCTTCTATCAGGGTGCAGAGGAGGGAGAGGTGTGATGATATCTTAATACATCTCTAGCACAACTCATTTTATTTGACAGGTGACGGTCCAGAGGCGGGGATGTAGTCAATGAGGTTTGAACCCTTTTCATTTGCCTACAGATTCATTTATCATTTCCTAATAATACTCCTTTAGTTCAACCTAACTTATGGACAGCCTTCTCAACCTGGAGCCACCCAAGCAGAGTACATCCACACAGGATGCAATGAGAAAATATAATCATGTTGAATGCTCTAAATTTCTATTTGATATTTGGTATACATTGATTAGTTAACATTGCATTCCCAATTGAATTTTTCATGTTCTTACCTAGTATGGTCTGAATCGCTTCATCCACAGAATTGCAGTAACGTAGTTTGGTAATATTGGCCTTTTGTATCACATCCAGAACGGCAGGCTGAGAGAAGAAAAGAGGCGCAAATATAAGGTGGAGTGGTCAAATTATATTTGCCATGCAAACTTCGAGCTTAAAGGT
Source organism: Harmothoe impar (assembly GCA_947462335.1). Lineage (NCBI taxonomy): Eukaryota > Metazoa > Annelida > Polychaeta > Phyllodocida > Polynoidae > Harmothoe > Harmothoe impar. Next base: position 58,243,825 of record OX381709.1, on the reverse strand, counting down.
GATATACAGTAAATTGTGTTAAATTATGGTGTTTACATCTGATTAAGTTCAAATCTCATATCTTGGCCTAATTGTTTGTAATGGCTTGCTAAACCAGCGTGGTGTCAGGGAAAAATAATCTACTGTATCAAATCAGACATAGATAACACTAAACACATGACGGTTTAGGACTAGGCGCTGGACATGTTCATGGAACAATGATATGTGGTTAAGCCCTATAGATGCAATTACCAGAATTTACTAGGATATATGCTATGGCCCTTAAAGAGGTATAATCACCAAGTGTCTACCAGTCCTATTTCTGATTTCTGGTCAGAATGAAGCTTTAAAGTCTGACACCGACCAATCTGACATGAATATCAGATAACTTTGCAGTGTGTGAATTACCAGTTGAATTAGCTAAATAGATAGATGACCAAGGCTGCCTGTCTCCTGCAGTGGCTTTCTTACCTGGAGATTAGCTAGGAAGAGCTTGCATTTCATGCCTTCAAAGTCGTCAGAGAGTCCTTGGAATGCTTGAATGGCGGAATAGTCTACCCCAGCTAGGTGCACACAGTCTAAGACCACCGATTTGTTTACACCATCTAAAAGGGAAGCATGATTGAATAACATTATATAGCGATACATTACTGGTCAAAGGGTATCAAAAGTCATAATTATGATAATATTGTAAGTGGAATATATCTATAGTTGAAGGATCGTATGGTACATGTACCAACATCTTGGTCTAATATTATATACTATTACAACTTGTGATGCACTGCTGATTTTTGCTAAGAATTATGCAGAATAGATCCAATAGATAAATAAATGCTTTGAAAATATTGTACAAAAAGTTACACCTTGGATAATGCAGTACATGTACCTTGAGTGGCTAAATTGAGTATTTTCTCCTTCATGAACTCCACTCCTGGGTAGAGCAACCCCTGGTTGAACCGCACGACTGTCACCTCCCTCTCAATTACCTGGAGTTATACAGTTAACATTAGAATACATACGAAGATAACACCATACTCCGTGGGCACACCTGTATAAATTGCCACTGCAATGATTGTGGCAGAGCTTTCGCTGCACAGATCACCTAATCATAACCTAAGTCTAATTGAGAAATCGTGACATCAGTCCTTCTGTGCATACAGAGAAGAGGCATTTATATACATTCAGCTAAAGTATAGTGATAATTATGTCTATAGATAAACTAATCTAAGAAATTCAGTAACTTATTCTATAAAGGCAGTTTTATTGGAATCGTATTCTGATCTAAGTCTTAGTAGGATTTATATTGGTTTTAGTGATTCAGACAGTTCGTTTCCGAACTCTGTTAGAAACTACTTCTTGTTCTACTTAGTATCGTGTTTTAACACAGCATCCATTGGTTAGGATTTCCATACATTCGAATATCATAACTTCAGTACCACACAATAATGCATTGTCACAATGGCTGGCTACAAACTTATTTGACAAGACATTCTAGTCTAAAGTTCCATGCCCTATTTGGAGGTACAATGTACTCTATCTTAGCCGTTCTATAATGGCTCTCTTACAAGCAACTCTATCGTATCATGCCGATGATGCCATGTCATTTAGTCTTTAGAAAAGAATGTGAAAGACCCATGTGTAGTAATGTGACGGTGAAAGGCTGCAGCCCAGTATTTGTGTCTGTGGCATGCAGATGAATTATCCTCTTTGAACATATTTCAGAACCACAAGCAGTTTGTCTGTTGGTGATGGAGAAAGGTGGTTGTCTAACATAACAGACGATGCACTTAGGAATTGTATGCAATCTAGCAATAGCATCTGTGATAGAATGAGTGAAGGCGGTGTGCTTGATGTAGATATGTGCCGAAATAGTGGCCATGAGATACTGAAAAGCTTTTTGTGAAATGTTGATGATATAGATATCCAGTTGATATCCATGACGACAAGTGAAGAACACCCACACATATAGCACATATTATTTTCTCCCTTTTTAGATAAATGCACAAATGGACTCCTGTGCAAGTATTAGGCCTATATGCAGATATTCAAGTGGATAGCAGCAGTGCAATAGGGCCTACACTAAAACACTATACAAGAGGCCGCCATGCTTAAACTGATATATCCTATATTATAAACCAATCCACAATGTTGACACATGAATTATAACTTAAGTGTATACACAGCAATGTCTTAATCTTTGTCGATTTTTTTGCTATGCATATATTTTATGTCTTCTACTTCTAATTCTAATTCCCCATGTCAAGGCTGAAGTCTAAATCAAACTATTGATTTATTTTGACACCGCTTATTTAATACAATGAAATACATTGATTAGGACATTGCTCTGTAAGGACATGAATATATATATCACAAGTGAACAGGTGAACATTATTTTCCACCACCCCATTTTCTTATCTTTAATATTAACATGGAGCAACATCTTGTTAGAACGAAAGGTAAAAATGATAACCATGCAATTATGTGTGTACCACTGGATCCTTGACCTCTGGCACAGGGAGTATGGGCACAGGATTGCCCTCCACCTTGGATTTTTGAAACCCAATAGGATTAAAGTACAGAATACCAAGACAACACAGATAGGAGAGATTGGCTAAAGGGCGGTGGCCATGATGCCACGTCAAGCACTTACGTCCTGTTTGGGTAACTGTGGTGATGTGGGGAGGTCCTTAACAACCTGTCAAACATAAGGTTAGCAACCACAACTTGAAGAGGCATTGTTAACCCAGCTACTAGAGGCAATGTTAACCCAGCTACTACAGGGCGGGCTTTAACTATGCAACTTAATCTATAATCACACGTGCAATTACCGAGATCCATAGGGATATCATTGGGAGCAGATACTGGGCTCTGGTGTTACATGATTGCTCTCAGCCAATCAGTCCAGTTATGAATCTAAATATCGTATCTACGTTCATGGTCCAGTATACCAACTTCCTCTCAATCCTTATTCAACTCATTAAATGCATGTGTAATATATCCAAAGCAGGCATTGACTTCCAATATTAGAGTGTTCTATCACTTTCAGAGTTTCTTAACGCCGACCTAGCATATGAGGCTTCATCTGGCTTAAACTTCCCTGGACTTGTGACACAACCCTCAAATATCGGAAGCCTTTGCCAAATTACTAGACTAGACAGTGTAATAATACATTGAGGCATACCCTGTATATATAAAGATAGCATTGGTAGGCTAAGGTACACTGAATTCCGATAAAACGTTGAATGGAATCTTGAATTTCGATGAATTGTAGTCCTGTCCTACGTTGAATAAGCCACAATGTACCAACTTATAAATATAAAAAATGATTGTGACTTTCCTTTTTTTAATTTTTTTAAAAATTAGATTAGCATATGGGAGTATACATTAACCGACTGTCACTCAGCATTTACAGAATTAGTCTATACTAAATTAAACACGCCATTGTGTGTCTTTCTATAATGTGTTTTATATGGTAACTATATTAAACCCAGTTTGTCTTAGAAAATGAATAAATTTAGAATTCTCGGGTCATCCTTACTAGTAATTACAACGAAGAAAAAGCGGAATATATTTTATAATCTTTTCCATATCTTAGGCAAAAGTATTCCTCAAACATATTGTCCTTATAGAAGGCATAGGAGTCTTAAAGATAAAATTAATCTCATCAATACTTATTTATGTAGTTATCAAATAGTAGTTGGGTGGACAGTGAAGTATGAAGCTTACATGTATTGCCTTAATTATTATGTGTTAAATCAACAACTGTCGATATAGATCTACACAACTAGACAAGATATGGGGGCCCCTTACGTTGCATCAAATACAATAATAGAATATAATCACGTAAAGATCTCTTACAATATCGAATGCGTGGTTAATCATATATCGTGTTATTGCAACTTGCAACAAAATGGTTCCGTTGTTATAAATTTAAGCAGATAGCAATTAAACCATGCAGCATCAAGCCATGGCAACATAACTAAAACACATCAAATGGTTGAGGGTGGACAATAGTAGGTGACTTACCTCCACCCCAGGCCGTGCCCATGGGTACAGCAGCAGCAGCAGGGCCGACCCAATACCGCCGATGATTCCCCACTGTTTACAAGATGGGAGGTATTGAACGGTCAGTTTATTTTATACTTTTTTTTTGTTAAAAAGACATACTTAGTCCTCATATAGATATGAAACGATTTTCCCGACTTAACTATGTCTCGTCTGTATGTTGTGTTGCGGAAAGTATTATTAAAGCGTTTATACTGTATGTACAGTTTGTACTTATTTTATTATAATAAATAATCTTAAAATCTTCATTAAACCTTTTATTAGACTTACCTCGATGCCGAAGGCAAATGACAGTATGAACGTTACCATCCAGGGTAGAAGGTCCAATTCTAAAAGTGTATGAACATCATGTTTAATGTCTTATCTATAAGGCACATTATCATTACAGTGATACCAGAGAGATACCTTTCTGGTCTTACAAATATGGGTATGTAAAGCTTTGTCCGCACGAAACAGAACTACCGGGTATATGGTATGCGTCCAATACCACCTATATTTCCAAGGATGTAGGAGCTATTTGAAGTGTGATGTCATTATAGGCCAGTTATGACCTCCCTTTTGTTGTCAATGACAGCTATTATTATATCCCCCTCCCCTTCCCTCAACACACATCTGGACCTGGTGATCCTATCCAGCAAATTGATGGCTGTATAAATAAACCGTTGACTTTCATGAAAGCCTGCATATATAGCGAAGTTTCTCTTATTATAGAAAACATTTCTTGCAGCAAGAATAATCTTGAATACTTAAATTCTCACTTTTGATGCGCCACAGTTTTTTGAGGAGGTAGAAGGAGACCATGTCGAGCACGGCCATGATGATGACACAGGCCAGGGCGGCACTGGGGATGTACTTAAAGAGGGGGGTGAGGAGGCCGAGGGCAAGGAGGATGAGGGCCCCAGTCCACAGCCCCCCGGCTGGGGTACGGACTCCACTCTGGGAGTTCACAGCAGTCCTGGAAAACATTGCATACATATGGTTATAATGATAAAAGGTAAAGTGTGCAACATATGAGATTTGGTATTGAGATGAATAATACCATTCTGATAGTGAGTATACCCGATGTTATTAAGGACTCAAAATTTAATCTTATGTGATGTCACTTCCTGTCATTGTTAGAACAGGAAGTAGGGAGATTACCATAGCAACGTAGTGGGCCAGGGCTGATTTGCTCATTGACTTAGGTAGCGTCAACACGGAGCTGTTTTCAATCATCCTAATAGATTCAAAAATTAATCTTCTTAATTATTGATCCAGGATGTTGACCAATATAATACTTCCTTTCCTGTCCAAAGGCGTAGGAAGCAAATCTTAATGGGCGGGGGGGGGGGGGCAGGGGGCAGAGGGGCCTACCCCAACCAGGTTTAAGCATCGGCTTTTATGCTTGATGTTGCATATACAGGCTTATATTGGAATCATGAAGAAAGGTATTGTTTGCCCCCCCCCCTTTTCCTACGCCACTGTGGTCAACACATGAAGCGATCTAAAACAATGTTATACTTATATGGTCATCATTGTAGGAACGAGGAGGGGTTGTGTTACCAATCACCACAACAACTTATATAATAGTCATCCACATGTACCTACCTGGAGAAGCTTCCAGTGACGGGGTAGGAGCCGAAGAACGAGCCGATTAGATTAGATGCGCCTGTAACAAAGTTATGTCACAGAGAGGTTAAAGATAGGGTGGCTTATGGAGTTGAACGTAGGGCATATTATCAAGAGGCATATAATATATTATATGGTATACTTGATATTGTGAGTGCTGAGTTGGGTTTAATTCATTCATTCTGGACACCCTATAGGCTATTGGAATTATATGAATAGACATACGTTACGTTGGGTCATAATAAATGGAAACTCCGGAGAGATGATAATACATTCTGTATTTCTTTAACTTGAATAATCTTTATATCCCCCCTTGAAATCAATATCCCGCCTCGTTAATATTTAATACATTGATATAGGTATCAAAAACATTCTGTACAATTGACATTTTATATTTGAAATGTGGCTTACCAATGGCAATAAGTTCCTGGTTGGCGTCAATTTTATATTTATTTTTGCGAGCTGAAAGAAAGTATCACAAGCGTGTATCTAGATGTTAGATGAATAGCTGTTATCAAAATGATGATCATCGAACTCGAATTAGAAAGTATAATATCTTCTTTTGATATACATTGTACATTGTTTAACTTAAATAATAAAATAGAATGTTTCTCGTCAGGAAAGTCAGAAAACTATATATGCAGTGTCTTGAATTATTTACTATGATGTCACTATGATACTTACCAAAAGCATTTCCTATGGCAATGGACTCTACAATCCCCATGATCGGTACTATACCAAGCCCACCACCGATTTTCTGAAAAATAGATTGAAAGAAATCACTTAACGTACATTGTATTCTCAAGGTGGTCGTACGCTGGGATCATAGTCACCGTCGTAGGGATCATTTTACAGTTACAATATGTATCTAGAAATATATGCATAGATTTATAGGATATAATGTATGGTGGGAACCTGGAGGTGTCACAGTACAAATTCGCCCCCAGAATGTTGTACTCGTAAATAGTGCCAATGAAAAACGGTACTACTGTGCATATAATCAGTGGTAGGAGGCCTTAAATTTGTCACAGAAACATAATCTGCAGCCCAAATTGTTCCCAAAGGCCTTGGCAAAAAAAATATAAAAAGTTGGTTGTTGCCATGGTAACCCTGGGTGGTGATTGGAGGGGTCAAAGGTCAAGGTCAAAGGTCGCTGGGCACCTGTAAAATTTCTCCAGTTTGGGTAAGTCAGTTTCCATGGCAACTAGCGCAAAATCGGAACACACTTTTTTATGCGGGATGCAAATTAAAAAATCAGATATGTGTTAAGCTTTAATTTAAGGGGTCATTCATTACTGCACACTCAAAAGAACCCAACCTTTTGCCCGTCTGAAGGAGAAAAATAGGGTCAGAACCAGAAATTTTGGGAGGGAAAGAAGGGTTAAATACATGGTTATTTGAAGGGTTAAATACATGGTTATTTGTTATTAGGGTGATCAGAAAGTGTTTATTTATAGTCCTAAAAGAAGGTTTTATCTACTCCATATGTACAGTGTAGGTTTATGGGGGTGAAACGGCCCTATAGTGTATCTATACGCTGCGTAGGCCTCACTGTACAAAATCACTACCCGGTTACCATGGCGATTGACGCAAAATCTAGCCTGACTTTTTAGGGTCACACCTGTTATATATTTTTCTGCATGTCATAAGCTAAAATATGGATGGTATAGGTGGCTAAACACTGTGAGAGTTTTAAGTGTCTCAAATGGCAGGTCAACGGTGGTCAATATTGAAATTTCCGAACGCGGCCTAGTGCTTTAGGGTGGTGACACCGTAACAGAGCTGCCGCGGCGCACATGCGCGAGTTTGGTGTACATCCTGGAAGACGGGGCCCTCGTCCCTTTGATTTGGAGCCCTATTATAGCATATCACCGAGTGAAGCAAATGAAGACGCTTATTTACGAGCGTATGGGCATCGATACCGTAACATGAACTATACACATACTATAACACTAAGCGGTATAGATGTCGTTATACTTTCTATTTGTTCGCTCCTGTAGTGAATCTTTTGTCCTCGTGACCTGCTAGGCCTATGTCTCATCCCATAATATTTGTAACAAAAAAAAGATAAGGTCTACACACATAGTAACTATTACGTCTAACTGCTATAACACACTATGATAATAAATACATAAGGATTCATTACTGTATGAATGATTTCAATTTGCAGGCATTTTCAAGACAACCTGACCTGGGGGTCTATATCTTACAAACAGACTTTATCTCATAAAGTAGTACTTATTGAGATAAAGACACCCACATCCCGATTAGGCCCCTATTCCTTTTGTTTGTTCGCATATTATCAGATCAGCATGACAATGTCATCATTCACCATATACCGATAGCCCCATACCCCATATCGATGACGCCATACATGAATATGGCCCCTATATCTCTATTCAACATGTTAGAGTAGACCATGCTTGGGGCTGCAGATGAGTCAAAAGCGACCTAGTGCCCTGGGCTGTTTTCCAAGATAATCTACGCGACCTGGCGACTTTTGGAAAACCTGGGCTATAGTACAAAAGGCATAAAGAGTTGGCTTTGTGACTTGTGGCCCATTTTTTTCTTTCCACCTGGCCACGATTTAGAGCACAGGCGTTAGATTATTAAAATTCGATAGAAACTTACCCCAAGCATTTCGAGACAGGTGGTGTTGTGACTTGGGTCGCCTCCGAATGGCGGGGGTACGACCGGAGGCAGGCCGGAGGTGATGTTACCGGTCAGAGATAAGACGTCTATGTCATGGGAGACCAACCCCGCCGCCACTCCTGATGCTAGCAGTACCACCACTGCATTACGAGCTGGGGGAAAACACATACAGATCATATTGTATAGAAGTTACGGGGAATCTATATTACTTCTCATTATTTCCCACATGTTTCATTCTGGTATCGTCCTCTTATATGTTAGAAGATCTCTCCCATCCTTAATTGCAAACTTGGAAAAAGTCAAATGGAAAGTTTTAAGTACCGTAAAACCTCGCGTATAAGCCGCGGCTTGTACGTGAGTCAGAGCCAGCTTTCTTTTGATACCAAACATGCCTATATGGGGTGCGGCTTATACGAGAGTTTCTATAAGTATAGTACAGTACTAAATTAACAATTTTCAGATACCCTATTAGGCTTATAGTATTTCCCAAAGTTAGGGGTGCGGCTAATACGCGAGTTAGGCTTATACGCGAGGTTTTACGGTATGTGTTTATACGATCAATGTTTCTTTTGCTGGCTCGGTTGACACTAAAACGATCGATTTTTCGTATAAATGTATGCTTAACAAACGAGTTACATAATAAAGGTTCACTATTTTAATAGATAGAGATTAGATGATAAGGCATGTCTGTCTCTCTGTGTTATATGATTCGGATACTTGTATGGCTTACCTGTTGTGAAGACCCACACAAACTTCTTCCAGGCGAAGAAGCATCTTGAGATCTCGCTATCTTCTCGCCATTTCATATTTTTGATCCTCTGTGGAAGGAAAACGACATATTTATAAGAAAAATCATGTCATTTCAAAATCAGATCTCTAGTTCATAACACTATTGTGACCGAGGAAGCCTATTGTTCTCAAAGATTACATTCACAATAACTATTTCACCATCCTTTTCATCACTACACAGAAAAAACTGTCGGGACAAATTGACCCTATTGAGAGATGAAAACGTTGTTGATGTAATTTTCAAATACATGTACCTTTAAGCAAATTTAATTAAAAATAAAGTAGACCCATACCTTCATTGTATACAGCAATATCATAACCACAAGGCCAAGAACAAAGTCCCAGATCCTGAAAACATAAATAATAATGATTTGAAGCAAATGTAACCTAAGTATTCTCATCTATCTATACCATAGGACAGTATCGCCAACACATTAAAGTGAATTAGCAGTTATGTCACTCCGAGATGACACTCCAGTCCCCAGTATACAGATAGACGCCGCTAGGCGGGCTGCATGATGTTCATTTCAATGTTATCATGTTTGTTGCAATAATATTTTTGCATGCATACTGAAGATGCCCATCTTGCCTCTTTTTTTAATTTGAATTTAAGTGACAGGACCTATTAACCTGAATAAGGTTTTGGGAAAATTCCACACTGTTATAATCATGTTTTCTGTCTGGACACTCCATGATTGCCGCCAGAGTAGGTCTTCATAAAGTACCTAATAATGCTATTAATAATAGAAATTTAGAAAGAGATGAATGGAGAGTCTTAAGTAAATGGATTGGATGACCAGTTATCATCTATACAAATGGTAAAGTTGATCTTACTTGGTTTCCTTTATATGCTCGAATATTCCTACAAGCTGATGGATGAAATCCCGCGACTCCACATGTAACCCAAGCCATTTCTGTTGAAGGAAAAGCATGTATACATGTGATTTATGATGGCTGGCTTTAGGTGCCTGTTTTGTTCTAAACTATCGCAGATAATTGTTTATGAGAACATATAAAACAGTCGTGTACCGGGGGGATTCTTTAATTACCACCGAAAGGCCCTCCATGTTCAGTTCTACGCCCAACCACCAGATGGACAATGACACTAACTAAGGGAGCTTCATCCCTGCTTATGAGTTTCCATGGCTTTTGCATGTTAACACGAATAGCTCTGGGTATTTAACACTATTGTTCTGATAATATCAGGTGGTACTCAATATCTACACTGTGCTTTCTAAATATGTTCGGAGAGGAAACAAAGACAAGACGGACTATCGAGAGAATGAAACACTTACAAACTTAAGAAGTATAGGTTTCTCTTGCACTATATAGTGGCCCTGCTAAGCTGCAACTATACTGCCCCACCATCTAGTGTACTCCAGTCGTGTAGGGCATAATCTAGTCCCTCTTTATAACCCCATTCTCTTGTATGATAATGAGATGTTTGGAAATATACAGATTAGTAGAAAATATAAAAGAAATGTTTATAATATATATTTCATTCAATTTTCCTATTATCCTTCCGTTGATTCCTTTCGAATCTAAGAATAAGTTTGACCAACGCTTTTTATACATGAAGGCATTAAATAAACATCAAATATATACTTGAGATGCCTACAACCACCCCACATGGACAAAATAGAGCGGAGATTTTGATTTATGAAAGGTAGACTGTAGATCGTTTGTATTCCATATCCCCAACAGAGATGCCATAAAAATAGGTGACTACTTTACAGGAGAACGGGATTTATTTTGATTGATTTGGTATCCGTCGATACGTACATGAAAGCCCTATTTGGAGTATTCGCTTAGAGCTAGCCTGTAGCCCTAGTCTAGCTGACCCACTCATCAAAATTCCCTTCCTCAACCCTCCAACCTTACTGCCACCATCCCGAACGTACAGGGGGCACTGCCTCATCCATCATAATATAGCCCTCCACGGCTCGTCCATAACAACAACAACAACAACAACAACAACAACAACAACAACAACAACAACAACAACAACAACAACAACAACAACAACAACAGAAATATCTATTACATCTCTCGACATTGTGGAAATTGACCAACTGACCCCGGGCCAACTGACTATCCTCCTGTCGCCTGTCCGTGTTTTATAGAATAGTCAACACATGCTTTCAAGAACCTCCGTTGGGGATGGGGCTTGTGTTGTAGCTTGCTGCTAGTTAGCCCTTTGAGGATGGCATATCGCTAAAAGATGACATTTGTCGTCAGGTACACCCGTGTAGCCCAGGCGAGTAACTTGCCGATGCTGCATTGGTGCATCATCCTGATGCTTCAGGAGTGTCTCAACCCCGAAGGTTCGGCATGATGCTTGAATGCAGCACTGAGGAGCTGCTCGCAAGGCCTGCATTGATGCATTATGGCGATCAAGGGTACTAAGGCATTATGCCGTCCATAAAGGGTTAGACAGACCCCACAGACTGGCTCACAGAGAGGCCCTGGTATCGATCCAACTGTAATCTGGGATGGCCAGACCGTAAAGCCGACAGGGTTAGCGCGGGAGTAGGTGGGCCAGGGTGCACGGGCTAGTGGGTGAGGGATCTATACGAGCAGGACTGAGTGGTGCATATCAATTACTGCATAGGTCTAAAGTACGCCTATTTATCGAGTGGTCATTGGTAAGGAATAAATAGGTCGTGAAAGATAATTTTATTATGAACTGGGTACACCATTGTCTCTCCTTATTGAGTCATCTGCCTGTCATCGATCATCCAGTGATCATCCCCTAAGTGCAAATTTGTTGTAATATCCTGCAAATGGTTGACAGTCGATATTATGATAATATGAGTTTTAGATAACACTGACGTTAGTACACCGGGTCAGCTGTTGCTCCACGCGGCGGCACTGGTGCCAACCCCCGGGTGCCGCCCCCATGTCATTAAATGCAGTAATATGAGCATTAGGGAGCAGCTCCATGAGTCCCTGCTCCCGAGTCACTCAGCACGTCTATGCCAGGAGTTAACCCTTTAAGGCAGCATTGTGCTTAAATGTGCTGTAGCTGCAGCTCTGGCGAGTCAACTCGCAAGGGTTGCATGAATGCGTCATCGCGACCCTACAGGGTTGATACACTCTTGAATGGTTGGAATGATGCATAAAATGCAGCACTGGCGAGGTACTCGCCAGGGTTAATTAGGGGCATAATGCATGGACGCACTATATGCGGACCTTAAATGGTTTATAATAGGGATCAGGGTCATCTGAGTGAAGGGTAACACTGGTTACATGGAGAGTGGTCCTGTGATCAGACTACGGGCAGACTACCGCCTAGATGCAGAGGTCGCGGCATGGAAACTGAGCTGCGTGCCAATATCAGATGACTCTAACAGACCTAGACTATACCATCACTAACTTGCCCTATGGTCAGCTGGCGCCTTTTCATATAGACGCATTTGTACGAGTAGTTGTGTGAAACGAATACTATTAGCGGTAATATCGAAGAACAGGTATCCTTTCAAATGAGGCAACAAACACCTTTGCAATTATATCATAATGACAAACCCGCCTGCCATTGTGAACATTTTTAACTTGAGTTCTGGTGAACTGGTCTTATTAAAGACATTGGAAATTATCGAGTATGATTATCAGGTTCTGTGGTCTACATGTAGCCCGATGTGATTGACAGGGGCGGATCCAGGAATTTGGGAAAGGGGGGGGGGGCGCCGTAATACCTACAGTATTGGGGGTGTTGAACTATCTAAATTAAAATTTACCAAAAATAGGTGCGCCCCCCCCCTCCCTGGATCCGCCCCTGATTGATGTAGCTCATCCCTACCTGGTACAGGCACATCTTTATCTCTTGTGTTATTGATCAAATCCTCGTGTCAGAATACGTGACAATGCTGACAATGCGCATGTATGTGCTATGCCCAATACATTCCATGAACAATCATAGACCCGCATACTGCACAATGAACTTGAAATCCCCATAGTATCATCCCAGGTGGTACCCCCTGATACTACATTCCATTTTAATGATGCTACAAAGGGATAGGAAAACAGTGTACCCACTGGTACTTACAGCTCTTTAATATTATAATAGGGTCATATAACCGACAAGCAGCCTATGTGGGGCTCATTAAGTTTCTTATACAGTTATATCATTGGAAGATCGACAATGGCACTTTCTATATGTATTAATGCCCTTATGAAGTTATGTCTACATTGTATTGTACACGTGGGCTCTTGGCAGTGATACTAAGTGAGTGCCCTATAGGCCACACCAAAAAAATAATTTGGGCAATGGATTTCACTTTTCAAAAAATGGTGCGAGCGAGCGAATTTTTTTAATTTTTTTTAAGAATCTTTTTTGTCAATGGATTTTGTTGGTGGAAAACTGGAGCGAGCGACAATTTTTTTTTCTTTTACCAGCCTCCGACAAAAGTTCTTAGTGGACCCCCAAGATAAAAATGTATTGGTTGATCTAGGGGAATTACTGGAAGAAAATTTGAAAAAAAAAAAATCTCAATTTTGAAAAAAATGAAGCGAGCGAAATCCATTGACAAATTCTTTTTCAAAAAAAAAATAAAAAATTCCATTTCCGAAAATAAGGTGCGCGAAATCCATTGACCAACTTTTTTTTTTGGTCTGGCCAGATTAGTTCAGTATTAAAGATCTCACAGAGGAACACTTAGGCACCCAACTCCACACTGGCCTATTCACCCTGTTCACGGAGTATAGTATGTCATTGACTCACAACTATACTATTCGGAGGTAATATATGTATGTATATAAAGACAAATGTCTATATGGGTGAGACTGACCTTGACTTGGCCCACGGCTATAGTAATGGCGGCGGCCACGGTGAAGCTATTGATGACGGGATAGGGGATGAAGTCCACCAAGAACCCTAAAAGGTGAAAACACATACATATGTAATTACTTAAATAGCCATAGATATATCTACAAACATGGTAATTCACGTGAAAATACCATAATTCTTAGCTAAATGGCATTTAATCCGCTTTGAAAAATGTCAATGTAATTTAGCTTTTTGGCCAAAAATACACTAAAAGTGGTAAAATATTGGTTTAAAGGTAAAGGTGGGTCCTGTTCTACCAAGTAGGGTTGGGGGACCGGAAACACACATTTTCTGCCTTTGATAGTTTAATATATACTGTTGTAAGCCTGTATAATATAGAAATGTAGCCTACATTGCTCTTGTTATCATATCCAAAACATAGGCAAGGTTACAGTTACACAGTACACGGACTTGTGTACCATTGATTCCTCTGTTCGTCTTATTGGTGCTGACTGTAGTGGTTCCTTATCAAGTGTGATGTTGACCGAAGCTATATATATCAGAGGGGAGGAGGAGCCATCGGATTACTTACATGATACAAAGCTAACTAAGTCTTGTTTAAAAGATGCAGCTTTGAGAAAGGGTTTTGTGTAAAATTTAGTCATTTTGACAACTTGCCCTTCCCAACAATCCTTTAATTCGTGTTCATAGTTCTGATTTGCTTGCAGTGATTTTATGCTAACAATCATGTGAATGCAAAAAAAAGTAATTCTTTACTACTGAATAAACTGGAAGGCTCGAGGAACTAGGGTAGCTTGCTCCATGAACATAAACATATTATAGTAGCCAAACACCATTCACAATTACTAGTATTCTAAGGTGCAGGAAAAGCCTCAATAACGTGCCAATAAACGGCATAGATGTACATCATTTCTGGCAGTAGCTACGGCACTAGTCCAAAAGGTATACCCTGGATGAGTGGATCTGGTTTGTTTACTGGCAAAGGATAGGAAAAGGCGCGGCCCATATATCAGTATACATATATAAATATATATATATATATATAAGTATATATATATATATATATATATATATATATATATATATATATATATATATATATATATATATATAAATATATATATATATATATATATATATATATATATATATATATATATATATATATATTCCTATAGGGTCAACCCAAGCGAGAAACTTTGCCCCTCCTCCCCCAATAAGAATGTGTTCCATATGCGCCTGTGACCTGTCAATAGTGTGATGAGACAGGTCGAGGTAGATGACCGTAACGCAGACTGGGCAAGGGTGCATGTGTCTAAAAGTCTACTTGACTTGCAGCTGTCATTAGGACGGAGTATCTATTGGTATAGGGGTAAATCACTGAAAGACACTGATCTAACTATATTATCATACATACCGCGGTTCATATACATACATACATTACATAAGAATTGCCGCTCTCAATGGTCATCTTACCAAATTCGTCCTGGAAGCGGGGTGGGGGACTTTAAGAGAGGGGTGGCGGGCGCCCGGGATGCCCCATTTTGGCAAGAGGATGATAAGGATTTTTTTCCCAATAGAATGCCGGCAAAGAGCAGATGGGGGCGCCCCTTTCAAGCATGCAATATGACACGTGAATAAGAATAAGATTATGAGGACGGCAATCCTGTTGTTACAATTAACAGTAACTACATTGGTTGTATTAAAAAGGACTATTTTAAGCAACGCCGAAGAAAGTGCTGAAGGGTGCTCACCTAGAGAGAAGAGGCCCATGGCCATTTGGATGAGTCCGGACATGAAGGTGAGCAGGAGGGCCATGGGGACACTCCCGTGAGCAAACTCGGCCGTCATCAGAGACATGATGGCCGTAGGGCCCAGGGTAATGTCCTTGGACGTGCCCAAGAAACAGTACACAAAGCACCCCATAAACGCCGAGTACAGCCCATACTGAAAAAAAAATCAAAAAGATACACTTAAATCAGATGCATGAGAGACATTGAAATATAACCACATTTAAAGGTACATCTTACCTCATTATAATATATCTCCATCAGTCATTTACTTAATATTACGGGAGATCCAGAATGACTCCCCTCTCTAGGGGAGTCCTGGTCATTCTGTGACTCCCTTTGGTGAGCCGGGGAGCTAGGCTATGTGACTCCTCTATGAGAGTCATTCTGGAGGGAGCCTGGACTCCCTTTATACTCAGTTTATTTTCTCCATGTAAGCTGGGACGAGGAATGACATAACTAAATAAAGAGAGCTAGTTTACCTGTGGCGGGAGCTCGGCTATCTGGGCGTAGGCCAGGCCTTGTGGGACGAGGGTGAGGCCCACTGTAATACCTGCAATCAAGTCCCCTTGGAACTCCGGGCATCTGTTTGAAAAGAAACAGGCACCTATATATTATACTGAAATATGTTGAACCCATCAGCGCAAAGAAACCACGTGTTCCAGAAATGGGGGAACAAAAATTACTTTTAAGATTTCAGTAACGAAATAATACATGGTGATGATGATGATGATGATGATGATGATGATAGCAATAATAGTAGTAATAATAGCACATAGTACTGCATGTGCAGAATAAATAAGCCAATATCGTGTGATGATATTTACCTGTATTTGGGTAGCCATGTGATGATAGGGAGTCTCTTCTTCACGTTGTTCAGCGTGCATGTGTTCCCCACGCACTCCTTACAACTGAAACTCATGGCGCTGTCTCTGGCATTACTGCAGAGCGTGGACACCTCCTTACAACCCTGCTGAAGGTCTGCAAAGAAAGAGAAACCTCATTGTAATGTCATTATGATTATTATAGAGTCTGTCCTTCTCATCTCCGACCTCTAATAACTGATTCTCTGAGGGAGGGGTATTCTGTGAAGAATTGAAAATGTATATCTGAAGATGCTCTTGGATCTACTAACCTGAGTGGTAGTATTAGAGGAGGAAAACATAGTCCGAACTGAACTGTTAGTGGTCGGAGGTGGGGTGGTCGCATTAGAGGGTGGCATATTAAACACATTGCACTACATTAAAACAAAGAGAGAAATTATCTGTTCTTTCCAAAAAAAAATGGTCGAAAGAGCGAGCTAGTTGTAATTGAGGTGTTGAAGTTGACGGTACAGAGAAATGATTTATTGCATTTTGTTATAAATAAAGAACATGTTGTTTATAAATAAATAAAACATCTTTACAGCTCTGCCAAAGGCCTGTAAAATGACATGTGTTGCATCCAGATTTATGGCTTATTTTACCATTGAATGGCCAACAGCAGTAATATGAAGGGAGTCTGATGTAAATCAGACACCAAACATGATCAACGTGTATATGTTGTATATCAGTTTAGTATGTTTGTGTTAAACTTTTCAACCATCCATTCACTACACTAAATGTTGTCATCATGCTCACACATGGTTCAATAGATAAAATGTGCCATCACAATGCTATATGGACATGAAATCCGATTATATAGTCGATACCTATCAGTGTGGTAGTGAGAGAGAGATATGCCACAGCTAAACCTTAGTATGTACATATTTATCTGATACAACATGTGCTATCGTGTGAATATACAATGGTCGATCAAAGGATACTTTGAAGGGAACATCATGTCAACGTGTGGGCACACATTAGAAAATGTGTATGGGATATATGAATGGTCCACCATCTCAAATGAGGCCTACACAACTGTGAGGAATGTGTCTGTTAACTGCGAAGTTCTCCGCTGGAACTGCAGTGAGTTGAGTAATCGGTGAGTAGGGCTATTCACTCACACTTTGTATAGTTCTATTCTGGATCTTTTCATCCTCCTCCAAGTCTTTTCTTTCTCATTATCTATCTCTATCTCTCCCCGCCCTAAACCCTCACCCCCTGCCGCTGCATACCTGAAAGGATCCACCCCCACCCTCCCAACACATACACACACGAGGCTGTGCTGACAAAACCGCCCATCAGCCTTTGTTGATGGCCTAAGTGGGGTAACAGTTGTGTATGTCTTACATCTTCTGATAAACCCTAAATATGCGTTGGTAAATATACCTTGTTTGATTGAGGACTTGGGCTTGGGCTTGGCCATATTGGTGGGTAACGGGACAGCGTAAATGTCAAGGCGGTGCTCCTAACTGCGGGTCAAATGAAGGACATGAGTCCTTTTGGTGATGTGACCAGTCCTCCTCTGGATATAGACTCGAGCGAAAATGTGTTGATTAAATTCCACTTATGGGGAAATATTGGAAATCAAATGATTCCCAATTCCTCTCAATTCTAGATATTTGATGAGATGAAATGATTCTCCAGTGTGTGGTTCCTTTAATCCAGTTAAGAAGTGTTGATATTGCTAACAGGGTTGTATGGGTTTCCAAGTACTACCCAGGTACGGCTGTGTCCACCTCCGTGCATGGGCTCCTGTCTGTGTCTTGGCACGCCCTCCTTATGGACGTACTTGTGTGGTTCTGACCCACCTTAACTACAAGTTGGCAGACGACAACAGACAGGTTCTCCTGCTGTTCTGTACGGCCTCTCCATGTGACACCAGCACCACTGCCCCGCCCCCTCCTGTCGCCTGTGGCTTCTCTGTGGTAGGGCTATCTAGACAGGAGGAGCAGGGCCAGGCGGCCAGTGTGCCCGCATGGTGCTGCCAGCAGCAGCCACTTGCTGCTGGGGATGGAGCACCAGCCGGTAGGTTAGACATACCAGCAGTCCGGGCACCAGCAGCAGCTGTGGGCCATCCACACAAAAGGTCGTCTGCTCATGTCAATGTCAGAAATAACGTCCATATGGTCACTATACATGGGCAGTACGAGATGGTATTATCTAAACTGGGACCGTGTATGGACCTTCAAGAGAGGATATTGTGTTGGTCAGATTCAATTTGAAGCGATTTGGTCTGGGAATTTACCCTGGAGCATTGTTTGTAATTGGAAGCCCTTGTCAAGTCTAGTATGTAGACCTTCATGGATCGCCGTCACGGCGTCTTGTTACAATGACGTCACATTGACGTCAAATAGGATTTTCCATGTCATTTCCTGGCTCTTGACTTCATAATAAACCTTGTTGTGATACATTATAAGAAATTATCTCAATTAAAAAATTCCATAGCTATTTAGATGCGATATTACTATTGAGCCTAGCTCATTGAATTCCCATTGAGTTACTCAGTTATAGCCCTGATCCTAGTTGGAGGCGTCTCTACCTACGATTCACTCGGTGTTAGTACCGTATTTACCAATTCACGTGAGATAACGTTTATATTAGATGTCATGTGTCTTTGAGATTGAAGGAAATTTCTCGAAGAATCCTTTTACCATTGAACACAGGGAATCGCAAGGAAAACACAGACTTAAACCAATGAAATATCAGTAATTAGGCCTAATACCTTATAGAACCTGGAACTTCTAAGGTTAATTGTCTCAAATTGAACCATTCATATAAAAAATAAACTGTTGGAGTATAGTGTCTATAAATAGCCCAACCGGTGAGTTGGTCAAAGGATGTACCCTACGCCCTCCTCTGATTGAGCACCTCACTTTATCTTCAATGTTCCCTGGGATTTTCCCGTGGTTCAGGTGGGTTTCCATGGAAACCGTTATGGGTCTGTGATTGAGAAAGCTCTGTAGGCGCTGGTGGGCGGGAACCGTCACGTGATCAACGTGCCAAGTCACGCCCACTATAGACGAGAGTGTGGATGCAGGAAGGGTATAGACCATGGTGACGTCACATGTGAGGTTATGTCAGGATCCTAAACCTTTAACCCCTCCTGATATATTGGGATGGTAACAGCCCGGGGGTAAGAGATATTTTTGTACCAGTCCAACGGGTGGATTGGGTCTATCCAGCCTTATCCCCGTGTCTCATCCCAGATTAAAAGGTACATTTGTCAGGCTTTAGCCAGCTCCATTGATGGGCAATATGCTTGTTTACAGATGAAGATGACACATTCCTGCATTCTATTCAGATGTCATGAGTTAAATAGCACAGTTCAAAAATGTAGATGCATATTTCTTCTCTAGTACAATCTCATAATTATGTATATAGAAGACAGACTGATATGATCTCTTTTTATATTGATATAGACCTTAGGGAATGGTTATATATTTAACAACAGAGAGGGGGTGAACATTATTCGACCTCTCTTGGGGAATGGGGCAAAAAACACCTGTTTTCAGCCAAAAGTCCTGAGAGAAATGACCACACCCTTAACTTCTCACCATGGAGAAAATGCCTTTTCTCTTGCTGCGCATCTTTATCGCGGCAATCTGAGTGGGCCTCAACTCAACTCTGAAATAGATATTTTTCTAAAGGTCTACATTCTCATCCCAGATCAGTAGTCTGGATGTCCGATCGGTATCTGGACTGAACCCTGCATTCTCCTCTAAAAATAATTTTACCTTAAGATCAAAACATATAGTATGTAAACTATGTATAATACTCCAGGTGCAGTCTTGATCAGTCATATTCACATAGCGCTAAAATCGAAGAGGATAGAGCAATATCATATTACAGTATACATGCGGCTATGGTATGAAACCAATAGCCATTTTCAGTCTCTGTCTGTCTCTCTCCCTGTCGGTCTGTGTCTCTGTCTATCTTTGTCTCTGCCTCCCCCTTTGTCTCTCTCTATAATACATATAAGGATCTTTTCTTCGCGCTCTCTTTGCCTCTTTGATATTATATATATATATATATATATATATATATATATATATATATATATATATATATATATATATATATATATATATATATATATATACATATATATATTTATATATATATATATATATATATATATATATATATATATATATATATATATATATATATATATATATATATATATATAAATATACATATATATAATATAGACTATTAAACAGAGACCAAACTATCCCAACAATGCATTGGCATTATTGGTGCCATACTGGGCATATAATTGGTTATTATAACAGCAATAACATGAGTGATAATCTTGTACCATCTTCAAGAGATTCCAGGTTCAGGGATGTATAATAATTTACCCCCAACAGTGGGATACATTGTTCTTGGTGAACCATATGTGTGGCACAGGCTTCAACACGTACAGTGGGGAACGTTGCAAATGCTGAGTGGGATTTTTCATGAACATGTCCCTATAGTTTCTACATAAAAACATGTACATGTATGTAGAAAATCGACAAACCAAATTCGGGGCCATGGGGAATGACTGAAGCATACTCCACGGGAGCGTTAAGTACAGATCAAGCTGCCATATATATAGGTTTAACATAGAGAGGGCTGTATCAGTCAAGTACTAAAAATAAGTACTGTTATAACCTAAATGGACAATGGATATTAGGATTGATGGGGAGGAGGGGGGAGGGTTCCAATGTCCAGGTAGTCTAATTAAAGAAATTACATGGGATATGAAGATTTAAGTGACGGACAACATGTTCATTCCATTTGTAGGCATTTCTACCATTTCTCAAATTGGACAAGGGGCATGGGGACCCCTCCCAACCCCATCCAGGGCTCGTCACTAGGCGTCATGTTATGTTGCCATGTGGAATTAAGGCTTTCACCTTCATCACTGTTTACCAGTTTACATTGCCAAGTGTTAACATGTTTACTTATGGATACCACCCACGTGCTCCATAATGACATCACTTTGAGAAGCCTCGTCAGCCGGTGGGAATGTAGTAGGTACACCCACCTACCGCATACCCCCGGGGGGGGCACTTGGTATATTTTGTATACACAGGTGTGCGGCTGGCAAGGGTGGTTTTTGAGCAAAATCCCTCTAGCCAAGGGTCAGTTTTCAGCAAAATCCCTCTAGCCAAGGGTCTGTTTTCAGCAAAATCCCTCTAGCCAAGGGTCTGTTTTCACTAAAATCCCTCTAGCCAAGGGTCACTTTTTCCAATTTTCACCAAAATTCACGCAAAAAAGGTCACTTTAGACCAAAATCGCTCCAAATTTCGGCAAATTTCTTTAAACACAAGCACTTTTGACCAAAATTGCTCTAATCAAGAGGCCATGAGAGGCGCGTGTCTGCGAAATTTTCGAAAACATAGGCCCTTTTTACCAAAATCCCTCTAGCCAAGGGTAAGGGGTTGTCAGAGGCTCAGCCGCACACCCCTGTCAAAATAAATTTGAGTACCCCCCCCCCCGGGCGCATACCTCATCCCCTCCCTCCCTTTAAGACACACACATGGCCCTAAACCCCTAAAGTCGACAAGGGGACATGAGCCATTTTGGGGCTTAGTGACATGGGACAGGAGGAAAAAAAGAACATGGGACATGGAGCAGTTCTTAAAATCGACATGGCGACATGGGCATGTCTTCAAATGCCTATAATCGCCATGACGACACGAGCATCTTTTGTATTAATCGACAAAGGACATGGGGAGCCCTCCATCAAGGGCCCAACACACACATAGAAGCTTAAAGCGTGTACCTCTCCTGGTCTGTAGGAGTGTTGACAGTACACCTAGTAGCAGCCAGCGGACAGCCCAGCACGGCAGTGACAGCAGACGGAAGGCCTGCCACAGGCCGCAGCGACGACGTTGCATTGGGCGCCGGCCAACTCGATATTGGCGGCGTCTTTTAGAAATGCCCCCACTCGTAATGTTATCTGTCTGATGACCTTTACCGGATGTCTCTAATCGGGGGCAACATGGCAGGTCCAGAGATGTGAGGTTGGGGTATCAGGAGGAGCCTGCAATCGCTTGTTTATGTGGCAATCTGGGTCACAGCGACACGTTCCGATAGCTTTGTGGGCCAATACAATCCAATACATTACGGAATCTAGGCCATCGTGACCCAGTAACTAATTCTGCCTCCTCCTGCCCTCCAAAGGCATTGCCATTGGCATTGCAGCGCAGAGTAGAAATACTAATAATAATTAATAATGTAATAGAACACAGTCCACGGACGGATCCAACAATTTGGGGAGGGAGATGGTGGGGATGATATAGGCAATGATATGGGCAATGGTAATCATAGGCAATGTACTGGGGGAATTAAACACATTGCAGGACATTACATTAGCCTAAAATGTACTACAAAATAGTGGAGGGGGGGGGGGGACTGCCCCCTGGATCAACCTCTGTTGGCTTTAGATATGTCACAGATAGTCACCATGTATGACTATGAGTGCAGCACCCACCTGTCACATCCTCCTGCTCACGTCTGATTAAGGCTTCTGTGGCTGGGGAGGCTTCCAAACAGAACAGCCTTACACCATTATATTTCCATCCCATTGTATGTTGGTTATGGGTCTAAGACTCTGCATGTATTGATGACAGGGCCTAGATTAAACTGCTAATTCTATGGACGTCCACTATGGGCCACTACACCTATATCCCTGTTTGGTACATGTCAACTGAGTGTTCTCAGTTATAAAACAATATGTGAATGTGGAATGGAACGTCGCTGGAAACTGTCCTAAACATCTGGGTTTATGAAGATATTAATGACCTTTCTATTGTTCTTAATACCTTTGCAGAGTACGAGATAGGGGCTTACTATAGGGCCTAGTACTTTTAAATGTGTATCATGTGCTGTTTGGATGGAGCGGCCACGGACGGAAGTAGTATATAATTGCGGCATTGACTCTGGTAACACATATGGGGGTGCAGAGGGGTACCCCCCTGAGGTCGGAAAGTCGCCGAAATTCAGGTCACAAAGTCGCTTTTTTGGACCCCTTAACCTATTGTTAAATTTTTCCAAAAGTCGCCAGGTCGCTTATATTATTGCTCTAGGTCGATGGTCGCCTCCAAAACAGCCCAGGTCGCCCTGCAGGTCGTTTTTGACCCATCTGCAGTCACACATATATCCCTACATATCGTGCCTTGGCCGTAGTTACAGTATACTAGTAGGCCGAGGTGATAAGTATGCCTTTATTTATCTAAGCAGTTGCGTGAAATGTCGCACACAAACAAATGCGTGTCTTTTAACCTGTTGTATATATTACAGGGGTAGACACTAACGCTGACCCGGGAGCCAATGGCCCGTAGTTCTGGTTCTGGGCCGGCAGTTTTTTCAAGAATAACCTTTCTGGGCCCGGGTGGTCCGCAGGAGTGCATGGGGAAGACTTAAGGTGAAAAAAATCGTTATAAATATAGTCATGTCGTATGTCGTTGGCAAGGGAAAATTACAAGTGAGCCAACCATTTTTGGTATGCCTGGATCCATAATACCT
Organism: Harmothoe impar; assembly: GCA_947462335.1. Taxonomy (NCBI): domain Eukaryota; kingdom Metazoa; phylum Annelida; class Polychaeta; order Phyllodocida; family Polynoidae; genus Harmothoe; species Harmothoe impar. Next base: position 58,219,772 of record OX381709.1, on the reverse strand, counting down.
ATGATCTTATCTTTAAGAAAAGTAAAATTTATATTCTGGGCTCATATTGTTATAGTTCCGTGATGCATGCAGTTCCATTTGTAAAATTTAGTCCCAAAATTTGTTTTGTACTGTATATTATTGTAATGCCATTTAAATGTAATGCCTATCCAATGATTATGGTATACATTGAACATACACAGAGTAGAGACTGTAAAATAAACACCCTATATTTCCAATTTTCACAAACCTTCATGAGAAAAAAAAACTATTTCAGGAAAACACGTTGACATGCAAAGTTACAGATATACGAGCACATATTTACATTTACGGATGGCGTCATATGCCAGACACAAAGTTCGGTGGCCGAGGATCCACCACTGCAAGAAACCATAGTACGGATATAGCCTAAGAGGGAGGGTGTGCAGGAGGGGAGTGACCACAACTGGAGGAAAAAACTAGTAGAGGATGGGGAGTCAGAGACTGATGGACGAGTGTAAGGTAGCGACAGGGAGGTAGACGTACTCACCACAGCTCACGTAGGCGTATACGTGGGTTAGTACATGTCTACTGCACCTAGCACTTTGTAAGTATGAGAGATGGATTGCCATCATGGACTACCGGGTAGCTCCCACTGTCAACGGCAGTGTCTTGTCAAGACCTAGGCCTCTGTCTCTTTCAGAAGGAGTTATCATTCAAGCCCTTAAACTCACCCTTTCTCAGGATAATCTTGGTTATCCCACTTTTGTGGAAAAACGAATACCGCTAAATGTCATTTTGGTTTATTTCATGTTGTGCAGAAGTATATTGTTGTTCCATAGTTCTAATATAAATATATCTATTGGTGGGGTGCAATACGAAATAATGACCCTTTTCTGTAAATGTACTCATATCTGTATGCTCCATTGAAGTATTGATAAAACATACATTATGTGATTTGTGCATAATTCAAGGTTAGAAACAGATGTTTGTATCATGAATTTGTGAGTTATTTCAATAATTTGACGCAATTGACTTATAAGCTACCCCTCCCCTCCTATTTCAACCGCAAGGTCCTGTTCTTTTCGCACTTGTATACAGTGAATACATATAAAAACGTATTGCTGTATTCTTTTTATTTTAAAGCAAATAAAGAGTATTGTATACCCCTTAAATCTGGTTACGTTTTCTGCCGCTCATTACAACGTATCAGTGGCGAATCCAGGATTTGGAAAAGGATCCTATTTTTGGACTAAATTGGGTCTATAAATAACAAAAGATAAAACGTGTGATTAACATCACAAATGACTCAGGGCTAGGCTGATTAAGCGGTTGAATTGAATGACTGAAAGATTGAAGCTGCAAAAACTAAACTGCAACCCCGAACCCCAAAACTTCAAACCCGAACCAAACCCTGACCCAAACCCCCGACCCAAACCCCCGACCCAAACCCCCGACCCAAACCCCCAAACCCAAACCCCCGATCCCCCAACCCACATACCCCTACGCTCTTAAATGTCCCCTTTTTTCCACATATTGATACATTTCTAGATAACTCAAGATAATAGCAGAACAGAGCACAAAAAACGTCTTACAAAAAACGTCTCACCCTGTAATACAATTGACTTAGCACTAAAATTGTGTGGACTGTAATGTACCGGTAGACGAAAATGGATTCTAGTACAGTGAAATCTCGTTATAAGGAGGACGGTTATAAGGAGCAGACGGTTATAAGGAGCACATTTGCTTTGCCAGAACCTTTTCTATACTTTTCTATAGTAAAAAAACACCATTAGAACGAGCATTTCTAGCCAAAAATCGTTTATAAGGAGCAAATATGTTCAATATACAGTAAAATTCTGCTACAACGAATTCCGTTATGAACATTTTCAGATATAAATTTGTTTATACCCTATACAGGTGGGTGAGCTCTCAGGGCTTCCTTTTGATTGCTCAGTCCCCCCTGCCGCCTACCTACACCCACACCCGCCCTATCCAGGTGGGTGAGCTCCCAGGGCTTCCTTTTGATTGCTCAGTCCCCCCTGCCGCCTACCTTCCTCTACACCCCGTCCTATACAGGTGGGTGAGCACCCATGCAGGACTTCCCTTTGAGTTCTGAGCCCCCCCTGCCGCCTACCTACCCCTACACCCTGTCCTATACAGGGTGTAGGCTGGGACCTGTGAGAGGTGAGGGGACATGGGGAGGGGGGCTTTGTCATGACTTTCTCCTCTAATTATGACCAAAATCGGTTACAAGGAAGGTTGGTTACAACGAGCAAATTTGCCTTGCCAAAAGGTGCTCCTTATAACGAGATTTTACTGTACTTAAGAGTTTTCAATTGCACTTTTTTGTGTCGTTTTGTGACTTTTTTTATTTCCAATTTATCACATGGTTATACATTGTGTAGTAGAATATCGGTAATGTTAATCATTGTTATTTGTAGAAGAGTGTCCAATCTGTCTATTGTTGTTTTTTGGATTGATTTAAGTAGTTTTTCATGTTATAATTGACATGTGAAATTGAACTTTCATTATCTTGAAACAACCCCTCATGAGGCGTCAATAAACCTTTAAACCACAGATAAAAGGGAAGGGGCGCGCGCCCCCGTGCCCCCGTGTGAAAATGCACCACTTTGTATCAGTGACGGAGTTGTTGGTCTCGTTACTTACTCTGTGCACGTCGCCCAGAGTTCCCGTTCTGATTTACAAGGCTGCTCAGCTGTACAGCTAGAAGCGGGCTGTGTAGCCTGTGGTTCCCAAAATCCCCCCCCCCCAACGAACATCACCTAATATAATTATAAGCACCACCCTATGCTAAAATCAATCCTTTGCAGCGCGGTTTTTTGAGGGGGGGGGGAATATAACCTTTGAATATATTTAAACATATCAAAATAATTTCTCCCAAAAAATAATGAGATTTTGTGGATATAGCCCAGCAAGAAAGATTACACAAGACAAGTACGAATGGCATCGACTAGGAGGCAGAGTGTATCATTGCATCTTGGATAGGTCTAGTATCCCCACGGTATGGGGGGGGGGGATGCAGACACTGGGAGCTATGGGCCTATAGGGCCTAGTCGGGACTAGAGCTGGTTGCGGCGGCCAGCACTGATAAGAACTGATAAGACTGTTACTAGCCTGTCCCCTGTTTGTCCCCTATTTGTACCCATAGTGGGATGTCTTATCAGTGTGTTTAACCGCAACCAGTGAAATATAAATGGCGGACCCACAGGGTATAGCTCCAGATTCCTATAGAGACAGACACAGAGATAGAGCCATATAGGGAGACAGCATGAGAGAGAGGCGTGTCTATATATAATTATATAGCCTACGCACATAGGAAGAAATGAGGGACCCCAATTGGCCATTTTCGAATGTTTATGCAATAGCCTGATAGCCATTAGCCTATTAGGCACTAGCGAGATACTGGTGCTGCCACCAGGTGTTGCTCTGGTACCAATTGTATCCCCCTTGTCACTATCCTGAGCCACACTGGAGATAGCACGCGCCGGGGTATTCTTCAATCACGCCGTCCTACAGTGTACCTTGTCACCAGCAAGCAGCTCAGCCAAATCTCAGGTCCGAGATTAGGGTACAAACAGGGTGTGAGTATTGTGAGTGGGTTGTACCTTTGCCTCTATAAGTGACCCTCTCCTGCAGGGGGAGGGCCACTGGTCGCTCTTATATAGAAAGTGGAGTGAAATCATTTGTTCTCGATCACATTATCATGAGATACACAAGAAAGTTAGTGATCTATTGACTATGATACAAGAGGGACTTTTACAGGTAAGGAAATAGGCATGCACACACTTTTACTGATTTCACTCCACTTTCTACCATTGAGCGATCTCAGTCCCAGTACTGGCGTACTGGGTCTGATACTCAGTCAAGTTGTACCTGGGCATTCATTATGTCACCTGTCCCTCATAGAGTAATGGTTAGCATGGTGGATTCCTGATGCAGAGGACCTAAGAGCAAATCCCTGTCTAGTCATATCTTATATATTAAATATATTTTGCTTTGATAGGTAGAAGTGAGTAACAACCTTGAAATGATATCAAAGAAATATCAAAAGTCTTTGAACAAATGTTTTATTCCTATTTCTTCAAAGGAACTATATGTATATAAATAAGAAAAGGTATTGGTTGTTAATGGTATGTTGACAAGATGTGGCCTGGGAACGATTTGAGCTTAGGATCTCTGCATCATGAATCCACCATGCTAACCATTACTCTATAAGGGACAGGTGACATAAGTAATGCTTGACTACCCCGGCTTGAATAGCTGCTATGGGTCTTGGTGCAGGTGCTTGGTGTGGACTGCATGTACCGGGGTAGGGTAATACTTATTGGAATTACCACACCCTCTCTGATAGAAATTTTGGCTACTGGTAATGGCACTACCCAGTATTACCTCAGACCCGGGCCTCAGACTACTTTGCCGTCTTTGGCGGCTAAGGATTATAGACGTAACGGACCTAACGTAATCATCAACTTAAACCTCCAGCGCCCTATATAACCTATATAGGGCTGAGTACCTGTCCCGACTCCACTCTGACTGCCGCCGGAGGGGTGTAACCGAGACCTGCGCCTTTAAATACCAACAATTTGGTTCTCCTAGAGAGGCAGAGGCAGACCAACCCCAACTCAAATTCCATGGTACATGTAGCCTAGGGTAGACTGACCTAAAGGTAACCAATCCTAACCACGTACCATGAGATATCCACTTTCATTTTGTAGTCATTTATGCATGGTATTGTCTTTATTTGTCCTTTGCTGGAAAGAGTATCACTTAACCCTTTCGTGCCCAGAACTATTTGAGAAAAGTCTGATTTTCACATCATCATTGGCAGATTGTGTAACAGCTGAATATGTTGTTAGGATACATGCTTTATATTATACTAGATGAAAGCTATACGATTGCCTCTTCCATTACTGATTGAGAGAACATTCTAATTTGGGTTGCCATGGCAACAGGAAACATTCTTTCCACTGATATATAACAACATTGATATTCTCCAATAAGGCCTGAGTCTGCCCTTTTAGTTGGTAAATGGGTTATTTAGGCTTGGAAAGTGGTCTTTTGGTGTATGAGAAGAAGGCATACCTATTGAAAAGTAAAATGATATCAACACCACAGGCATAATCTCCAGGGAAAAACATAAAAACATGTTTTTATCACGATTTTCAAGATTTTTATGAATATTTTTGCAAATATAGCTAATTTATCAGTTTCCCCATAGCAAGAGCGCGCATTTTTGGTGTTTTTTTAACACATTTTCAACCCATATTATTATGAATTAAATCCTTCAAACCCTGACATACATGTATCACCATAGAGTATTTAGTATTGATATACTGGTGCTGTGTTTGCGCTTTATATGGTGTAAAAATTGTCCCAATCTGAATGCTAGGGATCCCAGGGTGGTCTGTTGAACATATATGGGTGTAAAAGCGCGCATTTTTGGAGTTCTGGGCACGAAAGGGTTAAAGTGTACTATGATACACAAAAACAGGGCTTATCATGCATGAATGACTACAAAACTAAGGTAGACATCTTATGGTATGTGGTTACCTTTAGGTCAGTCTACCCTATATGCCTATTCCCATGGCTGAAGCGCGCTAGTATAGTTCCATACCATGTCCCATAAAACATAGACCGTCTATATACAATATCGTGCGGTCAGGAGGTCAGGCGGTCAATTCGGCTCATTCAAACGGAAAGACTAACTCCCTCATATACCCCTATACCTATACTGATGACATGTACATCCCTGTGGCTCCAGAGGGGTCAAAAGCGACCTGGTGACCTGGGCTGTTTTCCAGGCGACCTGGCGACCTGGTGCACTAATTTAAGCGACCTGGCGACTTTTGGATATATTTTGATATAGTAAAAGATGGTCTAAAAATGTGACTTTGTGACCTGGGCCCCTTAATTTCGGCGACTTTCCGACCTCCAGGGGGGACCCCTCTGCACCCCCATCCCTGCCTGCCTCCCTAGACTGGTGGTTTCCAGTTTATCCCTCCCATCCCGGCCCCTACCTCGTGACCCGCATTTGTAAACACCACCACCACCCATCCCAGACCTACTGTTCTCTCCGTCTGACTTCAATATCGACCTCTATAGCGCACACTGTCACCTAAAGATACCCCTAATCTGATGTTATTAGGATGAATTAGTGTATTATAGCCACCTACCGATCGGAGAGCCTCAATTCTCCGTCTGCTACCGATGGGGAGTTGGCAGAACCGGAAGTGGTTGCTTATCATATGAGCAGACGACACTGCTATTTCCGGTTTGTGTTGGAGGGACGCAGTGTGTGATGTAAATAATGGATACAGTCGTATATTTGGCGTTGTGCTTGGTATTCTATGGCACCACTGGTACAGAAAGCAGACGACCAACCAAGAATGTCCTGCTGATTGTTGGTAAGCATGTGAGGTCGTGTGTATGTTTGGTCATTGTTCTAGATCTAGATGTTCAGTAACCTATTCCGCATTAGCGAGATACAGTGGCTCCACCTTTTGGACCACTGGTAACAATCATAACCCTTTGCTCTGCAAGGACCAGCTCAGCCAAATCTCGTGGCCGAGATTAGGGTACAAACAGGGCTCAGGTACTGTGAATAGGTTGTACCTGGACACTCCTAATATCACCTGTGTCCAGTATAGTGTAGTGGTTAGCACTGTGGACTCATAATACTGGGAGCCCAAGTTCAAATCCCTACCGGGCCAAATAACACTATGTCCTTTAAATACATATTTCTAAATTTTCTTTAGTATTGTGAATAATGTATTCTGTTTCCAAAATTGCTATACTTATGAATTTGATTACCAGGCATTGCCTGGAAGAGATTTGAACTCAGGTACTCTGCATCATGAGTCCACAGTGCTAACCACTACACTATACTGGACACAGGTGACATTAGGAGTGTCCAGGTACAACCTACTCACAATACCTGAGCCCTGTTTGTACCCTAATCTCGGCCACGAGATTTGACCAAGCTGGTTGCTGTGAGTACTGGGAATAGACCTAGTACCAGTGGGAATGGCGCTATCCACTGATCATCTTGCTAAGGCCCTATACTAAGGCGATGAATCCCATATAGAGCTATATGTATACATATAGGCTTGATCTTGTAGGGCAATCTCAGTACTTGAATGGCCCATTGCCCTGGAGAATGGTAAACATATAGGCTAGTATAATGTTAGTACTAGGGTCTAGACCTATATAATCCCTATATAGGCTATGCATTTTAAACTGATTATTCTACCCTTATTGATGCTGTAATGACGGCATAATTATGATACTTTGATAAATACGCTATGCCCTTTATCGTCTTGATTCATACATAAATGCAGCATTGACACGTAGCCTACTTGCGAGTGATGCATTCATGCATCATGCCGACCATAGTGCATGGGGTGGGGTACACTCCCGAATGGTCAGCATGATGTCCCAATACATGCAGAACCGGCATTGGTGCATCATGACGACAAAGGTCATATTTAAAGTGTTAAATCAGGGCCTGGTTAAATGTAGACATACGTGTGGCTTCTATAATTAGTTAATTAATTAATTGATTAGAGATACAATAGGATTCTTTGTACATTTCCAGCTGACGATGCTGGGTTTGAGACCAGCATCTACGACCACCCGGTGGTACACACTCCCCACATGAAGTCTCTAGCAGACCGCGGCCTGGTATTCAACAACGCCTTCACCTCTGTCAGTAGCTGCTCCCCGAGCAGGTGAGCAACTCGTGAACAACTCAGGCCGGCAGTACATACTAGTATAGCTGGTACTGATTATTAATTACCACATCAGGCTGTGGTCGATGGGGTTACATAGGCTATCTCAGGGTTGTCTTACTTGTGGGAGGGAACATTTTATATGTTAATTGCATGTCTCTTGATTAAGTGTCAGATGTCAAAACGATTAATCTTATAATGTCAATCTAAAAACCTGATTCAATGTTGTACATATGCGCTGCACCTTGAGCCAACTGTGAGGTGATAATATAGGCCTATGCATTATATCGATCCATGATTTAGGCATATAGCTTACACTATACTTTTAAGTACAATGTTTATTTTATTCTAGACGTTGACCTATTTCATCCAACCTCTTTCTGATTCATGCCATGTCTTGACCTACACATATTTTATTATATTATATGGTTTTGAGAATACATGCATTTACCTAGGCTATAACTCTATGATGTATCTACATCTCAGGTCGACCATCCTGACCGGACTGCCCCAACACCAGAATGGCATGTATGGCCTGCATCACGACCTCCATCATTTTAACTCCTTTGACGGAGTCCGCAGTCTACCCAAGCTGCTACATGACCATGATATACGGACCGGTAAGCCCGAGTGTACAGTAGTTTGTGAAAGGAAAAAAAGATAATAATATTGATTCTTTTAAAAAGTAAAAAGTAAATATTATCATTAATAGAATATAATTCAAAAGTTGGGGGCGGGGGGGGGGGGGCATCGGACCCTATGACCCCGGTCCCTACCCCAGATCCGCCCCATAACAATATTCATAATTGTGGTCTTGGAATGGATTGGAGATCCATGCATGGTTCATTGGTACCGCGCTCAACCACAAGGTGGCATACTGAGCTGTGGGTAGGTGGAGGGTGGGGCACATGATACCTGCTATAGAGTTACGGCGCTCATGTCCGTGCAGCAAGGTGGTCCAGGTATCTACACTCAGCAGCCAAACAGAAAGGTACATCCGTACAGCCCACCTGGAGGATCATTTCTGTGTTGCTGCTGCAGGTGTGGCCTGGTGTATATTTCCAAACTCTTATGCAATCACCCGTTGTACTGACGTTGTGTGTATTGTGAGATGTGCAGGTTATACAATGTCATGTAATTGAATCCTGTTATACATAATGTATATCAGCACTCACATATCTATGAGTGATTGCCGTATAGCCATTACCACTATCTCGTGCGTAGACTATTTATAAGTTAATAAAGAAGTGTGTCGATTCAATTGTCATATTTATAGCCTCTTCTCAATATCATCTCCTAAAATTATCATTTTTGACATAATACACCTGTTTACAAACAACTCCGCTGGATCCTATGGAAATATCCATTTGAATAAGCTGATTACAACAGTGTATAACTGTTTGTAATTAACATAGCATAAACAACTCCTACAACCTATTGCAATTAGGCCTACTTATCCTACAGCTATATTTAAGATATATACACACAACCCAAAATAACATTGCATAACTTACTATGGCGTCTTTTGCTCTTGGTTTTGCCGTCCACGACAGTGACCTCCGGTAATCCATTCTCGGGGAGGACTTCCTCTTGGGCCGTATGTGTGCCATCGTCACCGTTAGGCTGCTGTTCTCTTAGGGGCGCCCCTTCTTTATCTGATAACTCTGAAACCAAAGTGAAAGAGACGTGAAAAATCAATTATAGATAAAATGACTATTGTGTCTGTCTCGGCTGTGCGGACCGACCTTATAAGCAGGGACGACCCTATGTTTCTTCAAGTTGAAGTTGAAAGAGGCATACTGTTAATTATCATGAGCACCTAGGTGATTGTCATGTCATTCATGTTCATTCTGCAATACTACCAACTAAGTAAATGATGCGCACATGTGTGCCTAATGGTGATAATTCTTCAGCAGTAATAATTGATACAAACAATGATATGCGTAGCCTTGCCGGGGAGAGAAAACGTAGGGTAGGCCTATTAGGATTGACCTTGTATTTCGTATCAAGGATTTAGGAGCATGAATGTAGCCTTTATGGGTAGAGATTTAATTGTTAATGCTGCATCCATGCCTCATAGCGACCAGGGACATGGCATATTAAACCACTATGTGCCATTTAAACATGTTATTGAGGTGTGAGTTAATTGATTTCTCCTGTGATCTTTTAGGAATAATTGGCAAGAAGCATGTGGGACCAGAGGCCGTGTACCCCTTTGACTTCGCCCACACGGAGGAGACGGAGTCTATTCTCCAGGTCGGACGGAATATCACCCGCATCCGTAACCTCGTCCATGAGTTCCTCGCCAATAATGATTCACGGTAGGGGTCCTATGTTATCATACTCTATGGTGAAGTTTAACCGTTAATAGTGTAATACTGCACTAGCATTATGTAGGCCTAAGTATCACATATCGAAAACGGCGTAAAGTAAGATTTTCAGCGCAGGTATTTCCAGAACTGATTCTTGTACCGAGAGAGTCAAGTATCTATGAGGATAGAAGAGCAAGCTTTGGCTCTCCATCAGTGTGTCTGGGAGGCGTCTGGGAGTCATGATGGCTCAGCATATTTTTCTGTGTATTTATACTTATATTATATTTGTGTGCGTGTATATATTCCTTTTCTCGTTTTTCTGTTGTTATACATTTATATCATCAGAAATTCCCTCTCCTCCAATTTTGCCTATATACATATCAAAGCCAATTAAGCAACAGTTTTGGTATTCTATCTCACGAAAACCCTAAAGATTTTGGTATAGATTCGGAATAGCCTACTTCGTAGAACATGTACACGTTATTATAAAGTGAAACAATAGGCTTAGCCAATGCTACAATTATAACAAGTTTCCTTTTTTCGAAACTTTTTCGAAAGTTATTTTGTATAGTAAAGCCAATGTGAAGATCCGGGATATAGCTGGGGATTTCCCATCTAAACGTTATGCATCTATTTATGTCCGCTTACCATCCCATCCGCAAGCATTAGTTGACCTTGGCATGTAACAGAAACATGACCTCACATGACCCCGTGTGACATGTGGCCTGAAGGTCACGTGTCAACACCTCTTGTGGTCCAGGATTTGTCCTCACACCTGCTGACAGTGTCATTCCCCAATGATTAATGTGATTGACCTCCAAATGAAGGGGAGGGCTTGAAGGAACCTGTATGCCTTTAATGCATTTAACTAGAAGGTATATAATGCATAATCATATTTATGGCGTTGGCATTAATGGTAACCATGAATCCCCATTGGATTGATCGGACAGATCCAGGCTAGGCTTCAATATATCTTTTCAATTCAATTCAACATAATTATGAGACTTATAACCAAGTCATTATTATCTTACATGCCGTGACAACTACCCATCACAGCCTTCAACTCTGTCATAACCTGCATTGTGCTCCCCTGAATCTAAATAGTATTATGATCAATGGTAATATGTACCAGGATTATCTTCATGCAGGAGTAGAAGCGGGGTCGGTTGCCCCCCCCCCCATGGGCGTGGCACATGCAGGAGGGCACATTGGCCATGGGCGGAGTGGGCAGAGGCTACACAATGTACATGCATTTATCAAAATCAAGTCTAAATCACCCCTGAAGCATAGCACATCTGAATAGAACATACAGAGACCCTATTTTCGCTGGGTTTCTTCTGGGGGATGGGGGCACAGGTCTCCTGGGGGGGGGGGTACTCAATTTTTTTTGACACGGGTGTGCGGCTGGCCCTTTGACAACCCATACCCTTGGTGAGGGGGATTTTGGTCAGAAGTGACCCTTGGTGAGGGGGTTTTGGTCAAAAGTGACCCTTGCTGAGGGGGATTTTGGACAAAAGTGCCTAGGTTTTAGCAATTTCCTACGAGGAGTCAGCCTTGGTGTAAGAATTTTGGTCAAAAGTGACCCTTCTTGCGAAGACTTTTGGCAAAATGTGACCCTTTTTCAGGGGATTTTGTTGAAATCTCCGAAAAGTGACCCTTGGTGAGGGGGATTTTGGTGAAAATTGACCCTTGGTGAGGGGGATTTTGGTGAAAAGCAGACCCTTGGTGAGGGGGATTTTGGTCAAAAAGTACCCTTCCCAGCCGCACACCTGCAGTGTATACAAAATATGCCGAGTGCCCCCCCCCCCGGGACAGGTTTCCTTGTCCTGCAGCAAGGGGAGTGGACGACAACCAGAATTGAACATATATTCATAACATAATAGATCACCAGTCCATGCGATATCACCTGCCCCATTCAGATGAATTCATGTGTTGAGCCTCTGTTATCATACGAGACAATAGCCTGCTTTGTAATTGTTTGCTTAATTAATGTGGAAACTCATTCTCAATAGTATATTGCATACTTCTGAATGAACAATGTTATGCATTGGCTATGTTGGTATATGTAGGCTATTATAAATACTGAATTACATATTCAGAGTAGGTCTATAATTAGATAATGTAGCCCTGTGCTAGAGATCGACTTCTGGCTGAGGATACAGAGCCACAAAAGGTGTGGTTACTTCATAGCTATACGCTACTTCCATAGACTAACATTGCTGATCGTATTTTGGATTTAACAGGTCACTTTCTTTATTCTCCTACGAGGAGTCAGCCTTGGTGTAAGAATTTTGGTCAAAAGTGACCCTTCTTGCGAAGACTTTTGGCAAAATGTGACCCTTTTTCAGGGGATTTTGTTGAAATCTCCGAAAAGTGACCCTTGGTGAGGGGGATTTTGGTGAAAATTGACCCTTGGTGAGGGGGATTTTGGTGAAAAGCAGACCCTTGGTGAGGGGGATTTTGGTCAAAAAGTACCCTTCCCAGCCGCACACCTGCAGTGTATACAAAATATGCCGAGTGCCCCCCCCCGGGACAGGTTTCCTTGTCCTGCAGCAAGGGGAGTGGACAACAACCAGAATTGAACATATATTCATAACATAATAGATCACCAGTCCATGCGATATCACCTGCCCCATTCAGATGAATTCATGTGTTGAGCCTCTGTTATCATACGAGACAATAGCCTGCTTTGTAATTGTTTGCTTAATTAATGTGGAAACTCATTCTCAATAGTATATTGCATACTTCTGAATGAACAATGTTATGCATTGGCTATGTTGGTATATGTAGGCTATTATAAATACTGAATTACATATTCAGAGTAGGTCTATAATTAGATAATGTAGCCCTGTGCTAGAGATCGACTTCTGGCTGAGGATACAGAGCCACAAAAGGTGTGGTTACTTCATAGCTATACGCTACTTCCATAGACTAACATTGCTGATCGTATTTTGGATTTAACAGGTCACTTTCTTTATTCTCATATTATTTAATTGTTTTACCATTGAGGTCTATATATAACATAGGGTGCTCAACATGTAGGTTGGCAGATGGTGCGTCAGCTGTGTCCACACGCCACCATCAGTTATTCAATATACGGTTTAGCCACTATATAACAGTGTATGTGAGGTATAGTCCTTTCCATGTGGAGTCCCATGTTTAAGACCGTACCATTTATACTGTATGTTGTCCCAAGTCTATCGCCATAGGCACCCATGCGTAAGCCTACAGTTACACATGGTTGCCTCCAGCGTATAATATACATTACACTCACCCGTGATTCCCTCACTCTGAGCCTGCTCCTGCTTCTGCTCCTGATGTTCAGTAGTGACCGCCATGTGGCTTAGACCTCCTCCAGGGTCCTCAGCTGTTCACTGTTCACTGCTAGTGGTCGACTAGCGGTATGTGAGGAGGCAGCGCCATGCAGAGACCACGGCCCTGTCCACCAATAGACACATGCTCCTCCAGTGCTGTATTCAGTACCCCCGATGTGGAATGGAGCATATCAGATTCCTCCTGCACTTGTAGTGGCGATGAGGAACATTTTGTAGTAATTATATCCAGACAGAATTAAATATATATTATCCCCCAGGGTGTGTGCCTGCAGTGTATTGCCCTTGGCTATGTGGGTTCTTGGGTTCCCTGGTGGCACTGGAGCTGCTGCTGCTGCTGCTACTACTGCCTCTGGTGCTGCTACTGCTGCTGTTGCTCCAGCATGCCCTGATTAACGCACTGAGGGGGAGCCGGCAGGACGACTGACAGATGAGCAGGAGCTTGGTGCTGCGAGACCAGTTCAGACCAGCCACCAGCTGGTATCCCCCACCCTGCCCCCCCCCCCCCTCACTCCACGTGGTGCTCAGAATGTTTGACTGATTACCCTCCACGAAATCCTTATACAAAGTAAAATATCTAATATTTTCAATTTAGGTGCACTAAAACCACTGCCCACATTTTTATGATAAAAGTCACTGGTTATAGAGTTATATTAATGTGGTTATTTATATACATTATACCCAGGACGTATGATTATTAAGTGAGAATAATGTAGAATGGTCACCAATTGATGATATCATCTTCTGATTACACTGTTTGATGGTATCACTTCTGGTATGCAAGATCGATTCTGCCTGCATAATGGTCACAGCAGTTATACAAAGTGCATGGATGCTGGTTGCTGAAGCACCACCCCCACCATGCCCACTGGATAACATTTAACTCATAATGTCATTGTATCATTCAAGGACATATACATTGTAGACGTAATGCCCTTGTTGAATTACTGCCACTGAGTTCCCGCCACTCCTCCCGCCAAAGCTCCGGAAATACAATTATCTCACAGTACGCTTATTTTAAGATTATGTTTCATACCAGGGTAAAAAACATTCTAAACAATCCATGACATGCTAACATTCGGACAAAAAAAATGGTATATGCGCTTATTAGAAATCTGCGCCAATTACATAAAACTTTTACTTTTTAGACTGCAGAGTAAAATGTCTGCTCCTTGAAATGTTTCCTATACAAATTACAATACTCTAGCCAGGGGAGGCAATTTAACGAGAGTCAGGCACTGCTGGACTATTGGAGTCTCGAAAAGAGTTTTGTTACCAGACTTTCATACCATCTAAAAATGCTGAACTCCACAAGAGTCCAGCTTTTCCTGACGTTCGTTAGAATGTCCGGTCCTGGAAAGAGGATTGTCTTAGAGCCTGTTCGAGGATCAGACTGGCCGTCACTTTTTTCTCTGTGTTCGTTCTTGCTATGGCTTAGGGAGTTGTATGTCTACTTTTGACATATACTGAGAGGAAAGACATTCTATAAATTCTGTTTGTGTCACAAATGAGCTGCTCCTATATCGAGCTCTCCATTTGCACCATCAAGGACGAATAGGAAGATAACCCTTTGATATACGTGGCCTATTATAGGCAATATGAGGCCTGATTGCTTTTACTGGTAGCGAATTTGATGATTTATATAATGGCGTCCTGTATCATATGTGTGCTGCACAGAAGAACTTGCTGCCAACCTTGTCAGAATAAAATGTGATATGTCTAATGTGACAACTGACGGAGATGAAAGTCATAAGGCAATCACACCTCATCCCAATGTTGACTTACATCATCATATATACACAGAGTTAAATTACACCTATGTAGGTCTGGATTTGATGTAGATGCCTAAGGTCACTAGATGAGGGGGTTAGTATAGCATAATGATAAATCATCATAGGAAAACTAAACCTCATGGGGATATCATGACCATATTGCCTACAGGGAAGGTCGTTATAATTACATACAAAGGACATATGCAATGTCACTTGGTGAATGACATCGTCTATATTATAGTGCATAAACAGCCTTCATGTAAAAAGCAGAAAAGGATCCCGGAAAAAAGAGGTTGTCTGCCCGAAATAAAATAACTCCCTTTGGAGAGAGCCCATCATAGCGAGTCCATCGTTGCTGCATGGACCCGTCCTCCAGCATCATCGAGCCTAACTACGTTTGAAATGCTGGACTCTGAAAAGAGGGTCTATTATTGCCTGACTCTTAAATGAGTCATTCTAAGGGCAAGGCTGCATGGATGCTATATCCATTTGGAAGGCTCCATTTGAAAAGGAGTCTGGCAAGGCGTACTGTGGACAGAGAGTTCAGCCTTGTCAGGCCGCTTTTAGAAAGGGGGTCAGTTTGGCGACGTGCCTGACTCTGGAAAGAGAGTTACTAGTAGGATGAAAACCATCAATACGCGCTTTTCATTTCTATAGCATAGACAGTCATAAGCTACATTTAGGCCTTACCCGGTATATTCACACATGATAAACAATCTTATACAAATCCACAAGTGATAAACCATCTTTGTCCTTGTGTCCATGAACTGGGGTAGTCTATGGTGAGTTGTGAGCATACGTCGCGAGCAGTTGGCAGGAAACCAGTATTTGGCTCGTCGTGTCGTTGATGTGACACACTGTCACATGAGCTGACTCCACCTATTTCAACTGGTTATGTATCGGCAAGGTCTACAGAGGACGTTTGTGGTCAGAGTGGTATACAAGTTTATTACATGGTTGATACGGCACACTCAATGTTAAATCTACTTGAGGTCCATACCTCACGCCCCCATGGAGTATACATACGGTCTATAACCAAACTCCATGGCCCTCAACGTTAAGGATTCTTCTTCATCTTCATCTTTTAAACAGTAAAAACATGTAATACAAAGTCCGGCAATTATTAATATAGAATTATCCAACATTAAGGGCTCACCCGATGATATCATAATGATATTTCTATCGTTATTTCCGATTTTTTTCTATTTCCGAATCATCTCTTAGAGAACATAAGAGGGCGTGGATTTTAGCACGAATGTGCCACAAGTATTCTGCCTCCAACTCCTCTAGTGGTGTCCACATTTCCCCACTGATCTCCATTGTTTTTCATGGTACATGTTTTTTCACTGAAAAAAAGAGAGCCCGACATCCATTCCAGATACCCACTGTGTTAAGTCATGATAATTGTGTATAATGTTGTGCCGGGAGTCAGTCATATACACACAGTCATACATAAATGTATAATGAGAGCATTAATCCGTCTATATAATGTCATTTCCTTGAATAGGCGCTTGTTCTGTGTAAATTTTAGCTAATAATAGGCCGGCATACAACATATTATGCTCTCTATAGTGAGTAATATTGACCTTTATCAGTATGAATAATGGTAATTATAATAAATGAACAGTGTACCATATAAGCTAACATATGGTCCACCTGTCGCATATTGACAAAGTACACCCATCGGTTTCTGGTTTCAATATGTATACACTATATTGTATGTGTATACGCCTTCTATGTGACATATGCATGTGTTTGTATTCCAATAGTAAACTAAATGCGACTATAAGGAGAAACGGATTACACTTCTATCCTCTACTTTTCACAACCACTGAATGCCTGTTGACAAGGCTCACTATGCTATTGGGTACCTTGGTTACCTGATCCCTTGGCCAATCAGAGGGCAGGGATCTAGTCTATGACATCACTTCCCAAATGCAGTGGGACACACTCTCACAGCAGAGTGTTAGATAAAGTCCTTATATGGAAACAGTCTTAGAGCAGATGTTTAGTACTTAGGAAAAAAGGGTGATGCATGGGGCCCCTTTAGTTTTGGTTGGGGCTTGTAGTTTGACACAAAGTTATGTCACATGAAAGGTACAGATAAAGTGGTTTCGACTTAAATGTCTCATCAGGTGTGAATTGTTAGAAATAATTAGTTTGATTAGTTCCTTATAATTATTTCTGATGATATGATTTAGTTGAACAAATAAATATTCATTTAGGCCATATTTGAGGTATTAGTTTCAAAATAGCCATGAAAATTAATACTGATCCAAGATTTGGGGTTTAGGATTAAATTCTAAAGTTTGTGCAGGAATGCATTTTAAGGGAATTTGGTCAGTATCCTATGTTCCGTGTGTTGCTAAGTGTGACTAAGTAAGGTACTGAGTGTTCATATGGCACTCTCAAACTGGTGTAGTTCAGTTTAAGGGAGGCCCATAAGTCATAGGAAATATGGACTAGGACTAAAATTGAAATTTTTTAGTCCATTGTGGCATAGAAAAAGCATAGGGCCTGGTGGTCGGACATTGTCGACATGAGTATAGTGTCATGTAGCTTCCTGACTCAGGTATGTGGGACCCCCTGGTTTTTGATCTTGTGATTTAACGGGTAATTGGGGGTCTGGGGCCTGAATCTAGATTAGTCTAGTAAGTTTAAGCCATTTGGTGTGATGCTGCAAAGACGGTGCATCCACCTTCTTTCCTCCAGGTTTAGTTCCAAGATCCCGGCTGGGGATCTTGGGGGGTTCTTGATAAAACTCAAAATTGTTATATCAAATCCGCTCCATCTTGATGGTTTTGCCGGAGGAGGGGGACAGTTGTTAAAGTGACGGCCTACAGGTTTGTCCCTGTTGTTGTCTATGTCCCCGCTGTGACCTTGGAAACGATCCATTAGTCGTTCCAATAAATAAATGCGACTATAATAAAGCATGGTTAGAATATTATGATTTCCGACACGTTTGGTTATGGCCTTCCCAGTAAACAAATGACGTTATACACCATTTTATATCGTTATATAACGTTATATGTCAACGTTTTTCTAAGGCTCTTTAATATAGAATAACGTTATGTAAAATTAAAAACGTTATTTTGACGTAAAATAACGTTTTCTTGTTAGCTGGATGTCGCTGGTTATGGGATACATATATATGGTATTCTTAGTATTTCAACACTGACTTTTGACCTTGGTAAACAAATCCCCAACGATTGTGCGAATCCTGATCAATTTGCAAAGCACGAGTATTTTGCATATCCCGGTTGCACATATTTATTGGAAAATGTGTACTCCATGGTAATCTAAAAGCCCATTCATCACCAATATGAAGTTCGATAACCAAAGAGTATAGTACTTGGATCCCATGGTCTAAATGGATATCGGGCCAATTAAATGTCTTCAAGATGTTAGCCGTAAGGCCCACATTACACACGTATAAGTATACTCTCAAAGAGTGTAGAGAAAATAGGGGCGTCCCTATAGCTAGTTTCTGATATACCTGACCTTGATTTTGGATTTAGGTACAATGAGTACGTTTGCACGATAACTAAAGAGATATAGATCTACATGCATTAGCCTTCTATACTTTAGTTAATCGTCCCATTGTTTACATAGACTCAGCTAAATGCACAAATGGCTTTATTAACCCTTTAACTAAATGGGAAGCTCTTGTGTCGTTCTAATGTATGAATGCAGCCCCTGGCGAGCAGTTCACCAGTGCTGCTGCTATATATATTGCGACCCTAGATGGGGTTGCTACAATCCCAAAGGAGTGGGTGCTATATCTGATCTGACCAATATCATAACACCTGCTTAATTAACCCCTCAAAGTGCCCTATATTGTAGACACCCTTCATTTATCTTCATGATACAGCCCTGGCAAAGCATTAAAGATTAAAGCTTTTAAGAGAAGTATATTGCCGCTGATCGCAGTTTGTGACTGGTGTGGGTGGTCTGTTCTATAGAGCTGCTCACTTTAGCTGCCATCATTAGTCAAATTACTTTGCTCTCGATGACTTCTCATAGTCTCGTTGTTGCCATCTCATTATTTCTGTCCTAAGAAATTAACTCAATATCAGCTCTGTGTGAAAGGCATGACGATATACAAAACACGCCGATATACAAAACAAAATTAGGTACAAGACAATAAAGCAAAAATGTCCATGTTTACATCGATGAAGTAGGCTTAGGTATGTAAAATGTAGAATATAAAATATGGAAATCCCTACCTCTCTCCCAGGGTGCTGTTTCTCCGCAAATTTGCGGATGTCCGCAAATTTGCGGATGTCCGCAATACACATTCCATAATTCCATTTTTGGAGAAAATGATCTAATGATGAATCCGGGTTTTTTTGGTACTTAAGCATACAAAAACGGACCTCCGTTTATATTTGCGGACATCCGTATATATTTGTTGAGCTCCATAAATGTATGGAGAGTGTATTTACGGACGTCCGCAAATTTGTGCACGTCTGTAAATTTGTGGAGAAACACCACCCTGCTTAGATCGTTTGATAACTATCAAATGAAGCAGCCTTTGTCAGTTTTGCCAATAACACAGTGATACTATTGGCCTACATTTCCAGCACATATCAGATCTCCGAGAAATATACTGTAGCTTACACGCATTTTCATTTTCTATTCTATAGGGGTTATCTGGTATATCTTGTATTTTTTATGTACCCCTTGATGATCTTATCTATAAGACATTGTGCGAAATAAAAACATAGTTATAGTAGCCTAGTAGTACATTAACCTGTCAAGGTTGTTTATCCGATCAGAATGTTATCTGATCTAGAGCAGTGGAGAGGGGGTTCACTGTTTGTCCCCTTTGTCTGCTTAATAATTTGGATCAAAAACATTGCCGTTGTCCAGATTTTAGGCCAAGCTCGTGTGGATTATATGTTACTGTCGTTGTCATACATCGAAATAGTATTTCAGTTCCCAAACACAGTTATTACATTGGTCATTCCTCAGACCATTTCCACATATTAAAGAGCGTCTTGCTTATGCGCCTACTGTTGTCCATATTAGGTTATGAGTTTTTTTTCTTTTCCAAAATGTATGTAGGTCTACGCGAGGGCTACAATGCATTTGTCAATACATACAGTTAACATTTTAAATGGTAAACTACTCTTTTTTTTGTTTCACTGATATTGAGAAGCATCATGTCATACAAGGGAAATTCTCCTCAGAAAAAAAGAATTTGAAAGTGCAGCTTGCATTTTTTAAATCCTGATAATGCTTACTCAGAGATTCAAAGTTAGGTCATATTATGATTCTTGCAATAGAGTGTTTTTATTTTGTAAATCGTACTCCGAGGCATGTGAATCCATAACTCATGTTTGCATACTACTTATATTACAGACTGAGCGGATGGCGATGACACTCATTGACAGCCTGATAAAGATTGACATTTCCATATACTACTCACATTTGGATGTATTGATCACGGTATAATGCACAGTCCGTGTACAATGTGTGTATAAAATGTGAGGAAATCAGCTACATTATCTATAATCGCTCGGTACACCCATAAATCTGGAACAAGATAAGATTTCCCCTGGAGAAAATTTACAGTTCTAGTCACGTGTCAAAATGTCTAATTGCGAGCCGATAGATTTCTGGGGTGGCCAATTTGTCCAGCCAAAAGCCCTGTACACCACCTATACTATATTGTAGCCTACTCCTAGTTTGCCATATTATTCACCGACCCACGTGTTTTAACTAATTGCAGGCCCTTCTTCCTCTATGTGGCGTTCCACGACCCCCATCGCTGCGGCCACACCCACCCTCAGTACGGTGCCTTCTGTGAGCGGTTTGGTAACGGCGGGCCGGGGATGGGCGTGATCCCAGACTGGGACCCGGTCATCTACCTCCCCCAGGACGTCAAGGTCCCTTACTTCACACAGGACACCCCTGCCGCCCGGGCCGACCTGGCCGCCCAGTACACCACCGTCAGCCGCCTCGACCAAGGTAAGGCACCTCCAGGGGGACTAACCCTCTAAGGGCAGCATGTCGCTAAAATATCATATTGGTAGTTATGATCCACCAATACAGCCCGGGCGAGTAACTCGCCGGGGCTACATTGCTGCATCATGTCGACCCTTCGGAAGTGTCACCTTCGTGATGCTTGAATGCAACACTGGCGAGTCATTCGCCAGGGTTGCATTCATGCATCATGACGACCAAGGGCGTGATATATGCGTTTATGCCGATAACGGACACAATGCATTAAAGTACTTTCAAGTTGATACCATTTCAAGTTGATACCATTTACATACTTGTAATCGTGTTGTATAACACAACCATAGTGATATATGAATCGTCATCTGCACACGTTACCAGGTATCGGTCTGGTGCTGGAGGAGCTGTTCTCTGCTGGGGTGTCGGATGACACCCTCATTGTCTACACGTCAGATAACGGCATCCCCTTCCCGTCAGGACGCACCAACCTGTGGGACCCCGGCATGAGGGAACCCTTCCTCATCTCCTCCCCGGCACATCCTCACTCATGGAAACAGGTTGGGGACGTTTTTAACATATTTAGTGTAACCCTTTAAGGGCCGCATAGTGGTGTAATGCACTATGCCGTATGTCGCTTTAATTCATGAATACAGCCGTGGCGAGCCTACTAAGCTAGGGCTGCATTCAAGCACATGTCTACCCTATGGGGCTCAAACACTCATAAAGAGTTAGCATGATGCATGAATGCAGCCCTGGCAACCTTAAAGCAATATGCGGCATTTAACGGGTAGTATTAGAATGTGGATGCATGTGATCCCAGTTGGGCACGACAAATATCTGGAAATATGATTGAAGGTTTTGGATGAGAAAATGATGGGCAGCCTGTATTACATAACATTATGTATTTCTATTATAGATTTAACAACCCTCTGGTATGCATAAATATTATCAATTTTAGCAGTGTGAATACAAAACTAATCCTTTCGACATTGATTGGTATTTCAGAGAACCGACACCCCGGTGAGTCTGCTGGACATCACCCCGACCATCCTGGACTGGTTCTCTGTACCCTACCCTACATACGGCATCCTGCACCGCCGGCAGCCGGCCACACTCACCGGTCACTCCCTCCTCCCCCTCCTGAGCACCTCAGAGCAGCTCACTGGGCACAAACTAACTCAACATACAAAATCTACCAAAGATAGTGTATCTAAGCAGAACCGAGTCGATGCGAGCAAGTCGGTTAACAGTCGTCGGACGATATTCGCGAGCCATAACCTGCATGAAGTCACCATGTACTACCCGATGCGAGTCGCTCGAACTGAGCGCTATAAGGTCATCCACAATATAGCTGCTCCACTACCTTTCATGATAGACCAGGATTTCTATCTATCCCCATCATTCCAGGATCTGCTGAATCGCACGCGGGACGGCCGACCGCTTCACTGGTACAAGACGCTGAGGGATTACTACAACCGGCCTCAGTGGGAGCTGTATGACTTAACCACTGATCCTATGGAGACCAAGAACCTGGCCTCTGATAAAGGACACAGCGGGGTGCTCACTTTACTTCAGCAGGAGCTCTATGACTGGATGAATAGCACGTATGACCCCTGGTTGTGTGCCCCTTGGGGAGTCTATGAGGGGTCAGGGGCTTACAAACAGCACCCGACATGCATGCCCCTCAATAATGGCCTGAGTATACCTCAGTACTTCCTGAAGCAGGAACTGTGATAAGTCTATACGCGGTATTATATTATTAGCATTGTTATCTCTATAGATTTAATAGTTGCCAAAAGAACATACCGGTAGTGATAAAAGGGGGAAGTATGAACATTTTCTTGAACACCAGTGCAATAATGCATTACTGTTATAATGCATTTCTATCTTATGATTATTATTGCCGAGACTTTCAACTATGTGCGTTATTTTAGCTTCAAATGTGTATTAAGTTAACGACATAAGGGTTAGTTTGGATCTGTCACCATTCCATACATTTTCTAATGGCAAAGATGGCCGAGGTTGGTTTCCATAGAATAAGAATGTTACAGCTGAATTCATGGTGCTAAGCAGATATCTTGATACGTTACATTTTCAAATAAAAATACATGATAATCTCGAAATATTTGGCGTCATATTATTCAAAGAAAATTTAACAGTAAGTGACACATTGTTTGACATGTGGATGATTTAAGAAATGTTTATTATGATACGTGTGACCGTACATGGGTATGTTATTCTACAAATATAAATGAAGATGCCACAACCGCACATTACAGAGACCCGCCTCCCAAAACGTGGACATTGCATAGGCCGACACATAACATTATCTACATTCGTTTTAACAGCACAACTCAAGAAGCATATCAATATCCCCCTTTCTTGCAGTTTTTTTTTTTGTAGATTAGTTACATTCGATCATCATATATACTAGTATATTAATAGAGGCGGAATAAATAAGTTGTTATAGCAATAACATCATTGATAACAATAAGCAATGAATTTGATAATCATAATAATTAATAAATTTCATCAACTTTGAGACTCATTTCATGGTAGGGCATGCCTACTGGACGGAAATCGATTTCGGATACTTAATATAAAGTGCAAAAACGTAACCCTTTAAGGGCCACATATTGCTTCAATGTGCTATGTATGCATGGAGGCAGCACTGGTGAGTTACTCGCCAGGGCTGTATTCGTACACAATAATACATAATGGTTCGGAGGAGTAAAGTTATTTCAGAATAATACAGTCTATTCCACACATCCCATTGGACCTAATAATTGTCCATACATCTATACACAAAGGGAGTATAACTGATCTATTAAAATCTTTGATATAACATGGGAGAAAACAGTTGTCCTATACATGTATTTGGACTTTGGCACTAGACATCTCTATGCGTTTTGGCTTAACTTTATGATGACACATTTTAAGCGACCTACGGTAGTAAGTCCTAGAATACCAGGGTGCCAGTATCGCCCCATACCGAGATATGAGCTGCCCCCTGTATGTAATACATATGGAATAACCTTAAGACTTTACCCTTTCAGGGCTGTTAATTCATTATGACGGCAAATGAAACTGAGGCATTATCCTGATGATAAATGGATAACTATTGAGAAATGGTTACACGGCAGCAAGCACCAGCGCCACCTAATGTTGATTAGACGAACCTGTTGAGTTGCACGGTAGGTTTCCATTCTGCGTAGCGACATTTGTGCTATTAAAGCCGTAAATACTGGACCAACAGTTAAGAAACTGTTAGTAGCCATTGTCCGGGTTAAGGAATGCTGCGTTTGTTCAATAACAGATGGTAGCACATTTATAGTTAAGATCTGTATAGATACAAACACATGGATATACTGCATGTTCATGTAAATGTACGTTTATAGCAATGGTGTTCAATCACATATATAATTATTGCTATCTATGCTCTGTAACCTCTCTTGACTCACCAAAGATAATACTAATGATCTATTCGTTGTCACTCTGGAATCATTAAAGCATTAGCATCTTTATATACATTTATCTAACGGTAAAGATAAATACACACACTATTTTGCACCTAAATAAGCTCGCATTTTAATTGAGCGTCCTACCTTATTGATTGTTACAGCACCAAGTAGTGGTTTATGGACAATGCGCACATGACGTCACCCGTAATAACCGTAGCATAACACATTGGGCATCTTTTATATAATCCTGGTGATAAAATCTGGTAGTTTCTGAATGAAAATCAGATCCAATAGATCTACTAGTGCGGTGTGTGCTCTACATTTTCTTAATCATTTCTAATGTCATGACTCCTCAATTTGGGTCAGGTTGCTAGCTACAGTAATTAAATGGGGTGTCAGTTGTGTGGATAGACGACTAAACAAATGGAAATATACTATTCTATAGTATTAAGCAAACTAACAGGTAGTGACATTCAGTATTAGATAACTACATAATGTATATATGCGTGTCATCAGACACATATAAGTCATGTACATCAAACAATATTTAATATACACACATCACAGAATAAAGTGTTAAAAGATCATCCTAAGTCCTAGCTGTATAAGTATAGGTAATGACATGTAACATTATATCACCTTTGATATTGAAAAGTAAAGAGAAACCTTTGTTCAGAGCCAACAAACCTGACCTTCAATATCTTTGGAAGTCGGCTGTTGACAAAATCACGGATTAGGTCCTCGATTACCTTAAATACCCTTTTTACATGTTTATCTTTCTTTAGAGGACTTTTGAAATTCCCTATTTCCACGGAATTCTCTGACCACTTGCATCTAACGATCTCTGCTCAGATAAACGTATCGTTGTTATGCTATTTGCATCCCTAGAATATAGCTGAGCAACCATGCAATGGTGACTATCACTAAACGGCTCTGAATCGCCAGTTCTTTCAGACACTTCTATTACTTGACCTCAACTAATGGTCGACAGAGGGTCAGGTAGTGAAGGGTGAGCGTGTGACGTAGGCCTGGATAGCGTTAGTAAGGACTGAGGCGCGTTGTGCATCCTCATCCTTCATCTGTTTGATTTCTGACTCGCGGTGTCGAAGGGTCTCGGTGAGATGAGAGATTTGTGCACCCTTCTCGTCATTCATTTGTCGGTGCTTGGCTGATAACTCTGGAATTGTATTAAAATTGAAATTCAATCTTGGCTACTTCTTGTGTTAAGTCAGATAGAGGGTTGTTTTCCCTATAAAGTGAGATATTACGTTATTTGGAGCTATAAATATTGAGGATAGGGATTCTGCTTAAAATACCCCTAAAATTACCAGGGGTACAATTTTGGTTCAATCTAAAGTAATTTAATTGGTAACCTCAACCGACCTGAGAGTTCCTTCTCTAGCTTGTTGATCTTGTCATAGAGTTCAGCTTGTGTTTGGCGCTCCGTCTCCATTTTCTGGATGCGTTGATTCATCTCAATCCGCACTTTGCCCGTCTCCGCTAGCATCTCATTGTTCTTACCAGCCAGCTCCTATCAAAAGTACCAGAAACTTACCAGTTAGCATAAATACCGTCACATTTGTTAGTATCTCTTATCTAATCTCTGACGGTAATAGCAATCCTTATTTATTACAGAACATTTTGAAATAATAGCTTTCATTTTGCCAACTTTCTATAGAAAAAGGGGGAAAAAATTATTTGTTGCACAATCTGATCCCAACACTTGACCTATTATCTCAGCATGGCTAAACAATGGGAAACAATAATCAATCAAAAATATTAGGCATTTCATTTTATATCATTGTTGTAGTAACAATTCTGTATACTTGGAGACGGTGCCATTGCATAACAGTTATGTCCCCCCCCCCCGGAGGTGGTCACACTCCCCTCAACTATTATGTAACTTTAGTCCACATACCCCCCCCCCCTCATAACCCGCACGTGCCCACCTAATTTACTGACCTCGCTGACCATTCCCGTTTCTGGACACCCCCCCCCCCCCCTCCACCACACACACACACTGATCCACCCCCTCTCACCCCACCACCCTGCCACCCCCTCCCCCCATGTAGTGGTCAGTGCAAGGGGGGGGGGGGTGACAAAATCCGGCGGCGGCATGGTCAGACCTATGGCGGGAGCGGGGGGGGGGGGCAGAGGGGTGACGGGGTACACCACAGGCCGAATGAGAGCCTTCTGGTAGAGATGGTCGGCAGGGGGTTGGTAGTATTACTATTAGTGCTACCAAACACAGTACATAAACTTACTACTGCAAACGCACAGTATACCCCAGAGATATCTACTGGCTTTACATAACACTACAGGTCTAAGTCTAGGTGCCTCGATGATCGGCCCATACGAGTGTCAGGCCTTACACTAATACTACCAACCCTCTGCCGACCATCTCTACCAGAAGGCTCTCATTCGGCCTGTGGGGTACACTGCCGCCTTCCAGACTTGCCGACGCGGCGTTCCGGCTCAACAACCCTGACTTTGAACAAACAAACTAGGCCCAAAGGAATGGTGATCTAAGGATCAAAAGTCCTTATTAAAATAATTAAAATGTAAATTTCATTTTAAAAGGATGTGGTTCCGGTGGATCTCATCTACATGCTGTCTGAACAAATAGATGATATCTATTTGGAAAGTATGTATAAAATGCAAATCCAAAGGGTGCTACATCAAAAAAGAGTTCACCATTCAATTCAGTGCTATAACAGTGAATTTTCCCCATTTTTTGCCACAAAACACTGAATAGCACCAAAAACTGAATGAAAATGGGAATATTTGAAGACATGTCCAGATAGCTATACATGTTGTGCACACAATGGTAATTCTGAAAATCTTGAAATGACTTTGCATCAATGTGTAATTTGCTCACTTAGGTGATCAAACCACCTAGATCCAGGATCAGACCTCAGTGACTAGTAAAGAAGGTGCCATTCTCTATAAAGATACAACACTATAAAGACCAATGGCACCGTCTAATAATTGGACTCTTTTGCCCTGACATGAGTTGTGTGAAAAATAATTGAATAATATCAAATTAATTTGTTAGACTTACATGTTGCTGGTCCTCTAGCCTGTGCTTGGCGGTCTCGTTCTCCAGTACCAGGTTGGAGTTCTTGGTCTGCAGGTCTGTGATGGTGGTGCTGAGGTGGGTGGCGTGTAGCTGCAGGTCGTCCTTCCCCGTCTGCAGCAGCCGGATCTTCTCCTCCAGCTGACGGCACCGCTGGTCCTGCCGCGAGAGGGTATTGTGTGGTTAGAACTAGTGTATCATCATCTCACGTATAACCCGTAGGTTGTACGCAAACCAAAGCTTAAGTGCGGGTTTATATAGGATTCGCGGGGTATTTTTTAAGATGGAATATAACAGCCAGTTCCGTATTGTTCTGGGGTCACATGTTCCTAGCACTTTTTATTTTTTAATTATTAGAATATTCTAAATACATCACCTGGGGGGAGTTTTCTGGTGTTATTAAGACAACCACTGTGTGGGTGGGCTGACACAAAAAAAGCTGCAAGTGTTATGCACAATGTATGAAGTGTTTGTTTTAATATAAATACCAGTATTATGGACATACCTCTTCTGCCTTGATGCGTTGTTTGGCCATCAACAGGTGCTCTTCCGCAGTGAGCTTCTCGGCCGTGATCTGGTTGCGGAGTCGTGACGCCTCTTCTTCCATCTCTATCCGGTGGTGCTCCAGTTTGGAGATACGGTCCTTGAGGACACGCTCCGATTCATCCGCCTCGTGCTTCACTCTGTTTATCTATGTTTTGAAATGAAAAGTTGGTTGTTATACATAAAATCTACAAAAATCTCATCGGCTGCAACCAAAAGTCTGAAATGAGTATATTCTGTTTTTTTTTGGAATTTTCGAGTTCCTTCTTGTCAATTCAAAAAACAAAGTGATTGTTTTTTCTCTCAAACACACATTCAGTTTATATTAAACCAAGGTCGGTTTTAACCGAAGTTTACCGCATAATCTATACAAACAAAATATGCATATAAATGTGGAAAATAAATTTTCCAAAGATGTTTGACAGTAAACACGACTTAGAAAAAGACAAAAATCAGATTAGTGTCCTACAAAAGTATCACCAAGTCATGTAAATCTGTAAAAGTTTGTGCTATTTACTAACTACAAGTCCAAAAAATGTATTTCTAATTTGATAGTATCTACTACTGGTTAAATAACAAAAAGAGAGAGACATTACAATAGAAACACACCGTTCAAAGAAAAAAGGGGAAAAAAAGCAGTACTACGGACTGCTGCTACAGTCGGCTCAACATGTAAAAGCTGGAAGCGGGGTCTCTCCACTCTTCTACTGGAAAACGAAATTTCCACCGATACCCCAAACAGATAAATTTACCTGAGGGAAGTCCATATCCACTAAAGGGTAGACACTGTATCACACAGGAAATTGGGGGAAAGAATTTCAAACTATCAATTCAAATCAACTGTCCTATCAAAGATTCTTAAGACCTGTTGATGAATTATATTCAAGAAGGACTACCTAATCTAACCACAACAGGTTGAAAATGAGGGTCCTGACAAAAAAAAACATAACAATCGAATTTCCTGACTCTAGACTTTTCATATCCTAAAATGACCCTTTTCCCTGACCATATTTACCGTAAATTGTAATATAGCACAAGTTGCTCAACATTTTCACAGGATTTCACCCCCCCCCCCATACTTTTTGTATTTTGTTATACTAATTTTCTTATTCTCATTTCCCTTGACTTATGGCAACATTTCAAAAGATTCTCTGACTCTCATGATATGCCCTGATCTGTGAAAACTCTGGATACTGCATCCTTAACCCTGATTTATTTCATGATCCATGATTTCAGTTGTAAATACACTTGTTAAATGTCACATGCAGGCTGATCACGATGTATGTAAAGCTACTGACCTCCTTTAGTTTCATCTCCTCTGCGTCTCGACACGCCTCCTTTGACCTGTGTTTCTCTGCTTGGACCTTCTCTGAAATTCATAATATGTACTGTCTCAACCTTAATTGTCTTATGAACATAAGAACAAAACAGATATATTCCATTGGTGCGAAGTTTTAAAATTGCTGTATCATTATTACACATACATAAGAAGTGGTTAAATGATACCCAAAGAAATCCAAGCACACAAGTTTGATGACCTACCTTCAAACTGGGCGGCCTTGAGTTGGCTCTCGGCCCCGGCGTGTGTGAGCTGCTCTTTGAGCGCGTAGATCTGCTCCTGCTGAGACCGTCCCTTGGCCTCCAACTCCGCCACTACTGACATTAGGGACAAGTTCCGCTCGTTCAGCTCCAGAATCTCCTTGTTTAACCGCCCCTCAACCACTGCTCGGTCCTATGTAGGCAAATAAAAGGTATTAGATATTACTAGTTAACTTCAAAATCGAATTATTAATTGTTTTGCCTTTTCAGTATTGATTTTATCAGTATTTGTGCTTCAATCATTTACATTACACTATGCAGAGCAAGAATAGACTCATAAATGGAGATCATTGTTAATGCCAGGGTTCTCCCCACACTGCAATGACACCGGCGGGCCGCCGGCGTCGTTTTCACTAAATTAGCCCAGAATCTCCGCCGGCGTCATTTTAGCTATCTATAGGTTTTTGAATTTTTAAAATCCATCAATTAGAACCAAAGTTATTCATATTTTAGTAAATTTTTTTTCAAAAATAAGTATATAAATTTGAGTACTTTTTTCGAAGTGAATATATATCCATCAATTGAAATCCAGGTTACTGTAAACGTATGTATTTTCGCGCATTGATATTTTCGCGATTTGCCTAGAAAGTACATGTTCACATGTACTTGAATTCGCAGATTTTGGCATATGTTAGTTATATAGGACTATATTAGATAAATATTTGCGCTGTACATATTTTCGCGATTTTGATAATCCGCGAAAATCGCAAAATTAAAAACAGCTCGAAATAACACACGTTTACAGTAATCCCATTTCAAGGCGTTCGCTATGTCGGCTCGCGAGGCTTTTACGGTATGATTTTTGAGTCTGTGGAGAACCCTGAATGCGCATACCCGATTGACCTTTCTGTTTGGTTTCATAATCACTTTAGAAACTTTCGAGGGGAATGAAACGAGTATTCTATTAAATATTCATTTTATCATGGAAATCATTAATTAAGCAATAATGATGATGTACCTCTCGCTCCCTCCGCAGTTCACTTTGGTTGAATTGTGCCATTTCGTTCTGGTCGTCTCGTGCCTTTTGGAGCATGGATCCAAGCTCGTTGATCTTTGTCTCCGACATCACCAGTTCAGACTCAGTCAGTGACAATCTGATCCACAAAAAGACAGTACAAAACCAAACCTATAAGGACACGAACAGAAAAGCAGTAAGAACGTACGATATGATGGAAAAGGTGAAATTGCTATTAATGACATATTCCTTACTACTCTTTGATCAGAAGTTGGGTAGATACCATTAGCTCTTCGGATTCATAAAATTAGTAAATAGGCAATTACAAAATACATTGTAGATATTCAAAAAGTCAATGTGCATCATGCACCGTTCACTCACTTGGCTGCTAGGTTATTAAACTGCATCTTTCGATCCTCTAAAGCTTCATGAAGCTGCAGTATCCTACCGTTCTGTGACCTGCAAGGTATACCACATATAGTTTAACATTTGTAAAGTATATATTCAACCTTTTTAATACAAACCTCTATGATGCTTATAGGTACAAACCATATGATTCAGGAAATGGACGCAACTCCCCCCCCCCTCCCCCCATCAGATATCACCTAATGAACGAACCAAGCTGAAGCCAAAACATTGTGAGATCATCGTGAACTTTTAAAGTAATGAAGAACATTCTCATAATTTGTTGTTGTACCGTAAGTTTATTACCCGCATCTCACGACCAGCTGTACCCAGACTTTGAGAGAACGCGATAACTCGCGCTGGGATGCTGAAAATGTTCACTTTAGTACTGTAGTATAATTCTTAAACCCCTCATTTAGAGGACACATTTTAGTGACCTGGCAAAGACAAAGTTAAGGAAATAACACATAGCTCCAAAATGACTGCCAAATAAATGCTCGCAAGGTATCTATATACATAGCTCTTATGCTTACTTTGTTGAATTCCTAAGTGCTGCTTCTTGTCGATCCATCTTGTCCAACATGGTGGAAATCTAGAAAAAGAAACAAATTATCGATTTCAATTGCAGAAAAATCTCATACAGAACGTAAATTGTGTTTCAGATATGGCTACCCGAATTATCGGTGCCCAACTCAAGTTTACATGGGACTCGAACTGTCAATACATGATGATACATGTTCCATATTCCACTACCTATGCGTATTCTTTACACAATGTTTGTATTACCTTGGTTTTCATCTTGGTCTAGTAAATCATCACATTATAAACGGTCACCTCTTGACTCTTAATTTAAGGGGCTTTGCTCTCCTAAAATCACTATACAGTATGAAGTAATTCACATTTATTCACTGCCATGACTTACTTCTTCAGTCTTTTCCCTTTTCAGTTGTTGTATTTCTCGGGTGAGCATTTTCTGTCGTACTTGCCCCTCGTTCAGCAAGCTATCCTTCTCAGAGTTATGGTCCACAACCTTTTCTAGAGACAAATTAAGCGGAATATATCAATATACCTGATCTCAACCATTCTATAATTTCTACAGTTTGAACCAAATACATTGAGGAGCGATATATACTGTATTTGAGAAGCGATGGTCCTTCTTTTGAACTAAGAATGTACCTAATCACGGTTACTGTTCTACACCTTCCTTTCGAAAAAGAAAATTCTACATACATCGTATTTAATTTGACTAATTTGACGATACAGATATAGGTATAGATTAATTAAACCTTTCTTAGTTATCTATCTATTATATTGTATCCTATTACATAATTAATGCTTACCTATGGAACGTAGAACATCGTTGGGGATGTTGTTGCCTGCTAGTTCTAGTTTGACAATGTTCTTGTTCTGCTCTAAGGCACTCAAAATAGCGCGACCTCCGAGGAGTCCAAAATTATTCCAGCGTAAATCTTCAAAGTACAGAAAATGGAAACCAAATTGATTATGTTATCATTTTTTCACAGGACAAAAGCAAATTTCATAAATGTGACTACTAATCAACTTTAACATCCGAGAAAAATATTCCTCAGTACAATTAGTATTGCAGAAATAAAATATTGTGGTGCTTATTTTTGGAAGATCAATCAGGAAAAGGTTACATTTCAAGCATCTCACCTAGCACGCGGAGTGCAGTATTCCTTTTGAGGGCTGTGCAGAGCTCCTGCGCACCGGTGTGCGTAATCTGATTGTTGCGCAGGTCGAGCAGCTGAAGGTGCGTATTAGAACCGAGCCCCTCACAGAAGACACCAAATGGTGTCTCTAACATCCCCGCACAGTTCCACTCTAGACACAAACTGAAAGGTAGATAGATATGGAAGTTGCAGTAGATTGGTCAGATCAGGGAACACTGCCATAGGACTTGTGTTTGTTGTTTATAGATCTAAAATAGTATAGAAGTGCTTTGGCAAAAACATGGGTATTTATTGAAGAATATCAAATCTAATTACTTTTTTATCATCATTATTTAGTCTCTTTTTACAACTGATTTAATTATAATAGAGAATACTACGGGTACCGTAGTCCATGTACTACACGTATATATGTACCTGAGTAGTCGTTTGTTGTCCCGAAGCATCCGGCCGAGGGATTCCACTGCTGTGCCTCGGATGTTGTTACCCTAGCAACCACAAA
Source organism: Harmothoe impar (assembly GCA_947462335.1). Classification (NCBI taxonomy): domain Eukaryota; kingdom Metazoa; phylum Annelida; class Polychaeta; order Phyllodocida; family Polynoidae; genus Harmothoe; species Harmothoe impar. Next base: position 58,186,454 of record OX381709.1, on the reverse strand, counting down.
TTAATAACATAATTTTATTGACAATCGAATTTTCACTCTTAATCTTCACTTTTAACTACCATTTCTCTTATCATTTTGACTAAATGTTTCACAGTAACCGCCTGTTCTAATACAGTAGTGGGTGGGTCGGTGATGGTGTTGAGCAAACACACAACCAGGTCATCTATTGATCCTTATCGCAAATAACACAGGTTGAGTGTGCTTGTGTGCAAACACAACACAACAATCCCTCGTGCAGGTCATAACCTTATTCATAATATACGTTACAGGAAATTGAAAGAAGACCTGTGTAATGCCACTTTAAAAGACCTCTTGTCGAGTCTCTTGTCAGACCTACATCGTCCCTGAGTTAGCTCCTAGCACATATATAAAATGTCCTCTTGATATAATGGATATTTTATTAAGCTACTTAGACAAAACTTCAGAATTAGAGAAGACAGGAATATGGTTACTCTTTGGTGTGTGAGGGGAGTCGTTGAGAAGAGGGGGAATGGAGCACAACGGAACAACCATGACCGTATAGTTTTATGATAAGTCTACATGATTGACCCCTTATCTATCCAATAACGCACAAGGTGGTGATATATGACTTACCTTCATGTCAAGCTTTTTACACGCCACATTAGTCGCAAGTCCTTGAGCCAGGGCACGCACACCTTAAATAGGACCATTTTTGTTATCAACACAATATAACCTTCATATCTCTGTTGTTGTGCCCTGACAAAAGTGCCCGTCCCCTTTAATATATCGATGTAATATGATTTTATTTCATATACATGTATATGTATCGGTAGATACTCTTATAGGCACTCGATGAAAATGAGTCTCTGTGAGATAAAATTTCAGAATATGGTGAGATTATTAGATTATTACTATCAAATTTCCAAAAATGTAGACATTTACATATTTCATACATTTCTCGAGTATGGTATCATCACTAGCTAGAATCCTACCTTCATCTGGGAGCATGCAGTCGTTGAGTCTGACCTCGGTGAAGGCGCGGTCAGTGGTCAGCACCTTCCCCAGCACGGCGCACGTCTTAGCGCCCAGACTGTGGGTGGACAGGTTTAGTAGCGCCCCGCCCTTACAACTCGTCTGCTGGGCACTGAAACCAAATTGAAATTATATTGAAGATACTTAATTATCACTCTCTGTTAAGACTAAACCAGTGCATTTGGCGCCGAATGGATATGCACATGTCTTGACAGGTGTTTAATTAGGATATGTAGATCTAGATAAACAGTACATACGCCTTGATTTGTCCCAAAACGGATTCCTGTGGGTCGACATGGTTATCCTTACACAGGCGCATGTACACGTGTTTGAAGTCTTCCACCATTTTGTCTCCTTCTGTAAAAACACAAGAGCTATAACGCAATGGAGTTCCGTACCAGTAGTAATTTTTGATACAGAGTTAATATGCCTTGCTGAAAAATGACAGTCGCTGCCAAAGGCTTTGGTTCTGATTTAGCCCCAGGCCCCTCAGCCCCTATCTTTCCTATGTACAGTTTGGGAATAATATATAGGCCTATCTACTATAGCCATAGGCTCTTGGCAAATTTTGGGGAGGGGCTAAACATTTTCACCCCCCCCCTCCTTTGTGAGGGGGGGGGGCTTTTTCTACGGCTACGGCTACGCCACTGAAGAACTGCCCTCGGCCTAGTGAAGATAACATCCCAGACTCACTTAATTTTAAAGAAACTAGCCCTCCCTACTTCAAGTTCAAGTAGCCTAGATCTAGACTCTACTAGTCTCTAGTGTGGTAGACAGGTAGTGCTTGATTATAAGTTGATACACTTTTAATAGTTCTGTTCAACGGTTGGGTGTCTCACCCCAGGCCACACATAAAGCACCCATCGAAATGGACAACTTCAACCTGAACCATGGACCATGGCTTTAATATTTGTTCCTTGGTCTTGGACCGGGGGCGGGGTCTTGAGCTGAATGAGGCCTGACTCAGGCTGAGTGAGAGAACCTGCACGGACAGAACCTGACGCAGTGAGGGAAGTTTTTGACAGTGCCACGCGCAAAATACGTGCATACTCATTGCTCTAGCGATAATTGGACCAAATAGAACATCCCCATTGTTCTTTGTAATGAGCAGTTTCTTTTGGCCTGAAAATATAGTAGTGTACATACCGAAATATCCTCTTATTTGATGTATTCCTAACTTCAACAACAACTGTTGTTCACATTGACCGCCATTTTGAATGCGTCATTGACAACGAAAACTCCACCAGGTGGAGCCAGCGGGTGGACCTGCGTCTCTTTCCCGCCACGATTTTCGGACAACGATGCCGGGAGGGACTACTCTTTGAGGCACTGCCACTACTCAGTAGTGTACTAGTCAGTCTATTAAATGGGCGTGGGCGGATTATAGGACATGGCATTCGTGTATATTGTAGCACAAATGCCAATAAGTACAGGAAAACCAAAACAGTGCTTCAAGTTGAACGTTGATGATCCGTATTGTCTGAGATTTCCGGCTGCACACCATCGAAGTGCTTGATAGTCTCAAAGTCTGCATGGACCGCTATTAAAATTCTACATAGTGACTTGGGCATTTTTGGGGGTGATTATCCCCGTCCGTCTCTTTTTTTATAGAGGGGTCGACATTTCTTTCTTTTTTTTGCCCTCCTTGATAAATAAGGACCACTCCCTTAGTGACATGTGACGTCCCATGAGGAATATCAGAGATAATGACATGGCTTATGGGCATATTGACCAGAAAAAAACGAGGTGAATGGTGATTTATTTCTTTTGAAATACAAGATTTACTATGCTTAAGTACAGGAACGGTCATATGCAATGCCCCCCCCCCCTCTCATTGAATACAATGTGGCCGTATTCAATGGCCTGAGAACAAGTTGTCTTTCCTTCATTACATGGCTTCAAATTAAAAAAACAAAATACCAATAAATGCAAATGCCAACTACATTGATACCTCTCTGACATATTTCACTCGTGGGTATTGTGGGTGAGACCAGGCGTTGTTGCTTCGCTAGCTATAACCCTCTTTAGGGTGGGACGAAAATTAAAAACATATTTCACTCGTGGGGGCTGGAGCATATTCCACTCGGCCTGCGGCTTCTTGGAAATCTATGGGCATTGGCATATGTCTATGTATTCCTAATTATAGTGGAACTTAAGACATTACATTGGGAAGTATCCGCCTTTTTCATTTTGATTCCAGGCCAGGTAGATCCCGAGATTTTGTCACCTGAAGATGCCACATCTGCACATTTTACACTTCTAGGCTACTGGCTACCGGTATAGTGAGAATCATAGCCTAATGGATCATTGAACTGCAATCCAAGATGTATGATGTTGATCGTGCAGTTTCCATTGCCAACGGGGGCTACTAATGGCAAGAAGGTAGGTATACTGTGACAGGCCAATTAGCTCCGTTGGGGCACTATTGTCCCCTGGTGTGGGACAATTGAAGTGTTCCTGTCCAGTGAGACCTCTACAAATGATATCATAGTTTCTCCTCACCGCTTGCGTCACCAAAATTGTGTCTTGGAGGTTTTTATTTGCAAATTTTAAGGGAAAAGTTGATAATAAACAAATATGGGCATATTTAGTATCAAATTGAAGCTAACAGTGGCGCAAATACAATGGGCTAGAGGAAATATACCTATTCAAAACGTTTGATACCAAGTCCTAGGGATCTGAAATCTGATTATTGAAGTGCCGAGGACCTGAAGCCTATTATAGAAGTCTTGAGACTTGATTCCAACATGTTACTTGTTATCCCTTCTTGGCAAACCTGTCTCAAAAAAGAGTTACTAATTGATAAATGTACTCAGCGTTTTTCTGTTCTTTCACTTTTTCAAACTGTCTTTGAGGTGTCATGATTGTAATGGCAAAGTACTGGTACGCAATATATCATTATTTTGACATTTTTAATAAAGTTTAATTCATACATTTATTATCACCAGTGAGCCAATAAACAACACAAAATACAAATGGTACAATTTGAAGTGGGTTTATTTGTATAGTATCTCGGTTGTCATTTTGAAACTGAAGACTATTGAAGACAGATTCACACCTCACATATTCCACAGGCAAGCAATGTCGTCCATGACAATCACAATTACAAGTACATTTATACGTACGTACATAAGGTACTCAGAATGAACATTCTCTCCCCATTCTTTTCTTGTTCCCAATGAAGTACAGCTTTGTTATATTCTGCAACACCCCCCCCCCCTCCCAAGGTAACTCCATTATGGAAATAACAAAAGCAAGCTAACATACAAAGACAACAAAGAAAATTGTCGTATTTATCAATTAAATAATCAAAGGGTTCAATGTGTTGAAAAGCCCCAATGCTATACAACTACCACTCTATGGTAGGCCCACTGATTCATCAGAAATGTATGTACATGCGAGTGGCTTGACTAAACACATTTAAATTCATTCTTGATTAATAGTAATTTTCCATCTTTCTAACTTTGATTGATGTGCAAGGTTGCAAACTGAAAGGGTTCTTTACAAAGGGGACAGAAATACAACAACTATACAATGTATTCCTTATAATTATTTGGTTTTACAAACTCAAGGTAACATATTTACGAGAGAAGTCCATCGAGTTTGTATTCACCATCTAGAAATATATAGGTATAGATATGAATATATATATACAGGGTCATGTGGGATGAGGTTATGCCAATGCTAGTATTAAGAGGAACTGTTCTATTAAAGGCAGACCTCAACCGCTCAACTGCAAGACTTGTCTAACATAGCCTTTATAAAATCACAATCCTCGGGGTATACTTCCATGGGCCAGTCTTATTCTTCAAAGAAAGCTTCGTCTACAGTACATTGAGCCATACATTTGTGTATCATATATATTTTCTATTCCAGAAGTAATCAAATTCACGAAGGGAGTAGAAGTACCAGCCCGATTATGAAGTCGTAAAATGACATGCATATTCTCAACAGCCGAGTGCTGAAAATCGCTGCATAACATTCACTCAGTTTTGTTCATAGTTACTTCCATCTACATGGTGAGGAAAGCAAGAAATTGTTTAATTGGACTAGTTACCCCAAATGTTCCCATAGAAAGTGGGATACTCCAAAGATAAGCTGTTTTTGACCAGGAATCTTGATCAAAACGGTTTATTGCTGAGGGTTGTTATATTCTTCACCAAAGGAGAAACTATACACACAATACAAGAGATGCTGGTAGTACAGATCTGTGGATAGATAGGCGTAACTTGCACTTTGTAAACTAAACATCATCCATCACTGCCTTTTCTGGGCGTTTCCTACCATCACATTGGGGCTGGTTTGGGCGGCGTTAGAATTGAAAGGATTTGTGTTCGGGAACGTTACACAGGAAACAGTCTCATAGCAAATTGGACTGATAAATATACCACAAATATATCAACAAGTATCATACACATAATTATGTTTAGCGTACGTGGCAGCGGCCTGCTAAACCCATATATGCTCTGTACAAGGGCTGCGGACTATGTATTCCAAACTAGTGTCCCGAATAAATTATATTCTTCTGCCTCTTGAAATACAGGGCAAAATAACAAGATACAGTGAAAATAAAGAACAGAGATGCTGTTTTGATGTAACCGGACGCCCCAATTACACATGTGTAAAGTATACGACGCTTGCTATTGTAATGTTCGCAGTTATCATGTGCTGGGGGAAATGTATTGAAATGTGCAGCTTTTTGGTCGGTATTAACAAGTGGCATTGAGTTTGCTCCTTATTATGTGTCAACTGAGGCACAGCCTCCCCTTCCCTGGAATGCTAAACTAAGCACTGTCTGAGAAAAACACCAGTGTTCCTCATCTATCTGTCCCCACGCTAACACCTCAGATTACACTCTTAAGTCATTCACCTCTGTCATCGTAACAGAATTTCAAAAAGCAAACTGCGCAGCCTGGGCTCCCATCATGATAATTGCACCAAAACAAAATAATACAGATTCTACCAAGAACATACCCAGTAAGCGTGAGTGAGATTAGACAAGACGGGGGAAAAGAAGTATATCATATCCTTGGTCTCCAAGCTATACTGAGGCCATGGTCGCTGCTTCGCCAATGGCTGTCTGTATACTATAATGCAGTTTTCAACACAGCTTTGACACAGAAGTCTCATGCATGCTGCATGTAGAAAGTTCTGTTGGGGGTCTCTGGTAGCAACTGACTTGAACCTGTCCAGGACTGTATGGATTGAACATCCTAGTATCGGTTTCCAGAGACCTGCTGGTCCACAGCTGTCCGTGCCGCTGAGGCCGCTACGTTGCCGGCCGTCTGTTGGACAGTCCGGTTGCTCATGACGCCTTGGGCGAACTCGGCCTGTGCCTTCTCGAAGCTGGCTCCGGTGCTGCGGTAGATGCGATGGACCTGGCGACAGACATAGATCGTTGCAGTTAATTGAAAAAAAACACCTTTTATTTGAATAATTTCATTGCTTGAATCTACATATAGATACTTTAATATGATCAGATAACTGGTATATAATATTATCATCTTTTTATTTTCTTTCTAATTCATATAAAGATATGAGTTTTTCAATTACATATGAAATAACATAATTACAACTTGGGGGAACAATCTATTGTTTATCATATTGTTTTTGATCAGAAAAGTGGTTTTATTAGGTTTTACATGATGGGCATAAAATGTGCAGGGGCATGCTTGCTATCTGTACAGTTGTATCATGTACGTGTTTCACATCTTATGTATCGCTTATTGGAAAATCCTAGGCAACTAAATGTTACTGTGTTATTTCCTAATAGCTTGTATTAAAGTCAAAGCATGTCAATGAAGATGGGGAAGTATCAATATGTTTTGTGACTCAATTGTATCATTGTACGTATCATGATTTAGCCAAAAATACGAGCTAAAGAGAACGATATAGATCTATGAAGATAACACACATGCATCCTTATTTGCCTTACGATGCTAAGAAATCCTTAATTCAATTTAGCCAACTTAATCTCTCTAACCCAATTGCTAAATTGGACCTAAACCTTACACTCCAAAAAAATAAGCATGTCCATTAGCATTAGACACAACTTTGACAAATATCTGCTCAAGAGAGGAAATTGAAAGGAAACCTCTGTATCTAAAGCCACTAGCCAAGGAAACAATATTTTCACAGCACAGCATTCAAGGAGAGAGCAGTTGGTGATGTGCCTCATGAAAAGAACAGTCAGTTATAAACATCAACTGAAGTTAGTTGTAAAATAAGCCGTCATCTCGTTGAGTAAGAAGCAGTCACTTTTATGTTGAGTCAGGATAAATCAGTTAGCTGTATTTTGAGTCAAGACACACCAAACTTTACAGTCACTCTGATGACTGACCTGCAGCAGGAATAGCAGCATGATTACTGCAAATGCTGACATCATGCCCGCAATCACCAGCATGATAACGCCGGCAGGAATATTCAGGGTTACCATCTGTATCCCAGTCAGCCAACCACTATGTGCAATAAAACCACAGTGAAAATGGTGGAAGAAAGTTCTCAAGTTTGATGGCAAATCAAATTTGTAAGAACACTTTTCTGTACAGGTCCGTGATTTCTTTTTCAGGAAAGGAGTCCCAGTAGCTCTGACTCCCGAGAACATGCCAAGGGTTGGTGCAGATATTAATTGAACAGTGCATGCACCAAGAGAAAGGAAGCCAGCAGTGACTGGGATCAACATGAAGAAACTAGATACAAATTGTCATGGTGAAAGTGAAATGTTGCTTGTGTTCATCTCCCACATGATTCCCTGCAACCTCCTAAATAAACAAAGTAATCTAGTGCTTCATTTTTTTTAAATCATTCTATTAATAGAAGCATTACAACTGTGTTGCATGGAACCGTCTCCAACAGTCACTTATGTAAAGCTAAATGTTCCTGTCATAAGAAAAGTCTTATCCTAGTCAAGAACATTATAAGTACAAGGGATACTTAAGCTTAAGGTGGTTGAACAAGAAAAGAAGGTTATAGTTGTCCTCAAAAAAGAAAGAGGTCTATCTCTGCTAGGAGTTGCTTAGGATATATAACTTGGCTAATCTTATGATAAATGTAATATTGTTTTATCTTAAGAATGATAACCAGCCACCCTATTAAGTCTGCCTTAGCACATTCGCACCAATCAGTGGTTAGAAAGCTTGCATTACAAGAGCATGATTTGGTAATGCCAGGAGACTTGGTACTATAACTAAGTGAGAGTGATAGGGCGCTTCTGATGTTCCTGCTACATACCTTAAGTAGCATAACCATAACAGCGGCAGAATACACTGTGAACATGATGGCTACGATGAACATAATCACAGCTGCTGCTACGTTTTTATTAATCATCCCCAGAGCACCTATCCATCCGCTATCCAGGTGAAACAAAGAGAATCTGTCAGCATGAGTATTGAATTGCTAATTTGTTCTCAACCGACTTTAATACGGGAGTGTCAATTAGGGAACACATTGGAACGGTTAGTGCTGGGCTGGAATGACAACGAGGGGAGCAAGTTGACCAGACAGTCCCACGGACTACATCAAAAGTATGGCTAATAATCTGAAAGGGAAAGGCGGGTAAGCACCTTAAACAATAATTTATTCTAACTTATGTTGTTGTAACCTATTATTTTAACTTAGATGCTGACAAGAGAGATCTAAGCCACCACTGAAATATAAGCATTTTAATTTCTTCCTTCTGCTAGACTCACAGATACACTACCCTTATTCAGGAATTCTGTAAAGCCATGGTTTGTTCTCTAACTAGTTCAATGTTAGAAACAAATGAATTTTCAGGGAAGTTGTACCAAGAGTTTTGTCTGTATGCCCTATCCGGTGATGGAATTATGGATGCACCCAAGAACGGGATTACGGAACAAGTGTTATGAAAATCAATGGGAAACCTAGGTTTAACTCCTTGAGGACAACCCCAAAAGAATATTTGTTAAGTGATGTGGGCAAGATTTTATGCAAGATTTTTCCCTGGGGGCAGGATATTGCTAAATCCCAGTTATGCTAACTTTAGTCAATGGGTGCCGAGCAATGGCATAGACTATAGCTGATGCTCGCTCAGCCATGGCATCAATATGATGCTTGCCTATGAAGGGCTATGAGGAGATTGAACAAAGAAAGAAGACAATTGTTGGGCTCGAAAGTAGTACTGGGAAAATGTGGCCTATCTCTGTCTGTTGCTTAGGAAATCATACCTGGCTAATCTTAAGATGTACATCATATTGCAGAGTCTTAAGAATGATAACCATCCACCTATTAAATAAGAATGATAACCATCTACCCCATTAAATCTTCCGTAGCACATAAGCACTAGTTAGAAAGCTTGCATTACAAGAGCATGGTTTGGTACTGCCAGGAGGCTATAACATTTTGAATGTGATTAGGCGCTTCTGATGTTCCTGCTACATACCTTAAGTAGCATAACCATAACAGCGGCAGAATACACTGTGAACATGATGGCTACGATCACCATAATCACACCTGCTGCTATGTTACTACTGACCATCCCAAGAGCATTTATCCATCCGCTATCCAGGTGAAACAAAGAGAATCTGTCAGCATGAGTATTGAATTGCTAATTTGTTCTCGATAGAGTTTAATATGGGATATTAAATTAGGGGAAATGTCGGAATGTTTAACGCTTGGTTTGAATCATGAATTAGGTGAGATGGGGTTCACTGCAAATCCACCATACAACCCCCAAGAAAACATCAAAAGTATGGCTAATAATCTGAAACGGAAAAGCAGATGAGCACCGTGATGTTAATTTGACTCTGGCAGGTAACACAGGGAATTTAACCACTGCTGAAACATAATTCAGGATTCCAGTAGAGCTAGATGTTGGAAACAAATGAATTTGTAAGGAAGTTGTACCAAGAGTTATGTCTGTATGCCCTATCCAGTGATAGAACTGTGATTGCACCAGAGATTGAAATGAAGGAGGAAGTGTAATGATGATCCATGGGATGTTCTTCACCTTTGTCGGAACTGCTATCTGATTACGAGGCATTGGGGTTAGTATGTACATATATACTGTATGTGTGTGCCTTTAGTCCCTAATAATTGCAGCAGTTTCTGTAGATGGGGTACATGTTGTTTTGTGTGTGTTGTCATGTGTGTATGGGTTACAGTAGTAACTTCTTTAGTTTAGAGGGATTACAGAGGTTGGTTCTATTCAGGGGAACACTCTACACTAACGCACAATGACGACAACGCTAAAATCAAAATGTAACAAAAACCTGAAACAAAACACAATGATCAACTACAAAACGAACACTAACTTCTCAGCCAGAAATAAGGTTAGTCCAAAAATGATTCAATTAGAGGCCATTCTACTCCACTGCCTATGCTTGGTTTCTTGGTTGAATAGTTCAAGTTGAAACTCTCATGATAGTCAATGTAAAGAGAAATGTTGTTAACTTAAGTATCTCATATTGGCCATGCATTTCTTCGAGAAGTTAATGTTCGTAACCGAATATACACATGCAGGTCTGCATTTTCATGCACTTTCTTTCAAAACTAAGCACATCTATTCAACATACATGTTAGTCCATCTGCAGATATCTTAATATCAGATAACAATCCCAATCTAAGGTTCTTAGAATTTACATTTCTTAATTAGTTAAAGCAATCAAGATTCAGCATCGAAATGCTTTGGGAACGTGTTTTGGTATATGATCTGCAGACGGCTTACAAAATGATGAAGTTTGCGCTCAGCGGAGACATGCATTCTAGCTCAAATCACTGGGGCCCTATTCCGTTGTCTACGAGGGTGGTTTGGGGGAGGAGTGGTACCTTGATGAGAATGACCATATCGGCGACGGAGTAGCTAATAAAGAGGCCGCCGAGCAGCAACATGATGATGCCGGAGATGATGGCCCCGCTATGGCCCTGGGTAACCATACCCAATCCGTTGATGATCCCGCTACAGTCAAATCAGTGGAGTACAAACACAGGTAGGATAAGAATCTTAATGCCAATATTAACCACCCCGGTACGCGTCAAAGTACTGCGTGGCTTTGCTTGCACGCTGAAGTAGAGAATCTACATACAAACAATTTCTATATTTGAATCAACAGTATGGAATTAATTCAATTATCATAATAAAAGCAAATACTTCAGCGAGGATTATCTTGAAAGAAGGCATACTTTTTGGTATTTTTTACTTGTAAACGTATATAGAGTTTAGCAATTTATGTTCTATGACTACGTATAGTTGAATTTGAATTTCACTTTAACAAGCTGCTATATTCATATTTTGTTTATTTTCCACTGCTTCTTGAATACTTTAGCACATTTTAAGTGTCGATTATGTTGATTTCCTATTTATATTTGCTAAACCTAAGCGCACTTACCATGTTCCCCAGCCGTCGATGCCCAAACATTGCAAGATTGTTACACAGAATTGGAAGAAGAAGATGAAGAAGAATACAAAGAAGTTGAACGAGCTGTCACTCCTGGAAACATGAAAGAATACAAAACATCAGTTCATTTAATCTATTCTAAATAATCCAAAGCAATCTTGCTTTTGGGAGAAACCGTGCGATATGAAACTTATTATATAGAAATACACTTTTATCATTTTCCTATTACACTGTTAAAGTCCAATTTACTATTTCATTTTATTTTATATAGTCTAGGCATATCATATTTTACGCAAATAAAAGGGCACATTGTACACTATATTCCACCAACAACTGGGAACATAAAGGAAACACACTTTTTTTAAATCCAAGTTATGAATTTAGGCCGCTTAAAAAAGATTATCAGCTTTACGGATACTTTCCTGAAAAAAGTGGTGAGGGCGGGAGGCTTTTTATTTTTATTTTTATTTTGTTTTTGGTTGACGAGGGAGGTTCTTTTTTATTTTTATTTACTCAAAATTGTTTGTAATGTACTATTTCTATACATAATTATACAAAAATCCAATTATCTACCATGTAATTGATATGTCCAAAGCATAGGCAGAGAAATAAGGAGTAATATGCTATTTGAATTATGTTTCTACCCTAATTAATAGCTGAAATATGAAATTCCTTGTTGTGAGGGGGAATTATCTCAGTGGAAGCGGAATTTCTATTTATTTTTTTGAGGAAAATTGGAATAAAAAGCACTGATGCGGCCCCTTTTAAATGATGCGGGCGGTGTCGGTAAAGCTGATAAATATTTTTAAGTGGCCTTACCTGAATGCTTTGTAAAGTGGTCTGTACCAACAGACGAATGAGCATGGTGTGAAGAGTACAAGGAATAGAATGGAGAGGCCAAACGTGATGCCCGACTTATTCTGTGCACCGGTCTGTATGGTCGCGATGAAATAGGCAAGGGACCCGATCACATTGAGGAAGAGAAGGCCTACATAGACTGCAGAAACAAGAGAACTGTGATGTTATAATTGTAATCAATTCATATTGTGGGCATCTTGGTGCATTGGAATCAACCTACGATATGTCATATGTTTTTTTTTCTAATTTCAAGGTAAATTTAATTCAAAGCGACATGTAACATTCGTCACTGTTCTTTTTAATTATCAACATGTTTCTCTGAATAGAAATCAAAGGCATTAACCAATCAACTTTAAAATACAATATATGTACATGGAATGAACACATCACTGATATTTAGATTATATAATCAATAACATTAAAATATATAAGTTCATCCTTTATACTCACACAGCCATAGATAGTATACAGTTTTAACGATCCTCTGGAACTCAAGTGGTATATCTACAGAGAAGTCCTGGTAGAAGCAGGGCTGTACGCAACACTTGTCTGGTAAAGGCGGAAAATTATTCCTCCTCGCTGAAACCAAAGATGAAAGAAAATCAGAGGACGAAACTGAACTAAACATAGGACAATCAGTTTGGCAGTTACCATTCAAATTAATTAAGGTTTATTTAGGAGAGCAAGAACGACCTGCCGCATTTGCACTGTGAACAATGTACCAAACTTCTTATTTATGACATTAACGAACACTAGATTTTCACCTCATGGATTTATATATTTAGTACTAGACATCCATGACCGTTTAATGTTATATTGAACAGTTTGGAATGTTGCATAAGGCTTACTATATAAAGAGTGGGAAGGTTCAATACTAGAATGCATCATTTATAACAGGAAGAACAAAAACAAAACATGTAGAGAAATATATAATTTCAAGATTTAAAAGTAAGATATATTTAAAATCCATACTATTTTTACAACAACCCTTTATGAAAAAGTATGGTAAGTGCAATTACGACAATAGATAGTTTAAAATGATCAGTTTAAGAAGTGTGTACTAATTAAAGTTTCAATCCTACAAAACACAAAAGTGAAGCGCTAATTTATTTGTTTCAACATTATATAGTAATCAGTTTCACAAACGAAATAGCTTAATCATAACTTATTAAGTTATAGCCAGTACAACAACTTGCAAATACTACTTAAATGCATGTATTTGGATTATAGCAGTAAATGGTCCATCACTTAGTGATGTTTGATGAAGCGGGAGGATACGTCATGTCAAGGTATCAATAAAGATTATTTTGTAAAATATCTCAATGCTTGTGTACAGCATGATTTGTCACTGTGTATGGTGTACCTAACTTAGGTTATATAAGTCTGATCTAAACAGTCTGATGTATATCGATTGTATCAAGATGTAGACACGTATTTGGTACAGCCATTCTTCATACTATGCCATGTCTCCCTGTGGAATCATGCAGCACAAGCCTACATCTTATATCTCTATCATTGCAAAGATAGCACATGATGGTGTACATTATTTTTCTTTGCCACATGCTGCATATCACAAAGATTTTTTGTTCTGTTTATGGTGATAAATTTCATGTGAGACAAATCCCAGCATCCATGTGTTGAGTGTGGTGTTTAAGACTTGGACATGTTGGGTGAAGTGAGGAAAATGAGGTAAATCTCACTTGGATCTTCGTTCACGTCAAGAATGTGTAAATATGAGACTGTTATTAAGCATTACCCAATAATGTGAATCTATTTTATGTCATTGGGATTGTATGTCGACAAGTTACTTTTTAAACTTTTATGTTCTAGTGTCTAAAATAGTAATGTTAATATACCAAGGCTGAGAAGGGACTGGTATGCACACAGTCAGGGCAAATGTGAATGACTGCTATGAAACGCCGACATGGCTATTATCAGCGTTACAATTTGTCCCCGAGACCAGGTCCACTCCCGGCACAGGTCGTTTGTCATGTGTGTGAAATGTAGGAAAATTAGGATATTTTCTTACATAACTTCATTCATGGTGAGAATCTCACTACCACTGTTCCACCTATAACACCTTCTACAGAAACTGCCCATACACTCATCTAGAATATAATACACAGATTTATACGCCATCGAGAAAAAACAAAATATCACGAATCAACACCAACATCTAAAACTAATTAAATCCCCCATCGACGCCACAAACAAACGTAAAGTTGAGGGTGGGTGGGTATAGGAAGGTTAGTAACGGTTGGTGAGTCGGGTCGGGTAAACGCCCAATACCATGCTGCAGCAGGAATCAGCGCTGACAACGCAAACAAATGGAACTCAATGGCACCTCTGTGTGAACCAGTGATGTCAATGCTACAGTCACAGTGAAGTAGAGGTATGATAAAACACTGAGTTACCTAGGCCACCTTGGTTCCCTGGAAAAGCTAAAAGGGGAAAACAAATCTGGGTGAACTCTCATCTTAATTATTTGGCATACTGAACTAACTATTCATGGCTCTGGCGAACACACATAATCACAAGTATGCAGCATGTTTTTTTACAGCAAGTCTAACATTAAGGGTATGGGGATGAGATCGTGGGTTACCGGCTGCGGAGTCACCAAGGAGATTTTCACCTGTCGTTTCAATGAAAAATAGGGAGACGGTAAGTTTGCATCCTAAAGTAATGACTTACTCTATCTATTTCTTCCTTGTCTCCCATTACCCAGGGATTAAAAAAAAATAATAGTGACTTAATCTTTTACTTTTCATGATCTTATTGGGGATAGGGTTGGTTGATGTGAACAAGGATAAAGGTGGCCAGGTAGGTCAATGGTTCCTCAATGGTTCCCTCTGTAACTATTTCGATTGCTGTACACATAATATGAAACGGTCCGAAAGAAGTTGTCGCTGGTTGAGAGCCGCTGCAGCAAGGCGTCTTTCAGTCAAACATGCAGAAGGGCAGACACACACGCACTACACATACTACTCCACCCCCTGCTGATCACTGTAAACAGGCTAGTAGCACATGCAGTATATCACCATACCAACCTATCACACTTTTGACTCTGACCATCTTAGATATAGACTTAGCAAAGCGGAATGGTCTAGGCAAATAACACTTTTTTCTTCAGAAGATACCAAAATTCTCATCTTGATGAGTTTAAAATTATGTTGACTCATACACAATAGGGTCCCAGTGGCATTCGAAATGATATTGCTTTACATTTTACACAATTATAGTTTAAGCGAAAGCTAGCTACCCCCCCCCCCCCTCCGATCTATCTGAAATTCTTGTTAATGCTGGTATTCTTTTCCTCGTATAAGATTATTACTTGAAAAAAATTGTGTTTTTCTCTGAGGTCATAACTACAGGCGGCCCTCACTTCCTCAAATTTGGAATATGCAAGGAAAAATGTCTAGTATTTAAAGCAAATTATCTGAGGAATGAAGTCGAAATATAATGGGAAATATGAGGTCATCTGGCAGGCAACTGTCTGAGGAAGTGAGGGATCAGAGGTTGTCAATATTCGAGGAAGGGAGGATTGACTATACTTCACTTGGGACCCTGAATGTATACGTTCGGAATAATGGATTAAACGTCAAATTGCCAGGGGGCCTTCCATAAAGTATGTACGCAAATTTTCTCCAGAAATTGACCGCCCCACCCCCCCCCCTAAAGCTCTTGGACGCATTAAAACAAAGGGTTTATGTACGCAAAATCTTCCAGAAAAGAGACCCCCCCACATCCCTCCTCGGTGCGTACGTACTTTATGGAAGGCCCGTAGTTCATATTGATAATTTCAGCCATATGAAAATTGCCAATTTACAGTTTTCAGTGTGAGTTGCGTATGTGTATTTCAGGCTTTCTCCTATGGCTATAAAGTAAGTCATGTCATGTTAATGCACCTGGAACTCTATAATATATATCTACACGTCTTGTTAACTTACCATCGCCTGTACAAATATGAGAGAAACCAATCATAATCTTACATCTATGGTGTCAGGTAAGAGAAAGAGTTGACAAATGCATACTCCATACAGCTATGAACTGGGATTCATCTTGATATCTAAATGTATAGTGTTCAGTGAGACTACATGTTTATATCGATCATATGTATATAACTTACTGGTTAACAGTTCAATTACCGATAATGGTATATAGGTACTTTATCATCAATCATATTGAATATATATACTAAAGCTCTGATTATACTAAAGCGATTGGATTTGGGTTATTATCATAAATATAATTTCAAACAGGAAAGCACACTCGGAAATAAGGGACATATCCCACTCTGAAGCAAGCCGTTTGTAAACACACTATATATAAGGATAGCGTCAAATACAGCAGCAGCAGCCATGCCGGGCTGTAACGATGAATGCGTTACTTACTGTTGTAACCCATGCTCTTCATTTCTTGTTCTTTACGTGCCAGCTCGGCGGCTTTCCGTTCGAGTTCCTCTTGTCTCCGCTGGAGGTCCTCTGTGAGCTGCTGTTGTTGCGCTGTGGGCTGCTGCTGTGCGGGGGACGGCGAGTAGGCGGGCGGCTGTTCCGTCGGCATCATGACGGCTGGTTGGGGTGGCGGCGCTCCCATCTGAGGTGCCATCTGTGGTGCCATCTAGTTTAAACAACAGGTGATATTATAAGTTCTGCTGAGTGCTGAAGACGCATGTTATTTTACAACATTTATAGATAATATATCGTATTTGTCATAATATAGAAGTGCCGCGCCCTCCCGCTTCTGGGCAATTAATGTGAAAGTACTATTTTAAATTCAGCAGGTCATATGTTAACCAAATCTCTAGTATGGACTATACAATATTTGCAAAGTCTACGTGCGGGTAACACGAGGGGTTTTAGAACTATAGTAAAGTACTAAAATGGTGTGGGCTATAGGGTTCTCCTAAAGTCTGGGTGCATGTTTATATGCAAGATGTGGATTATATGTGGTAATTTACGGTAAATGCTATAGAAATAATTTGTATAAGCACCCTATCAGGTAATTTACGGTAAATGCCATAGAAATAATTTGCATAAAGCACCCGATGATTTTCAATGTATATATGTTACTGCATGAAGTGCTGCATATTCATAAGACATGAATATTCTCAAACTGTCCTGAGCTTCAAGAAGTCTGATCAACTTTGATACACAGTAACACAGTTAAACACACCATTACATTAGACCGATATTGTTTTACAAATTAAAAGTCTACAGTAAATTGCATAGTTGTTTGCCGGGCTACTCAGAGCGTGTCTGGGTTACCCGGTTAAATAGGAATCAGAAATATGAGCTGCTGTCGCCAAGCTACTGTGATATGTAGGAGGTAACCCAGTTTACTTCTATTCCTACTTTTATTTGGGGGCGGGGCAGTCATTTGGGTCAGGTCATGCTGCCAGCTTCCCTGATTTATTCAAAGTTACATGTATATTCGATCTAGACTTACTCTATGGACCGCATTATACAATCTCTTACAGTAAGCATTTCTCATCATTTCGCATAGTTTTATTTAGACTGATACCTGCACACATTCCATGACATACTGGTACATAATTGCAATAACTTGACCTATGATATGCTCACGGTTGGACTGGTTATTCGGTTAAAGTTGGTATCCCAATTGGGGTGACTAGAATTGACCCCTCTCAATAATTGTCTGAAAGTCTTTAATGTACACTTTTCTTCTGAAATGGGTGCTTAATTCTGGTTACCAAGAGTCTTAAAGGCTTTAATGTAAAGTGTGTAATAAAATCTAGATCTACAGCTTTCATGGAGGAAACTCAAGCATTGGCAAACCATCTGAGATATGCTGCCACCTGTAGAGATGTCAATGTACTAATGTGTTCATGAATGGAGTTGAGTTACTGGGTCTGCAATGGGAATATTTTGTAAACACTATACATAGCTGCCACCTTGTGGTTTAGAAGAGAGGCATCCTAATTGCTTTATTTTTGACTGCTCAGTGAAAATTCATTTTTGCTACTGTGTGGGGATTTTTGTATGGAAATAGTTCTCATAGAGCTTTAATACTTTCACATATGTCTTACAACATGAGCATGCTGATCACCATGCTGGAAATGGAAATTTGTCACCGCAATAGTTGGGATACCAACTTTAACATATGGCTGAAGTCTGATGAATGCACTCAATACTGTGGGTTAAGGTTCATTCCAATGACCTTTGGACTTAATACTTTTGTATGCAATAATACAGCAGATATTTAATGTCATACAGAAATCCGATCGAAATCTGTTTTGAATGATATTTCTAAATGATATACCTATCATTGAGCTAAACTAGCATTATGGAATACTTTTCTCGAGCGCAATTGCGCCCCATCTTAATTGTGAGACTAAGATATTGAATACTATGGGAAGGGGTTGTAATGTCTGGAAGTTCTACCACCGCAGTACATGGGTCATGGGGGTATGGGTACCAGCAGACTATTATGGTGGTACATTATTTATGGGCAGGTTATACACAAGTACTCCAAGAAGTAGGAGCACATTTGGCATACAGGAGAGGTAGGAAGGGGAAATGGAGGGGGGGGGGGGGGGTAGTACATGTAGTAGAACCTACATCGATAGGGTTTGCGACCGGATTTAGAAGGATTCAATTAAAACTGCCTCTTTCCTCGAGTTATATTTACCAGTATATCACAATGTGAAGCTATGAACGCTGGACTACCGGTAATTGAATTTCAAGTAATATCCCTTGAGGGTGAGCTGTAAATCTAATCTATCGGTATTTGAGGTCTAATTAATATGAGTCACCAAGCAGCTGTAGGCCTACCTTTGTGCGGTCCTGGTCAGCAAAAGGATTGTAGTCATCAAGGCCTGCTGTCCGCTGTTGTACGGGTTGGGTTTGCTGTCTAACGGATGGATCCTGTAAGGAAATATGATACCATCAAATAAAGGGTCATGATGAAGGATGCATTAACATATATTGACATTAATATAAAAATTGAAAAGAAGTACCAGTATATATACATTTTTCATTATGCACAAAAAAAAAGTTTTCGAAAACTTGATCCAACGTCTCGGACACCCACCCCAAAGTGTTACTATGGGCGGGGAACAGACCTACTCCTGACTTTTGCTTGTGGGAAAATGTGTGTATTGGGGAATACACACCCAACTACAGACAGATTCTTATCTAGGGCAGAGGGATGATTAATTAAGCTTGGGCTACTATGTGACTAACACAATTACTTGAAAGAGGTAATTAAAATATGTTTATTTGGGTATGATGGCACACTGCTCCCAGACCAAGGCTATCTAAATAGGATAGACTCTGACCGAGGCCAATTCATCCGGGCTAAACAGGGTTGTATAACATATCTTCTACTTATTTCCTAAAGCTATAGTGTGGTGTACCTGGTAATGCACCAGTGACCACCCCCGTAACCGTTAAGAGTTAATCATATATCAATGACCTTTTGGGAAACTGAGCAACTATATAAACAAACTATTGAAACCACATGAATATTCCGTCATGATTTATCTTATCACTCACGTTGCAATAAATACACATCAACTACTTTCCTACATAAATATTTAACATGCATGCAATATGGTATAAAATAAGCAATTAGGCCTAAAAAAAAAAAGAGTTGAGTTCCGGTAACATGGCCCAAAAAAAGAGAGGGTCGGTAGGTCGGATTTTTTTTTTTTTTTTTAGATTTTTTTTTTGGTAAAATTTTAAAATTTTAGTAGTAAAAACACCAAAAATGTCCTAAAATTCAAAAAAAATTATAAAAATGTCTAAAAAAAATTAGGGTCGGCCCCAAAAACGGAGGGTCGGTCGGGATACCGGAACACAACTTTTTTTTTTTAGGCCTTAGTCATGCTTAGGTTTATCTACTCAAGTCATGTGAGAACTGATCATGACTCCTAAGTCTCTATTCTAGGTTCAGGTATCCCGACCGACCTATTTTTTTGGTCCTACTCCCCCCCCCCCCCCACCTTCTTTCTTTTTTTTTATTCTAGTTTACTAGTATTATAACACAATACCTCGGGTAGACTATAGGCCTACAGCCACGTACAGGTATTCAAGGTGTTTTTTTACAGTAGTGTTTACCTGCAGGCAGCACAAAGCAAACCTTCTCTAGTGACTAGTCTCTACTAGTAACTAGATCCACTGGTGCCAATTCCTCAAAGCTGCCCTGTACATTTGATTTCTTTATTTTAGTGCCCAAATAGCCGCTAGACTCGGCACGGAATCTAGTACCGGTAATAATACCATGGCACCATTTAGTATTTAAATAGCTTTTACAACCCTTCATATTCAGTTC
Organism: Harmothoe impar; assembly: GCA_947462335.1. Classification (NCBI taxonomy): domain Eukaryota; kingdom Metazoa; phylum Annelida; class Polychaeta; order Phyllodocida; family Polynoidae; genus Harmothoe; species Harmothoe impar. The sequence goes on along the minus strand of OX381709.1, from coordinate 58,165,959 downwards.
TGGTCGATCTCTTCACTTCTGATCATGATGATGATAGGGGGATACTGTCTATATGTTCTCAACATTAGTCAATTTGCCTAAGGCTAAGGGTATACTACCGGTATCTATATCTCTCTACACTACAGTACATTCTCTACATGGCTTAATACAATACAGCATCTGGAAAGTATGTTCAAATGCAATGACATATTAACGACTGTCATGCAATTCTACATTATCATACTAGGTACTAGAGGCCTAGTCACATTCAATTGCATTTGTATTTTTGTAGTAGACTGGTTCAGTGTGTCAGGCTAATCAGCCTGCCTGTCTGACTGAGAGTGAGACAGTGAGGATAAAGACTGGTCTGACAACATCCACTTCGACATACTTCTGATTGCCTATTCCATATTTACAAACAGTGCACACTGACATTAGATAACCAGTCCCACAGAGGGCCGGTCAAACAGGTCAGTGAGTAGTGTATCAAAGGTGATAAACAGTGTTTGTAGAAAAGCCGGTCTTGTGATCTTACTCCCCGGTGTGATGACTGATGTTTTGGCTAGCCTAGAGTACACTTCCTCCCATCTGTCCAAATGGCGTAGAGAAATCTACTCACCGCAAATGGATTCCCTGCCTCGGGATCCGCAAAGGGATTACTATCGAAGTCTGACATATTGACTGTAGATCCGCCGTACCAAGTCTACGTGGTGAATGATATTTCTAGACAACCATGCAAAAGGAAAAATCGTACTGAAGAAGACGATCCACGGAAAAATGGCTGACCGAGGATGTGTGGCCGGGCATGCGCAGTCGACGTGATGTCATTTGCTGATGACGTCACACGCACCTGTCAAAAATATAAAATGACTAAAAAGACAGCTTTATGCACTCATGCGTACATTGAAATTCAAGAATGTAATCTAAATAAGCTGTTTAGGAATGGTTTAAGTATAGTCATACCCTCAAACGCTTAGAAATCTACTTTGACAGTGCCATATGAATATGCATGAGTTACGTCACATGACTTCCTCCCAAATCGCCATCTTGGACGGAAGCCGACGACTGTGCTGTTGTCGTCGGCGAAAATCTGTTGTTTACTACTCTTTTCAACAAAAATTAAGATGGCCAGCAACGGATTCCAAACGTCGTATGCCAATGAAAGGCCTCCTTCTTCTACTGGGAGTGGAGAGGTCGATATTGCCAGCGACCCGGCGAGTAGCAGTTTCTTCACCAACGACTACAAGAAGTGAGTGATCGTCGGTGTCGGTGTGTGTGTGTGCGTTCATCAGTGACTGTCACTTGTCCTACTCTTGTTGACACGTATGGGTGTATACTCATTCATTTCAGGACCAATCGACTTCTGATCATTAAAGAACACTGATCTGATTCATAACTTTAATCCCGATATAATGATTGGTCACATCAACCACTTTAACGCGAGGAAAATCTGTTGATGTAAGCACCCATCTGGGGCAGCTTGTGCCGTTGTGGCTGAAGGGGGAGGGGTGCCATGCTGGTGGGACACGCCCCACTGGCTGCACTGGTTTAGCCTGCAGCATCCTAGATCTGCATCCCACCAGCTGGTTGCATGTTAATAATGAATGGCTTTCATATGCAATATGGAATGTCTTTATCTGAATCCTTATTGATGGATTCGCCTCCTCCAATGACAATGCAGAGTCAATCTATATGATTTAGATCTACCGGTACTAATAGTAAATTAGGCCTACAGATCAGATGGGCACCCAAAATATTCATTTTGTAAATTGTAGATTCACATCATCTTGAGAGTTTAACAGTTATACTATGTAACTCATAATAAGGGAATTGTCATTTACTTGGCAGTGGTGTAAAATAATTCGATCCCTCACTCAGGTCCTGGTAGGTAGGCCTATATTGGCTATAATATATATTAGTCTACCGGTATATAGATCTACCAGGAAAGGTCCAAGCATACCCTAGCCTGAGCCTCCGGCCTAGTTAGGTCTCTAGTCTAGGACATCTATATTATCGATGTCCTAGAGACGTAGTACCTATGCTTGGGCTTTGGAGGCAGGCCTACCACTCTTGTTGTAGCATGTACATACCCGGTACGGTACATTTAAAGTTTAATAGTACCATTATAGATAGATCATAGAGGTCTTTAACTCTTACCATTGAAGATCAGACTAGATCAGCGGCTGACGCGACCAATTTTCTGGGTTTTTAATTTTATGAAGTACGAAAAATCAGACCCACAGCTTTTATCATTTTAAACAAACAATTTAGCCAACATTTTAAAAATGCTCTTTTCTTCTTGATGGCTATACACAGACATGGCGAGGCCGAGTGGGTATTGTACAAAATCACTGTTTAAGATGCTGTTTAATTAAAGGTCAAAATCAGGGGCAACTCCATTGCAAACCTACATCAAGCTTGTTCCACCCCCTTACCTGCCCTCCGGCGGAAATAGCTTTTTATCCCATGTCTTAATTTTAGAGCAAAAAAGTTAAGCCCAAGTCGCACCCCTAGAACTAGAAATCATTTTCACGCTGTCTTTAACCTCAGAAGACCCGGTATGGCAGTATTGCCGAAAACTTTTTATCCGCACAGGTCAATGTGACCTGTGCCATTTGGCTTTCTACACATGCCACAGAAAACTACTGTGTGCAGATTGATAGAATAAAGGCCATGTAAAACAACTTTCTATTGATAGAAACATATGTTCTCTTATGAGGACTGAAATATTGGATTGAGAAATTTGTAAATTCATTGATAATGGTTACATGGCCATAACTTAGCTTCTCATAGAACGATTTGAAAAATTCTTTCACTTTTGGAAAGCTTGAATCATGGCCGGCCATTGTGGCTGTTGTCCAACAGCCTAACACCATTGGGATGGTGTACCGGTGTCATTTCGGGAACACTGTACAGGATTCTATAGTATAAAAAGACATATTGGGGAGCCATGGATTAGAATAAGCTTCAGCCTGGAATTCAAACAAATCCTGACAAACCTAGTTTTAAGATGCAGCTTAAAACGCTTGGGTACCGGTATCTACCTATCTCAAAAACCCAAACCCAGGGGAAAAAAAAGTTTTTTTAAAAAGAAGGTCAAAACCTCTTAGCCTAACTAGCCTCATATCCTTATGAAGTCTTACACCCTTAACAATACATTAACTACTGCTTTAATATTACCTCGACTTTGATATATGATAAGGTATCTAAAACATGCATACTAGTATAACATACTTTAAGTCATTTAATGGAAATGCTTCATACATTATATATCACTCCATTGTCACCTGTAATTATCCAAAATGTTTGATAGACTGTACGCAGTGAAACCTGGCAATAACGAGCCCATTCTTGAGGAACGATTATGAGTTTGGCTTTGGAATCTAGAACAAATGTACTGAAAATCCTGGCAATAGAGGTGTCATGAAAATGCACATCAAAAAATATAAATGAAAAAATGTTGCCAGCTGGGGGGTGGTGAGGGGATGGATGAAGGGGTGGGGACTGGGGTACCGGCAAATATGATCAGGCCCTAGAACTTCCACTCAGTCTAATTTTGCAGGAATTCCTACATGTTTTTTTTTGCTGGAACATCTGTATTAAATCAAGTTAATTTCGGACTGAAAATTGCCCAGAATTGTATAAATGTCCAACTTTTGGTTGCATCTCTGACATGATAAACCAACTACATGTATAATTAGATTGTTTGTTTTGCAGACATGAAGACCTCAAGACCATGCTTGACACTAACAAGGATAACTTGAAACTGGAGGCAATGAAAAGGATAATTGGGGTAAGCATCAGTCTACGTCAATGTTCATATTAACACATTTTGTCAATGATTATGTGAAACATAAGACATACGACTCAAATAGTGTGGGTTATTTTACAAGGCAAAGCCTTTTAAAGGAACCGGTTTGAATATTGATGATGGTTATTTTCTGTTTAGGTAAGTTCAACATGTCCTTTCTATTTTAATATCAGATGATAGCCAAAGGAAAAGATGCATCCGACCTATTCCCAGCAGTCGTCAAAAATGTAGTTTCTAAGAATATAGAGGTAAGTTGAACATTTAGTATGACAATGATCCAACATTATTCCATATTAAAAACATATTCCATATTTTCCACCATAGAACATGTTCATAAATTTAGATAAATACATTTACATTCATTATGAAGACTACCGGGGGTATGATATACACATAGCTGCTGGAAAATACATCAGGCTATTTGCAGAAAGACATCCAACTGTTAACCACGACCGATGTACATTTTATTTAGGCCTACTCGACATATTTAGCATGTGTAGGTCTACTTAAAGTTCTATATCCCTATTGTATTTATAACATTGGTCATGAGTGTATAGGTCGACAGAGGTTCAGGAGGTAGCACGTTAACACAGGCTGCCTGTGTGGGCTATCATGTGGGTCACAGCTGTGGCGACCAGAGTAAGATGTTGACCTAATAATGATAATAGTGGGTATTGATTGTAAACGTTTGTTGGCCTATATGTTATACTCAGTGAGGTTTTTGTCATCATGGTGGGCCCTCATTATTGAGATGGCAGTAGGCCTACATCATTCAACTATACCTCGTATGTACATCTGATAACGAGATATAGGTACAACATGTAGTACAAGCGGCTAGTATCGGTAGTGCTATCAATAGTATTCAAGCGAGGCGATATAAATGTATACTTAAGTCAAGGAGTCTCTATCCACAGCATCCAGCCTCCTTGCTAAAGCTGCGATCGGAATTATTTCTGCATGATTTCAAAATAAAGTATATTTAAAGAAAAATTTAATTCTAGTTATGGAGGCGGGATTTTTTCAGAATTTTTCTCTGGGGGCCAGGCTTTGCGGATCTAATTCCCATAGCATCATACCAATTATAGTTGACATCCGCCCCCTCCCAGTGTAGTAACAAGCCTACATCAGGCATAGGATGGATGTAGATGCATTGTAAACATTCGCCCCCAATGGGTTAAATTAGTGGCGTTTTAGTTGTGCATCCAAGTTTATTCAGGTAGAATATAAGATGACTGGTATTCCTACTTTATATTATAGTAGCTGATATCCATCCTCCAGTTTCCCTAGATGTCCTATAAGTAGGGGAGGCGGGGGGGGGGTAATGATGAAGGGATGGATGTCCTCTTTTTTCACAATGAAATCTCAAGTAACATTGGGAAGGCTTTATACATTGATTGAGATGCAGTATCCGAACCGTACATTACTTTCTTGATTAAAAGAAGAACAAAGGTGAAGGAGGAAGGAAGGACATTTACAACGTATGAACCCACATACTGATGTCCTGGTAACTTGTTCTTTCGCAGGTGAAAAAACTGGTCTACGTGTACTTGGTACGCTATGCTGAAGAACAGCAGGACTTGGCTCTGCTCTCCATCTCAACGTTTCAGCGCGCGCTCAAGGTAAGCCGGTATATTATATATATAACTGTATCTAAGTATTTTATGAAAACTAGAAATGAGCACCTCAAGCACTCACCTCCCGGGAGCTGTCACTGCTGTCAGCCCGAGCACCGAGCACATACTACTTACTGGGAGCAACTCTGAGCTTCTCATGTCTAGTCTCTGCCACCTGGTGAACCCTTTAAGGGCCGCATAGTGCTTTAATGTTGTATGCCGTGGATCCTCACTCGCTCATGCGTCATGCCGACCATTCAAGGCTGTGTTAATCCGATAGGGACGGCATGATGCTTGAATGCAGCACTGGCTTCTTACTCTCCGGGACTCCATTCATACATCATGACGACTGAAGACATAACACATTTAAGAAATATGCAGCCCCCAAATGGTTAATGCACTATAAATGTATAGCGTACACGTACCGTATTCAATTTGATTGGCGACTGGAGCGATAATATAATGATTCTAATCCTATCCTTGTATTGTCGGAGTGCACCTTTAAAATTCTGAAATGTTGAGTTATTTATGATCTAAAAATTCGAAGGGCGCTAATAACAATGAATACGGTAGTAAATGTCCTGTTTGTTCATACATGTCCTGTTTCTCAGTTAATAGTAAGGTGGTGGGACTTACAGTCATGGAATGTCTCTCTAGTGCTAATATTGTAATTGTAATAACGACTGGATGTCAGTAGAAAGTTGTAATCAAACACATGATTAAATGAGTTGTAGGCATTGGGTGTTAGTCCTATGACTGGAGATACGTGTTGGTGGAAACTTGTTGAGTTGAACACTATTGCCTGTACTGACAAAGTACTGACAAAGCCTTGGTGTTGTGAATATTAGTTACATCCTGTATGCAACTTGTATGCATTGAGAACTTCAATTCCATAAAACTCTGGTTCTATGCAATTTAAAAATGTCTGTGTTTCCTAGCACCAAAAAGAAAATCACAACTCGGAGATTAGATATATGTGACAAATCACAGCCAAACAGTACTGTGTTTCTTTGTCGGTGAAATCTGTTGTACGGTATATATTTTTTTGAACAAAAAAAAAAAGAGAAAAAAACCGGTTTCTATAACCTCTACCGGTATTGTCAATAAAATAGCCTAAAGGTTAAATACAGCATGTAAAAGATACTTTTTCGCTATAATTTTCACATCAAGTCCTATCAAAATTATTTTTGCTACATTAAGTTAAGAAGGCAACAATACATGCTTAATTTTACATGTCATTAGACAACAGCAGTGCTTTTTTTTTGTGTACAAAAACTTGCGTCTTCAACCGGTGTTGTCCACTTTTGTTCACTTGCGTAGGACTGTAGCAATAGAAGTATAGGCCAGTGGGGCGACGCTGTCAAGGTTGGTAGTACACACTTGTGGACGTGGTTTGTTTTGAATTGACGGGTGGAAGGCAAGCGCATAGCGGTCTCTATTTTGGGCAAGGCACCGCGCCACCCGGTATACAAAGAAGAGTTAGGGATTCCTGTGTATCGTGTCCCCTAACACCTTATATCCTGACATCTATATTAGGGGACCGGTGAATCCTAACCTGATATATACTCCTGTACTGTATTAGGTGACTGGTTTCCATATTTACAAGATCCTTAGGCTCCATTCCTCTAACTTCCTGGGTTCTTCCCATCCCAGTAATCACCCATGGTGCCAAAACACTGCCTATTCTATCTCTCATTATTTTTTGTGTAGGGCTCCGGTACTCTGTATCTTTCGCCGATTCCGAGTAAAGAACTGGAGAAAAGCTACCGAGTGCCAGGCATTTGGAGTGTAGCCGTCAAGATGAGCAGAGTTTGATTCTCGCATGCCTCGCGGTCAGCCCGCGACTCGCTCCATCTCTGAAAGCATCTCATTCCTTATAGTTGTGACTGGCAGGAGTTTATTAGTGTTGCATCTTCTGTTTTCTACATGTTTTTTTTTCTTTGTTTTGTTGGTTAGGTGACATGAATGTAGTTAGTGAGCCATAGCCTTCTTCATACCAGCAACTAGTCCTGTCAGAATCCCCTCTTCTCATGACAGCATCTCTGAAGGAATGTCCAGCCACAACAGACTCAAGCAGCCTATTTTTACTCTAGCTGCTCTTAAAATGTGTATCATCTAGGGCTGACCAGGATTTCTTATTTCATTCCATCAAACACATATCCTCATTTTGACCACTATAGTTATAGGCAGTCCTGGTCGGCCTTAAAGCATCGTGGTGTTTGTTTGTGTATAACCATCAAAAAACTTTTTTGATAACTGATGTTGTAATTATGTGTCTTTCAATGCAAGAGTTTGTTCCGTTAAACCATTGTTATTGAGGTATATTGTCATGCATATAACAACAACCCACCCTCCATGCTTCTACCATGGCGTGTATGGTGTACATAACTCATAACAAGTTTGTTAGATTAACACTGCCCCAGTCAGTAGGCCTATAGGCAGAACTCAATCCCTGAAAAATTAAATACAGATAGAAAGTATTAACTAGACGCTACTGATAAACATCGAATAACTGAAGTCATTTCCACTCCTCTGCATCATCTGATCTTACAAAGCTATAGAGTAACTTTGAGGCTGCCTGCATAGACCGTTTTACAAGCTTGTAGATGTGTTTTTGGAAGACTTCTTCTAACTGCTATGTGTGCATTTGCCATTGCTATTCACACATATACAACACAAAGCACCCTTGTTATGTTGCCTTGTCTTTGTTTCAACAGGACCCCAATCAGCTGATTCGCGCGAGTGCGCTGCGGGTGCTGTCAAGTATTCGCGTGCCCATGATCGTCCCGATCATGATGTTGGCGATTAAGGAGGCGGTCATGGACATGTCGCCTTACGTGCGGAAGACGGCTGCCCACGCCATACCCAAGCTGTACAGGTGGGGAGGCCCTTATCAGTTGTTAACCCTTTAAGGGCCGCATGGTACGCTAATGTGCCATGACCTTTGTCATCATGATGCATAAATGCAGCTCGCAAGGGCTGCATTTACGCATCATGCTAACCTTTTTAGAGTGTCTCCTATATGGTCACCATGATGCTTGAATAAAGCACTGCCACTGGCGAAGTACTCACAAGGACTGCGTCCATGCATCATACTGACAAGGCACATAGCACATTATTGCGTGATGCCGCCCTTAAAGGGTCAGTGACCCTTATCAGTAGGCGCTATCACTAATAGCCAATCACGTGTCATGTATTTCCACTTACACCTACATCCATCTACAAGCCAAACATGAATAGCGCAGAGAACGGTTTAAGTGCTATAGCTACTAGAGATAAATATGATACTTGATAATGAACATTTCACATATACACGTATAGATCTATATTTCAAAGCTTTGCAAAGATAGGGTAGATATAGGTAGAGTGAGACATAATGTGTGTTTCGGTACTGCTGCAAAAAAAAATCAAATTTCCATAAACATTAAGGAGATACATATAGTTCTTGACCTTTCAATATTAAAGTGATAATTCTCGACTTTTCAGCCTTGATCCAGAGCAGAAAGATATTCTGATTGAAGTGATAGAAAAACTGCTGGCAGACAAAACTACGGTAGGTTTATTCCAGAGGAATAAAATTGTCACATCTGCGTTACGTGTCCAACTGTTACTCACATGTCTAACAATGCAGTATCTGAACTATGAGTAATTCCATACGACAAAGCCATAATGAAATAGCTAATATGCTGAAGAATAAATCATAATTTCAAATAGAAGTACCCGGTAGCTGTTCTTTTAAAACTTTAAAAATGAAATTAATTTAATTTTGTATCAAGGTTCCTGACTTTGACGATACTGTATTTGGGTGTTTCAGTTGGTGGCTGGGAGTGCCATCCAGGCGTTTGAGGAGGTTTGTCCGGAGCGGATAGACCTGATCCACAAGAACTACCGTAAGCTGTGTAACCTGCTGGTGGACGTGGAGGAGTGGGGACAGGTCGTCATCATCAACATGCTCACCCGCTACTCACGGACGCAGTTTATAAATCCTAACGAAGACGAGGTAAGGCGACAAGAAATAAACTTACAGTATATCGTGGAGGAGATTATACTACATGTAGTAGTTTAAAATTCATTGCAGAATAAGAATGATGGTATCTTATCGAGTGCTATCATATCTAAACGTGCTCAGTCATCTTGAAAAAGTAAGTTTAAATTAGAAACCCAACCACGCAGAAAAAAATCTAAACGGACCCACTCAGTTGTTAAAAATGTATCACTCCATATTAAAATAAAGACTATGCCGAATCATTACTTTAAGTTATGATTTATCTATTTAAGTGTGTCCCCAACAGTTAGGTACACTATACTGGTATGGAATAAGGTATACATGTAGTTTCCAGTATGCTTTCTAATAAATAGTGTCTGAATGTGAAATCTCTCTTGCTTTGAAGGATGGCGGTGAAGATCACCCGGAGAACTTTTATGAGTCGGACGAGGACTCCGAGAAGGAGAAAGATGAGGAGGTGGTGAAGAAGAAGGCTTACATCATGGATCCCGACCACCGCCTCTTACTGAGAACATGCAAGCCGCTTCTCAACTCACGTAACGCTGCCGTACGTCAAACTTACTTAACAATCAGCTCTACTTTAAATCATACAATTCACATACGGCTCACACTAGCGTATTTTTGACTCGGGTAGGTAACCTACCTGAGTCTTATGCGACGCCTCGTGAGACGCTTTTTTTTGAAAGGCAAAAAAAATGTCAACTCCTTTTTTTAACCAGAAAGACGAATTTCCCATCAAAAATTCAAAATGTGACATCAAAGACAACATTTCCCCTAACTTATGTCGCTAGAATTACCCTTGTAAAGCATTATATGAAAAAAAAAGGATTACAAGAAAGCATTGCCAAAATCTTGTTGCTTTTTCTGCAAAGTAGACAAACATCTAAGACCTGTAATCGCCTCGGGATCGTCTATGGCAGTAGTAGTTAATCCAATCTGATGATCCGCTGAGACGCTTTTTTTAAGACCAAAAAGTGGACAGGACAGCGCTGGAAATGATGGAATCGACGCGAGTTTACTGCCACTTTGACAAATTTCGGCGCGCCGAGGAGTGGATATCTCGCGAACTACTACGTTTTGAAGGCTCAAACCTGTCCCATTCTCTTTATTTTCGAATTCTTAGCCGAAAACATGTA